>OU342545.1:11807500-12162325 GCA_910589475.2 Bembecia ichneumoniformis
TTTTGATGCGATTTTCATCTATCAACAGAGTACGTCCTCAGAAAGATACCTATAGGTGTATAATTCGTTAAGGTATTGCGTAAATTGGTCGAAATATGACGATGATTGTTTGAAAATGTTGGAGAAAATCCAGTCGTCTGGGAGTTTTTACCGAAAACGCTGCCTAATCCGTTTGAGATATAACAAAGCAATTTATGGTGGGACTGTTTCTCTTTTATAGGTCAAAAAATATTTTAAGTATAGCTTACTATACCCATTCTAATTTCTAAAAAACTGTGGTATTTGGAAAAGCTATTTAATCGGATACAGTATTAATCATTATCAAATTAAATACGTCAGTTACCTTAAGGCGACGCCAGCCCCTAATGATAAAAAAATCCACTTATTTGTAACCGTTTTCCTTTTAAATTATCATAATAATTATAATTTAAAAATACTCAAATCATCTGCAGGATATATGAAATCACCATAATTATTTTTTAAATTATATTTAATTATAATATATAAAAAAATTACTAATTTGCGGTCTAATACAGATGTTGTAACCGTGCGAATTGCTTAATAATCAATATTTGAAATAGCTAATTCTTATGATAAATTTTAAGATCCATTATCTGAAGGCTCATCAAAAGAAAAATTTGAATTATACTTTATTTAATTTTTAAATAGATATTTCCGAGATTTGCAAGTAGCGACTCCCCCTCTGCAGTCCCGTCAATTCAGTTCAGTACAGAACGAGTTTTGCGGCTGGAGTCGCCTTAAGCAGTTCATACACATTACAATAGCCCTGGTACACCATACAATTTAAATGAATATCTTAGGAGTTATCGTAAATTAAAAACGGTCTCGAACCAACGCGACGCGGCGACGGGACTCGCTTATATTTGGTAATTAGGGGGACTCGCTCATATATTTTCTCATTTTGAACGCGGACGAAGCTAGTTTGGGCCATAAACAAGGATGTATAAAGGCATTACTCATGTGTGAGGTGGAATAATGTTTCGCATTAATCGCGAGGCGGGGCTTAGAAAAAATAATGCTCTCATAGAAACCACGCCCAGTCGGTATAAGTTTACTTTAACCATTAACTACATCTATTGCTATGAAAATGAAAACTATGGATCGGATGCTTGTTACTCGATCTCAAAAACGTATTTAGATTAAATTAGCACACAGATAGATTATACTTATCTATTAATCGTTATACCTATTATAACCAAGGGCAATCTTAACGAAATTTAACAAATTTGAATTTAACAATTAACATTCAAATTCAAAATAATTTATTTGCTGAAAATGGTACCTATACCTACGCTAGTTGTAAATTTTTATACATTTCACATATTCAACCGACAAGCGGTATGTTTCATTTAATAAATGTATATATATTAAGACATAGTTTGTCATAGACCTAAGTATAATATGACAACCTAATATTAATTGTCATATAATACTTAGGTATACCTATAACATGTTCAGGACAAAAATAAATAAATATTTTAAAAAAAAAAAACTATTTTTCATTCTATTTTTCATTCTAAAGTATTTTTCAAAAAAATAAAACAATTTGAACACTAATTAAATTAATTAATTGAATTATGTGTTCGAGGTCAAAAAATAGTTTTATAATGTTTGTCTGTGAGTTTGTGCACGCTAATGAACGGTCTGAAACGGCTTAATCGATTTGAATGCGGTTTCCACTGATGTAGCAAGTTTCTCCTAATGTTTACTTTTGTTTCATACCAATCGGTTAACAAACAAAAAAGTTACGTGCTACACCGAAATTACGAGTACGAAATTGCGGGCTCAGCTAGGTAATAATAAAAGGATCTTGTCTACCTAAATATCTAAATACCTAAATATTGTATCAGGTTTCTACCTAAATATTCATCCTAATACCACTGCTGGGAACAGATCTCCTCTCACCATTCTTATAGCAAGAAATAGCAATTTCTTTTCCATTTACGAGTATAAAACTTTAGGTATAAAGAGTCAGTGTCGAGTAATGAAATAAACGACATGAAATTCATAAAATTCTGTCATATTCCTCAGTAGACATGGAACATAAAAACCCTTTAAACAGATCGATTGTGAACTTTACTAAAAGTGTAGGTACCTACCTAAGTTGCCGTCCGACCGGAAACGATGCCCTAGGGATGACCTAACGTCTCATTCGATAAAGGTTACGATTTTTATTTTTAAGTATTTTTTGTTACTATAAATATTGAAGATTAAGAATTAAAAAAAATCTAACAGATATTTTTATTTTTAATAAAACAGAATACAATAATAGTACAAGTAATGGTGATACTTTGTAACGGTATATTTGCGTTATATACATGAGACGGATTATACGAGTATATTGACTGACAGTTATGATTGTTTTTATATATGTAAAGAACATATTTTTCTTTAGTTGAATATTTTACCGCGTCCGCGTAGGTAAAATACTTTTTGATGTTGCCTACTTATATTAATCGATACAGTTAAAAAAACAGTTGAGGAAAAGAAAAGCATCTACTGCACATAATCTCCAATATTTAGTCTGCTCCCAATTTTTTCTTCGTAAAGCTTTAATCCATTGTTTTCTTCTTTTGAAATCTTTAGGGAATATATGGATTCCCTTCTTTTTGCAATCCAAAGCTGAAAATAAGCGTCATGTTAATTAAATAAATTCAGTTCTTTTTGTTTGTTTACAAAATTACTATGGAAAATGACAGCTATCTGTCAGATGTAGGGAACACCCAACAGTGCTGCCATCTGAAGTGAGCAAAAGTCAGTTTTTTACCCCATTGTGTCAAGCTAATTGATTCTATTCTTATGTGAATTTCGTAATGAAAATGATTTTATTATTTAAAAAGGAATCGGTGAATAATAAACTTCAATTAGGTATACTACATATTAATTATGTACAGCCAGCTATCTCGTAGGTACTAAAGCATAGAGGTGATATCCAACAATTTTTATTTTCAGACAAATTAGTCCATTCGTAGTAAATTACATAAAAATAAACTTAACTTAAATATTTACATCTTCAAATAAAAATAAAAAGCAATAATAATACATTAAAACATCCACAAGGGAACTCAACGACGAAAATGCAAATTTATGGAATCTACCTAAAATCGCCGAGCCCATATGTCCGCTATCATGTTCAGGATTTCTTTGGAGCTCCTTCGCAATCTGCACACAATGGATACACTTATTTCTAGCATGAAACTACACACCAGCATCCGCGAACTTTGCATATGCGCTACAGAACCGTGGGAGTTTCAGTAGAACCATGAAGGTGATATTATATTGGACCCTTAAGTCCATATAATACGAAATTATAAAATATTATAATTCCGAAAGTAACTTTAACTACTTAACTATCATTTTGCATATGCATATGCTTACTCTTACAGAAAAAAGTATATTTTTCTGTAATAGTAATAGGCGAATGTTGTTCGCCTATTACTATTATGAAAGTATCTAGAATTGGCTACTAGTTGTTCTTATTTTATTCCATTATTATAGAATCAAATAAAAATTAAACTCTCTGGTAATAAGTGCTAATAAATAAGTACTCTCTGAAATAATAATAAATTTGCACGAGCTTCATTTACTCATTATGACGTCATCTGGAAAATTTTGTGTTTGGAAAACCTACACTAATTTATTTCAAAAATTCTCTTTTTAATTTACTTAACAGTATATAAAAAAAACAATTTTACAGCTTTCGACAGGATGGTTGCCAGAAACTCCAAGTTTAGTTTAGTTTTTGGAACCTATCTCTCGATTTAAGATCCCAATTACGAATCACTGAAAGCGATTAAAAGTTATTTATCGTCAAAATTGTAAGCTTTGGAATAAGCCAAGTGGAAGGGATCTTGAATTTGAAGTTTTGGAAGCTTCACATTCGATAGACCAAATAATTTAACAGCTCATCAAAACAGTGTTGTCAAATTATAAGAAAAAAAATAACGGAAACTTTGGTTTTATTTTGAAAAATCAACAGATATATAAAAAATATAGCATGTTGTTTCATTTATTAAAATGCAGAAACTTTTGTGTTTCTGATAATAATAAAATAATAATGACATTAGTAATAATTGAGGATAGATATTTTTTGCATATAAGAGATACACATTTCGATATCGATAAGAAGCGTCGACATCACTAGAGGTACAGGGGGCAATCGGTTTACGCTTGCGCGTATATCTATTGAGCGACCGTTCTCTTGTTCAATAGGTTATTACCTACAACTCTGTTATATTATATACCCACCTTTATGTATTTCATTGTCTATGTAAGTATATATTTTCTAGTTATTACTAAACATTGACAATTTCAAGTAGTTCTTTAGATTTATGTTTTATATATTTAGTAAGTGATTATTTCAATAAGAGTTGTTAACTTTATTACATAGATAACCAGAAATGATAATTGGAGTTTACTATTTAAGAATCGATTTTCATATAAGGTATGGAAATTTTATGAGAAGTAAAGTTAATACAAGCGTTAACTAAAACGCGTTACGTTATCTGTCAATTTGACATCGGTGTATTTATGTTCCCTAATTCTATTGTAGTATAACAAGCAACACCAAAATGTTTCTCTGGGCTTATATGAAAAGTGTAGTTTATTAGTTTTTTAATAGTTTATTAGTCCTACGTTTTAATAGTTTATTAAAACGATGGACATCTGTGTATACCGAACATAACTAACATAAATTTCGTTAGAACACGTGACATCTGAGTATGCAGAATGTAACTAAATAATATAAAGTAATTAAGTATCCAGATATCTATTGATCTATTGAGTGAACTCCAGTAACAAATACTACAAGAAATCTAGGATTCAACAACTAGGTATCAATGGTTTATATACTAATGAACTAGAAAAGTTGCGCTGTCTGCATATTTGAAAGATAGCTTGAACCATTGCTATGTACCTTTTAACTCCACAGAGTTTAAAAAAAATAGTGAGTTGTGGTAGTAAAGAATTGTGGTAGTGACATGATCCCGTTGCCGGAGAAATTTTGAGACTTTTGATTTAAAAAAAAGGGACAACTCGCGTGAAGAGGGTTCCATACGATGTTACCTATCTGCACAATATTGACTGATTTACCATGTTATTTTAATATCATGGACTTCTTATAGGTTTTCCTATAATCTATAAGTAGAAAACTAATTTCTGTATATTTTTTTTTTCAACATTTTAGGTTCAGTAGTTTCTGAGATGGAGGGGGGTTTTGTCAATTTTTGTCTATTTTCTCGAATAATTATTTAAAAATTACAAAAAAAATTGAGATCTTCACAACAAGACCTTCCATTTGATAGGTATGTCACACGATGCAGTTTCAAAATTTTTTTTTTACTTTTCTACCTTCCTCCAAAAATGACCTCCCATATACAGTTTTCATCTATTCAGGTCACACCTCTGCGTTTGGGTCACAGAAATTGATATGTGTACCAAATTTCAACTTAATCGGTCTGGTAGATTCCGAGATAATTGACTATAAGCGACGGACAGACGGACACACGAGTGATGTTATAAGGGTTCCGTTTTTTTATTCGGACGTACGGAACCCTAAAAAAACGCGACAAATAGTTTTGGCAGTTCTCTCTTGATGTTAACCTGACACTGCCTAAAGAATTCTGAAGAGACCGAAACATGCGGAAATCTGAAGGTGCAAAGCAGGGCTATATGGCGGATGCCCTATACACCTCCCAGCCAAACTCTCTTAATTTTTGCTGAGTGGCTAAAGATAGCGTTGTCGTGATGAAAAACCACACCCTTTCTATTGATCAATTCCAGACGCTTTCTCTCAACTTCTTGCTTTAATCTCATCAGTTGTTGGCAGTAGAGATCCGAATCGATGGTTCTGCCCGGCGGTAAAAGCTCATAATGAACAATGCCCTTCCAATCCCACCATACACACAGCATCACCTTTTTGCGAGTTGTCTTCGTCTGTCGTCATCATCGTCTTCACCGACTTGAATTACAATGATGCAGTCTATTCTGATATCGTCTTTAAAATCTGCTATAATTATTTTCTTGGTTTTCTCTACGACCTTAGCCCAATGCTCTTTCGTGATTTGTACATTCTTCTTTTAACAAATGTAGGATCTTCTTCGTGCCAAATGGCGGAGCTTTATTTTGGTGGGCCGCGTAACCTTTAACTTGAGCCCAAAGTGGACTCAATCGCGTTATGTTGGCAATGGTACGGGGAAATCGCAGAACACAATGACCGTACGTATGCCAAAACAAGTTCGTCGATTTCATAGCGCAGTTTTGCTGGTTTGTGAGTTTTAACCAATGCTATCAGCTCAACTTTAAACATCTGCATATTTGTTGTTTTATTATTGGTTATCTAATTTTTTAAATTACTTTATCTAATTGCACTGAGTGGTATGGTGCATTGTCTATTAAAATAACGGAAGGCTCTGGCAGGCCGGTCAATAATACAGTCTCGAACCATTAAAAAGTACGATAGATGCATTCATCACAGCAGCAGTAGTAATAACTATGCACTAAAATACTAACACTCTCATTAGTCCATCACGATACTGTCACAAAGCGATAACTGTCACAAAGCGACCAGTGTATGTACCTATTACACGTGAGTAGGTATGTCTGTGTGAAGCGAACCCGACGCCCTGTATATTTAAGGTAGCTACAGTTAACGCCACTACTGTGAGCATCAGTTTATTTTACTCATTAACGCCTAGCGTTATTTTGTGGTACAAGTTGTAAGCGCATAGATTGTTACAAAGCGATTTCTATTAACAATAATCGTTATATTATAATAGCATTGAGAATTGATATAGTTAATAGAAAATTTATTATGATGGCGCTGTGCTTTGCCTCAGCTTATGCTGAGCCAGATACCTTTTTGCTGTCATGGCGCACACGCAATGGGATTAAAATATCTGAGAAATGTATTAATTTTAAATTAGTTTTTAATTCTTTTTTTTTTGTTTTGTTAAACAGTTTTATTGTAATTTTTTCTTTCTCTTTGTATGTGTGTCATGTTTGTGCAAATAAATGTTCTATCTATCTATCTATCTATCTATCTATCTAAATTTAGTGTAAAACAGAGAGTAATAAAAATTTATAAAGATATTAAGTAATTAAAAGAGTTTAAAGACACTCGACAAGGTTGCAATAACAAGAACTATATTGATAAATAAAAAAGGCAATGGACTATACTGAATATCGAGTCACATATATACTACCGAAAATTATTAGTTTATTCTGTAAAAAAATCGCAATTGCTTTTTTTATGTTAAAATCGGCAGACAGGCTGACGGTCCACTTGATGATAGGTAGCTACCGTCGCTTATAATACAAGCAACGTCAAAGCTACTGTAAGTGCACTGCCGACTACAGTAGGATTAAGGATACGGGAAATGAGTTCTGGCATCCCTTACTCTCTCACCGAATCACAACAGCACACGTGCTATTATTTCACGGTGGTCTTCTGTAAAGGGGTGGTTACTGCCGCCAGACGGGCCGCCCAAATGACTGCGAAACGCAACTGTAATAATATTTTTTTATTATTATTGCAAACTAATAATAAAAATATTTTTCTTAAATACAGCTAAAAAATTATAATCTACAGGACAATGATAAAAATTCAAATAATAAAATAGAACACAAAAGATTTTTTATTTTATGTTATGTTCATCCTATGTCATTCATGACATTTTACATCTTTCAGATGAGATGTTTTTTATAATTTACTAGCGACCCGCCCCCGGCTTCGCCCAGCGTGCAATTTTTATATACATGAGCATTCCCCCCGTTTATCCCTCTTTCCATTAGTGAAAACCGAATTAAAATCGGTCTACCCGTTCACGCGTGATGCCGTGACCAAGGGAAATGGGGATTCATTTTTATATATAGAGATTTATATAGTGCGAAGAAATTATATGTATTTTAAGAGAATAAAAATTAAATTAGACCCTAACTAAAATAAAAAGAAAAAACCTAAAATTGTATAAATCCTGCTAGTTTGGTAAATTGAAACCAGTCAATGACGTAACATGTCCCGCCCTCCGCTGTCTTTTATGACTTGGACTAGCGGTTGAAATGTTTCACGTTTCAACCGCTAGTCCGCCACGACAGACAAACACTGGTTGCAAACGCTAACTCATAGCTCACGAACACACGACCTTCTAACTATACATTTTTATGTAACAGTGTAAATGTTGTTTGAATTTATAAGTGCTTTTTGCCAAAAGACGCGCCAGGGACACAGATCTTAAATTTCATGTAGGGACTACTCGGATATATATATCTCAAATAGTCCTCCTCTTGACCAGTGGGTTCGTCATATGGTCAAGTGGTGAGAGTGTTGATTATGTGTTTTAATTACACCCTTTTTAAACATTAATATAAACAAGCGGGTGCCCGCGTTAAAAAATAAAAAAACATGACACTATTGATGGCGCCATCTATTATATGACAATAGAAATAGTTGAAGGGGCGACATCTATTGGATACCGGTAGAAATGCTTGGTGATACAACAGTGCATAGTATGCTACAATTCGCAAACTCTCGGGAATCAGTAATATTCATTAATATTCAGTAATATTCGGGAATCAGTAATATTTCTATTCAGTAATGACTCTGTTGATAGATGAAAATCGCATGAAAATCGGTTCAGCATGAAAATTGGTTCAACATACATACAGACAGATGCGACGAGAGACTTTGTTTTATAATAATGTATGTAAAGATATGTAGGTATTCAACTGTTAGTCAACTCAAATGTATTCAAAGATTTTCAACTGTATAGATCGGGCAAGACAAAAGAATCCGTAATGTGACATTTAGAACCATGTGGTACAAAATCGCTTAGTCCATCAGCCATGGCCATCCTGATTACGGCGATCAGGATCAATGTTTTTGTAGGAAAATTTTCCCAATGCCTTCTTCTCTATTCTAAATATGTAATCTTTTTGGTACTACATCCAAAGAAAAACTCATTTCATTGAAACTTCAGGAAAGAATACTTAGTTTTTTGATTCCAAATTTTTTTCCAAGAGATTACCTTTTAATTTCCATATTATTTTATTTTGTATATTAAGTTCGACAGACAAGCTGACGGTCCACTGACTGACGCAAGCAAAGTCACAGGTGCTGCAAGTGCTCTGCCGACCTTACATTAAATTGAGAAAGGGCTCGCTCAAACTATATATTTGACGAGCCCGTTGGATGAGTGGTTAGGGTGCCGGGTTCGATTCCCGGTAGGGTCAACTTTGAAAATGAACTTTGAAAATGAACTTTTCAAATTTGGCTCTGGTCTGGATATAAAAAGTAGTGGCAGGGCACACTGCGTTTCGCAGTCATCTGAGCAGTCCGTCTGGCGTCAGTAATCATCCACTTACAGAAGACCACCGTGAAATAACAGCACGTGTGCTGTTGTGTTTCGGTGAGTGAGTGAGTATGGCATGCCAGAGCCCATTTTCCTATCCCCTCCCCAATCGTTTATGTTTATTCCTACTGTAGTCGGCAGCGAACTTGCAGCACCTGTGGCGTTGCTTGTGTTATAGGTGACGACATCCACCTACCATCAAGTGGACTGTCGGCCTGTCTGCCGATCTTAATATTAAAAAAAACTTTAAGCCAAAGAGACAACACAAACAATGTATACAAAGCCGCCTCTCTGTCCTCTTCCCTCACACGAAGCGACCGGCGCTATCTGTTTCATGGCCATCTTATAACAACCTTTAAAAATTTAATTACAATCTTTGTATTGTCTCGTTGGCCTTGCTTTAATTATGTTTCTTGACTTTGTTCAGGCGCCAAATTGTTAGGTACCTTACTATTTGTAGTAATATTGAAAATTGAAATTGTAAATTGTTATATTCTTATTATGACCCACGGGAAATGTCTGGTAGTGCTGAATTTGTAATAATATCCTACTAAACACATATATTAAAAATCAGTAAAAATAGGATTCTAAAAGTAAAAAGTAAAATGAGAAAAGTAAGTAAAAATAGGATTCTAAATATTTAGAATCCTATTTTTACTTACTTTTCTCACCAGATAGCTCTAAATTGGCCGTCAACCCAACTTAGCAGTTACGCATACGTTCAAAGTAGGTACATAGGAACACGACTCGATACCCCAAATTTTGTCCTTTAGAAAATAAGTTATGTCTGACACGCTTGGGATCTTGGGCCACTAATTTTCAAAACCAAACCAGAGCCGACTTTGAAAAATTCATTTCCGAAGTGGACCCAGCCCCGGAAAGCGTAAAAAAAAACTTTTTTTTTCCCATCCAAATTTCCTAGCTGACTATTAATAGGTTTTGACAGAACAACGTCTTATCAGGTCAGCTAGCATATAATGAAAATGTTGATAGCAAACATTATTTAAATTTTAAATGACGTCATTTTATAATAAATACAGAAATGATAGTCCATAAGAAATTATGAAAAATTTAATGACTTATATTTGAAATTAGCTATCAAACTGTATTTTTCAATAAATTGCCTTACACTGAAAAGCTATACTAAAAATCGCTACCAAACAAAAGATTCTCCAACAAAAAGCAGTTTAACAAGTGACAACATAAATAATGGAAGTTTGCTTGTGACACTTGCCAAATGAGTATCGCCCTCTCGCTCGCACCCACTGTCGTTTCCAACCTCTCGCTCACACACGCGGGGACCAACTGAATTTTTAATAGCATTGATGCTTTTCGTATCGAAATATTTCTCGTTTTTCAGCAAACTGCTGTATTTATATGGCTGTTGTGCTAAACGTCTAAAGGTTGAAAATTTACTTTTATTTCTTTCATTCCTTTTAGGAGATTCACTGGAGTATAATATAATAGTAGATTTTACAACAAGTGCACAAAACGAACAATTTTTATCCGAGACTTTTAGCAGCCCGAGCCGAAGTTATAGTTATAAACTAAACTCTGCTTTTCACTTCGATTGCGAGGAAATAAAACAGTAGCATAACATAACATTTCTTTAAACTCACGAAAAAACATGAGCTGTTTCCCGCCGCCTTATTTTTTTTAAATCTTACGACACTGACATTGACATCTTATGACATTGGCTTGGGCTGCAGACCTATACAGCCTACTATTAAATTAATTTTGTAATAACAATTTTCTTAAATTAATTAAATAACCTACCGTACTTGAATTTAAATTTTAATATCTTTTATGTCTTAAAAACACCTAAGGCAAATAAATTTAAGTAAATATTATAAAATAACAAATTCTATCTATGAACTTCTTATTGTGTTTGGCTGTATGGCTCATTTTCTTTGCCTTAATATAGATATACATTTATGAGTAGATACGTTAATGCACTTGTGCACAAAATTCGATTTTGTGCAGCCTATACCTATCCTGCACAAATAAGCACTTTTAGAGCATGAGAAGTGAAAATATATTTACAGATATACCTACTACGGATATTTAGACCATAAGAATTTAGAAGTTTTTGAAGTAAAATTTCAAGGCACCTTACGATTTTTTTTTGGTTCCAAAAAATTTAAAACCAGTTATGCGGTCAACGATTTTCATCGCCAGATGAGGCTGTTGAAGAGGATGAAGAACATGTTGCCGAGGTCACCGCGGAGGAGTGACATAAATGTTTACAAAATTGGTATATTCGTAGAAAAAAGTGCATTTACGGTAACGGAGAATATTTTGAGACCATTCATTCCTATACCAATAGACCAATAGACTTTTTCATACTCATTCCGGAAACTCCACGTACCTACCTATATTTGATCGCGAAAGAAGTTTCTTTTCTGAGACGCGTACTGACACGCGGATGGTTTTTTTTAATGTTAAGATCGTCAGACAGGCTGACGGTCCACTTGACGGTATATGGCTTCCGTCGCCTAGAACACAAACAACGCAAGTACGCTGGCGACCGGAGTAGACCGGAGTAGTCCTAAGGGATTAGGAAAAGATAAGGGTCTGACATCCCTTACTCACTCATTAAAACACACATGGGCTGCCCAAAAAACTGGCCCCCAGTTTTAAATGATAAAACAATAGGAACAGTCTAATATACTATCTTAATTTTTCTAAGTCTTAGTCTTTAATCTTTATTATGTTTTTTTTTTTTTTTTTTTTTTTTTTATTATAGATGGGTTTGCTCTTGACCAGCATCTATCCATGTAGGAAGGATGAGGCCGAAGATGGAGCGAGCTCACCCAGAAGATGCCTATTCACTCGAACCTTGAAAAGATTTGGGTTATATGAGCTCGGAAATACAGACGCCGTATTTTACCTTCGCAAAAGACCTTAGTTTATGAGATCGATAATTTAAGACCTTTGTTAACATACGATTGATAGTAGGTACCTATACTTAACCACTTTTTGAGAAATTATTTTCTTTTCGCTTGTAAAGATTAAATTAAACTATAAATATTTAGTAACATTATTCTAACGGCAAAGTAAACTAAAGACAAAATTACTTTTAAATGAAGCTGACAAAACCAATACATCAATATTAGTATCTAACTAGCGATAATAAATAACAATCGGAGGTTATCCCCGACATTATCCGAATCAATAACTCATGAGGGCGCGTGAAAAATGACTAGCGATTTGAGAATCGCTCCCGCCAATCCGAGGATTTCGGCCGGAATGTGCTGAATGAATAATGATTCCTAGTCATACACCTTTTAAGTATATTTAGGACTATTTCTCAGTTAGACCTACTTTTATAACTGTCCTGATTGACTATCAACGCACAGCCGAAACTACTAAGTGTAGAAAGCTGAAATTCGGAACATAGCTTTATTTATATCCACTAAGAAAGGATTTTTAAAGTTTCACTTCTATGAAAAGCCGGGAGCGAGTCGCTAGTCTTCTATAAACCACCTGAAAGAAGATTTAATTATACGGTCTGTAAGTTATAATTTTACATGTAGAACTCACAATTGCGGATCGCGAATAACATTTACACAAGAAAACTGTTTTAAATCTCCACTCATTGTGTCGATATGGCCTAGTGAAGGTAAAACCAGGCATAACTTAAAAGTAATCGAAAGTTCAACTTAAAATATAACTTTGAAATGCGAAAAGTTATGTGACATTTGTCAGAACAGATAAAACTCGTAGAAGCAGTTTCAGTTAAGTAGATCATCTGGGCTTCACCAGTGTCGTAGCATGGTGCAGGTGTCATTAGACGAACCGTTTTTTTTTTTCACTCTTGAAAGCAAATGCTAAAGCGAGTTTGTTTGCTTGTTTGTTAATATTAAATTTTCATTAGTCAGGAATAAAGAAAAAGACATAGAATACCTAGGTAGCCTTCACACAGAAGAAAAGTCCTCCACCGTCCACCCGAGTATCAACTAAAAATATAAAAAAATCAACCCCCGACTGGAACGTAAAACTCACATATTTTTGGCAGACGTTGATTTTTTTTTATTTTTCAACGCTTAAAAAAAAGGGACGCGTACGCAGTCGTGGCCAAAAGTAATATTTCACTGTTTACTAAATGTCTAAAACAAACAGACCTAAAATACGGAATCATTATCAACTATATCTATATTAATAATTTCGTCAAGGGGTAGACTCGATTGAAACCTTACCTGAATAATAAAACATAAAAAAATAATGATTTCGAGTCGACAACATATATCCGCAAAATTCGGATTGTCAAGTATTTTGTTGAATTCTAATGGTGCTGACAGACAAATCGCAGTCGCCATATTGGCCACTCTAGCGAAACGTCACTCACTGACACCTGTGACATCTTGAGTGGTTAATAAACGTTCCGTTTCATTCATACTAGCGCACATACGCCTCGCCACTCAATACGTCGTCGCACCATTCATTTTAAAAACAAAGTGTCCATTACAAAGAACTGTGACTCATGTGACTGTGTAAAACGAAACGTCTTGCCGCAAACATTGAGCGAAGTCTATGCCGCTTTGCCTTTAATATTCCTTGAGAACCGATAACTACAGAAATATCTACCTACATTTTGTACCTACACGTGTACATATTATGAGTCACATTACACCCGAGCGAAGCCGGGTTTTCATCTAGTATAAAATAAATTCACCCATTCAAAATGTCACTGTCCACAAATAAAATCAAATTGAAAGAAGAATGAAACAGAGTGTTATGCGTGTATCGTAATGCCTCCTCACACATAGGCCACCTCGAAATATTTTCCAATAGTACCGGTCAGAAGCTATCTAGATCTAGCGCCGATACTAGGTTTGTGCAACATCAACTAACTGTGTCATGTCGATGACATTCATTTGTCTACGAATCTCCTCATTCCTGATTCGAATTTGCAACCCCATAGGCCTCCCATCGTCCTTGCTAATATTATACATGGTGAAAGAAACTCTGTCTGTCTGTTACCTTTTCACGCCTTAACTACGCAACCGATCATCATGAAATTTTTTATACACATTGTAGGGTAATTTTCATTCAGAAGGAATATACTGTCAGAAAGAATGTGTAAACGTTATATTTTTTTATTTTTCAACGCGAACGAAGTCGCAGACCCCAGTTAGTACTTAATTACTTAGATATTTGTGCAAGTATTATAAGTGGAGTTGAAACCTCTTTTACAGGTGTGGTTTCAAAACAGACGCGCGAAATGGAAGAAACGCAAGAAGAGCACGAACGTGTTCAGGTCTCCGGGGGCTTTGCTGCCCTCCCACGGTCTTCCGCCTTTTGGTGCCGGCGATGTGTGCGGTCCGGGAGTCTTTGGGGACCGACCTTGGTCTATGCCAGCAGGTATGTATCTTATTTGTGGTGGAACACCATGTAAACACATTAAGAATTAAAAACTTAAAGGTAAAAAGTATTCTACAATATTCTCTGTTTCGGGATATTAAAGTGAAAAGACTCTCGAATACTTTATTAAGGTTCTTGTCAATGAGTAAGTATTCGAGTAGCTCGTTTGACGACAGTAACCGCTTTCTTACAGAAGACCACCACCATGAGTAAGGGAGTCCGTTTCCCTGTCCCTTCCTGTTCCCTTATCCGTAATCCTATTATGGTCAACAGCGCACTTGTAGTACCTGTGGCGTTGCTTGGGTTATAGGCAACGGTAGCTGAGCCACATCAAGGAGACCGTCAGGCTGTCTAAAGACCTTAAGATAAAAAAGTACAGTTTAAGTAATATAGGTCTCTTTGAATTCTTAATGGCTGTAAACCGCCAAAGAGAATGGAACCGGCGATATTTTGTGAAGTATGTCTTTAGAGGGAGTAAAGTTGGTATTTGGGGACACCAGCTTAGATTTCTTGTTGACAGTGTTTTATATTTCAGGTCTCGGTCAACTGTCCCAAGGCGGAGTATCGATGGGGGGATTTGGTGCAAGCGGTCTTCCACAACTGGCCGCTGATTTGAATCCCTCGTTGCCAATCAGCTCAGTTGCGTCAGGACAACCTTACCAGGGACATTATCCAATTAACTCACTTGGTAAGATAATATTTAATAAAAAAATTCAACTACCAATCTCAACATATGCTCAGCTAAACTGCCTGAGCACTTCTTCTGGGAACATATCATTATGTACTCGTAGGATTATGTACCTACGAGTACATAATCCACATTCCGCAATACTCCAAAATTTAGTATAAAAATTGAATTGTAGGTGATACAATGATGTCGTATTGCAACAATATCGGAGGACAGCAATCCGGAGTGCCTCTGGAGGGATCCCCGACTCCTCCTCATATGGGACACTGCGCGAACAATAACGCCTCCCCAACTGCATCAGGTAAGAATTAGTCTGTCACGGTTCATTTTTTCCTTCCTTCTTTATTTCAATTGCATATATTTTTAAATGCTGTAAAATTTCGAGACGAACAAAGCCGCATATAAAACGACAGATGTTTCGTATTTTCCTCATTTTAAAACACAATAGGCACGATTACGGTATAAAGAAGTTAAGAATAAATGATACTCTTATAGAAATATATTACGTTGAAAATTATCTAAAAAATCACCCAGTTTTAATAGAAACATTAAGATTAATAAGTTTTGTAATACAATAAAATAAAACATACTGCAATCCGCCATGTTAACTGAAACAACACCAGAGCGAATGAGGTCACGCTTTCGTAAATATCACTGTGTCCCTTGAATTGTGTAAACTGTCAAGCTGTTCTGAGTTAAGAAAGCGTGACGTCACGTATTCTAGCGTTTTTGTACGAGCCACTGCTCGCACAGGCTTTCTTTCTTGTCAGCACTTTACGTCAAAAGCATTCAGTTCGTGTTCGATCATCATACTTATCGCGCATGCTCATTTATATCATTTTACAATATCTTTAGTTTTTTTTATATTAATATATCAATTTATCAATATATCAGAGACTTTCATTATTATCATTTATCATAAAGATTGTACAAACGCGTACATCTTTTTTTTTCTTTTTTTTTTATATTGATAAATTGATGTATTAATATAAAATAAACTAAAGATATTGTAAAATGATATAAATGAGCATGCGCGATACGTATGATGATCGAACACGAACTGAACGCTTTTGACGTAAAGTGCTGACAAGAAAGAAAGCCTGTGCGAGCAGTGGCTCGTACAGTTTTAAATTTAAATTATATCATTAAAACACAAATTTTTCTTACTCTATTTCTTTTAGAAACGAAATTTATTTTGCGTAAAGAAAATGCATGAAAACACCATGGAATAGTTTTTCAAAATTAGTCATAGTGCGTATTGTGTGACGGTCTCTTATTTAGTTTATTTAGTTCTCTGGAGATCTGTGCAAATCCAGGATGTTTGGGAGGTGAATCGAGCAGAAATGATGAAGGGAAAATGAGTGGTTGCTGGAATCGCTAACAAGAGTGTCTAACTATCCAAAGCTTGGATAGTATTATTAAACACACACGAGAACAATGCGCCCGGAAGAGTAGCTGTACACTATTCTTTTATATGTTAAATTAACACGACGTGGATACGTGTTAATTAGCAAACCTACCTATAGTTAGACAATTTAACTGCTCAAGATATCTACTGATTCACTTCTATTCTCTGCTAACAGTGTTTTTTTTAATATTAAGGTCGTCAGACAGGCTGACAGTCCACTTGATGGTAGATGGCTACCGTCGCCTATAACACAAGCAACGCCTAAACTGCTGCAAGTGCGCTGCCGACTGCAGTAGGATTAAGAATAAGGGATTAGAAGTGGATAGGGAAATGGGCTCTGGCATCCCTTACTCACTCACTGAAACACAACAGCACACGTGCTGTTATTTCACGGTGGTCTTCTGTAAGGGGGTGGTTACTGCCGCCAGACGGGCTGCCCAAATGACTGTGAAACGCAGTGTGCCCCGCCACTACTTTCCAGATCCAGACCAGAGCCAAATTTGAAAAGTTGATTTTTCAAAGTTGACCCTGCCGGGAATCGAACCCGGGAACCCTAGAACAGAGCGTTAAGCACCCTAACCACTCATCCCACGGGCTCATCAAAATATCTTAAATAATCGTATCTTAAATAATTTAGCAATATAGTACCTTAAAGGTAGGAATTACCTCAAAGGTATCAGCGAATATATAGATTAACATAACCGATCACCTTATTCACATGGAATCTTGACCAGGTAACGGCAACGAGGCCCCAGAAGAAGAGGTCTGGCGAGGACACAGCATAGCAGCATTACGGAGACGCGCGTCAGAGCTGTCCGCGGCCATCCCGCCCTATCTCCAACTCAATTATGACGCGCACAGCCCCGTCTACTGACCGGGGTACTTCCGTTAAAACACCTAACAGTGTCGTCACCCTACATGGACGTAACAAGCCAAACGGCCGGGGTTCACATGATTTTCGATTTTGTTTTTATTTTCAAAAAGATTATAAATATTTGCGGGATGCAGGCAGAAAACTAAGCTATACCGAAGCTAAACTAAGCTAAACTCAAGTCAGTGGAGTTAGTTCAATTTGACAGACATTCGCATATTTAAGTTAGCCCATAGGTTTCAGTGTGCGCATAAATATGAAAAAATGTGTCAGCTATGCGATCTAATCTAAACTAAGTTAACTAACTTCGGTCTGCATAAAAATTTATGTTATTATAACCGCCAGTCAGTTTACAGTGACTATAGAATCTTAACGAGACTTCACAAGACTAGTTTCACTGGAGACTCACTGGCCAAAATCACCTCTGTTTCCAATTTTATTGTCACCCTATTGCAATCGTTTAGTTCGCTCGTGTAGATCATTTAAATTCAGGATTCAGTAGGGAAGCCATCGTTTAGAAATTAATTTTTTAAATACTTATAATAAATTCAAGAGCTGTATTCGAAGTAATACATGTATACGCGTTCGTACAATAATAAATATAAATGATAGTTTTAAGCTATTTATTTTCTAAGTAATGATTAAGTATTATGTAATATTAGTGTAACTGTCGATGTACTTATGTAATCGAAAATTAGAAATAACCCTTTTAAAACATTCCAAACTATATAATTTGATTTAATAGCACAATTATTGTAAATAGTTTGAAATCGCGTTTGTTTGTTAGCTCATCGTAACGTTACAGTTGAACTATATTTAAATAAAAACAATTTATTTCAATTCAATATAAACTTTAATTTAATAAGTATTTTAAGAGAGCCCTAAAATGTTTTGCATTTAAATAGATAATACATTTTTAAAGCGATTACACACTTCATTTTTGTAAATTGTTAAGGTTTTTTTAATGTGCAGGATACCTCTATGTAGCTAGAACAATCTCAGAATACATAACAATTCAGATAACTCGACATTAAGTTGAGGAAGGAATATTTTTTTTTTTTATTATAGATGGGTTTGCTCTTGACCAGCATCTATCCATGTAAGAAGGATCAGGCCGAAGATGGAGCGAGCTCACCCAGAAGATGCCTATTCACTCGAACCTTGAAAAGATTTGGGTTATATGAGCTCGGAAATACAGACGCCGACAGGGAGTTCCAATCCTTAGCAGTGCGCATCACAAAAGATGTTTTAAAGCGCTTGGTCCGAATTAGAGGGATTTCGACAAGGTGAGGATGGTAACCAGCCGTACGTCTGCATGTCCGATAGAAGAAAGGGGAAGGCGGTGTGATCTCATGCAGCTCTCGAGCACACTCTCCGAAGCACATCTTATAGAATACACACAGACAGGCAACTTTGCGTCTATGTGCCAGGCTCTGCAGCTTAGTTCTTAGAAGTCTATGTTATTCTTAGAAGTCCATTCTCAGTAGGCACTCTCTCGGTTACATTACGTACTAGCTTGGGTCCGCGTCTTCGCATTGAAAAATGAGAAAATATATGAGTAATTATAACGCCTGCATCTGCATCGAGCGAGTCCCGTCGTCGCGTCGCGTTGGTGCTAGACCGTTTTATAGCTTTTTAAATACCACTTTATATTATGTGATAATTTTTTAGAAGTTATTAAGCTATTCTCGTTAAAAGAAGATACCTATACCGTGGCGGATTTTTTGTAGACCTATAAAAGAGAAACAATCCCACCATAAATTGTTTTGTTATATCTCTATTAGGCGGCGTTTTCGATTGAAGCTCCCAGACGGTTTGATTTTTTCCGATTTCTTCAACATTCATAGTTACATTTCAACAAATTTACACAAAACCTTAACGAATCATCCACCTAAACCTCCTTCAGGAATCATTCTGTTGATAGATGCAAATCGCATGAAAATCGATTCAGTAGTTTTTGAGATTATCGCGAACATACTGACATACAGACGCTGACCGGGATTTTCTTTTTACTGTATAGTATGAATAAGGATATTTCACGTATAAAACACAACACAACAACACACGTGCTGTATACGTGCTGTATCTTATTAGGATGACTTTTTAGTTTATGACTATGGAACTTAGTGTGCCCTGCCAGTGCTGTAAATACTGTAAAGTCGTTTTTTCATAACAAAAAGGTCTTTTTCATTTATTCATAATTTAAAAAAAAGGTTGAAAATGGCTTGATTACTAACATAAAAAAATCATGCGCATGTATAAAGTAAGAAGTGTCAGAAGTTCTTTGATATAGTAAGTGGTAGATGTAGATGTTATGAAGAAATGTTACAAGAAGCGTCCGCAATCGTTACACTGAAGCGTCACATTTTTACACAATTTTTTACCGAATTTTTACACAATAGTTACTTAAAATTTCAATAAATAATACACGGATGGGTTGATATTTACGTAATGTAATAATTTACGAAAAAAAATGAGTGTGTAATCGCCATTAATTTTAATGTCGAGCCAAAATACGATGAATGAATGTGATAGCAGTGTATACTTCTTTCAAACGTCACGTTGGAGGGTTTCCATTTGTTAAAAAAATATACTTAATAAAAGACTGACTATATGATCCAAAATGTCCGAACCACACTGATATCAAAAGGAAAGCCACCAACATGATAATTTTTGTGCTATATTAGAATGTTTACTTTAACCGAGTATACATTCATAAGTGTACATTTAGATAAACATAAATAAAAATACTTGTATAGTGTAAGGCCAGAGACACATCATTGAAACGCCACAGGACACACTTTGCGTTTAAAGGAACGTTTCTGCACTATAAAGGTGTTTACACATTAGCTGTATCATAAAAACTCGTCGGCTAGAGGCTCTAGTATGAGTTTACGATACTACACTCGCTAGCGAGAACGTAAATCTTTTGTATGGAAAATTGTGAACTGTCAATGTCAAATTGTCAATTTTCCATATTAATGTTTTACGCTCTCGCTAGCGAGTGTAGTATCGTAAACTCGTGCTAGAGCCACAGTATTGCTAAAAGTGTTGAGTGTGTCACCGGATTACGTCGCCTTAGCAATTTGCGGGATTTAATTAAATGCTTGCCCACTCAGACATCTTTAACTCAGCCAAAATTTAAATATTAAAAAAAAAATATAGCTGTTAAAATAATTGAGATCTTTTTTTTTTTCTAAAAGTTCGAGAACGTCTGAAACAGTTTAATTTAAATTAATAGTTTAATACTGAACTAATTGACTTGACTAATCAATTTAATACTATAGCTTTCATTCTTTCTTTGTTATGTAAGAAACACATTTTTTGCCACACTTATCACATATCTTTGTTATGAGCTATTTGTTTACACATAAATTGTTTTATTGTGCGTTAAGTTTAGGCGATTCCTTAGCCATAGGACGTCCACTGTTGGACAAAGACCTCTCACTTAATATTCCAAAAGGACCGATCAGAAGCACCCTGGATCCACCGTCGACCCATAGCCCTTATCAGGTCGTCTGTCCACCACGTGAGTGGACGTCATATGTGGCCTGAATTCGAGAACCTTCCGGCCCCAGCGGCCGTCGGGTTTCCGTACTATGTGTCCCGCCTATTGCCACTGTCATTTACAAATCGGCCGGGTTATGTCGGTAACTTTCGTTCGTCTACGGGTCTTCTCATTCCCGATTTGATCTCGCAGTGTAACCCCAATCATAGCTCGTTTTGCGACGTTGAGCTCTTTTTCTTAACATAGACTATAACAATTACGTGCAAACAGATATTGAGTGCCCCTATAATGCGATGCAAATAGCAAGATGTAACAATTTGTTTTGAAAAATTGATTAGATTTAATACAAACATTAAATTACGAAATTTAAGTGACACGTTTTTTTTAACCTATAAATGAAAAATAAAAACAGAATTAAATGTTTATTGACATAGGTTAAAACTAAAAAAGTTACGAGATATTGGAGTGGTGTCTGTCTGTAGTTTAGGCTCAGTGACTTTCTGAGTAGCGTTCAAATACGGCTAGTGTGTACACACCTTAACAAGAGAGTGTCAGATATTTTCGGAAACTACAGCCACATTAATCACCTTCATTCAGTTCCAGTGGTTGACAGTTCCTATTTTATTTGATTATTTTAATTTTTACATTCGTAAATTATTTTAATATGTTTTATTATTTTATTGTTCCATTGTAATTGTAGCGAGTTTCCGTCCGTTCATTTGTAATATAGAGCAATTGTTGTAAGATTATTTTGTTTTTTAGCGAAACGCAGTCGTTATATTTAAAAGTGTATAATTTTTTAAATGCTAAAAAACCAAAGCGAAATAACAACATTTTTGGTTATTAATCAATTAATCTTTTCTTATTAAATAAAAACTTTCATATTGTGTATCTTTGTAGACATAGTGTCAATGTCAATGTCAATGTTTTGTCGCCAAATACCTACTACATATATAAACAATATCTAACAATACATACGAACAAATCTAAACAAATTTCAGCGCCATCCTGTCAAACCTGTCAAGTTTGAGTAAAGAGCATCTATTTTGAAAATGACTGTCATCGCCATAAACATGGAAAATAGAGGTAAGTAAGACTAGCTTATATGAGAGTTAAACTGAGAAACTGCCAAGCTACAATAGTGGTTCATAAATTGGCAAGAACTTGCGTTGCCTGAGTTAGTGTTTGCCTTCTATTTAATGATGGCCTACAGAAATTTTGTCCTCCTTACCTTTATTCCCCATGGTCATGGACATGTCATGTCGTGAATGGATGTCATGTATAACAAGACATAAAAAGCATGCATTAAAATTATTTAAAAACTTTACATATTCCACTTGTAGAAAATTTAATTATATAATAATCTATAATTTAACTGCGGTTTTGAATTTATTTTTAGTCAATGAACAAAGCAAATTATGTTTTTTGCGTAGTCTTTAAACGGTTAGACTGACAGCTTAAAAACTAATTATCCAGATCCAAAATGCGTTTTAGTGGTTTTTTTTTTATTATTTCAGACACCACATTTTTATATTTCAGTCTCCAACAACGTGCTGGAAACTGTAAAATGTATATGTATAAATTAGGTATTATATGTAGTACATAACGATAGTATTAAGTATTATTATTAACATACATACAATAAAATAGACAATGTTCAATATGAGTTTTATTTTCTTCATACCCTGCTGAGTTAAGTACATTCTTGACTACAGCTAAGCTTTTTAAAGTCAAAGTAACTGTTGACGCCAATTGTCAATTTAAATTAATTGATTGTGGTTCGCTGTGTTATGTGCTGTCTCGCTCCCACCATATACTTATCCATGGCTGTCATCAGCGCAAGCGGCCATTTTATATAACCGCAGTCAAAACATAACACGCGTAATCCGCTAATGTTATCGGGGAAATTTAGTGGTAGTTTATCTATTTGGTCACGCATCCCGCTCCGCAAGTGTAATCGTTGAAGTGGTGAAGTGCTGGAACTTCTGAACTCTGTGTGTGACGGTCCTGTTGCAGTCTTCGCCGCCGGAGGACCAAGGACTTGGTGATTCACGAGGTAGGTGACGGATTCTCTTTCATTTTCTCGTCCTTTGATTACATGTACTACCAACGAAAAATACAGTCCACTTTTATAGTCGTACGACATGACGTGATCAGTAATGTACGTACGACATGGTAGGTACTATTTATTTCCTTTCCCGGTAACAAATTTTCATTAGGAAGCAAATTAATTTAAATTTTATTTATTAAGTTTTATATTAATATATATATATATTATAACATAATTATATTTAAAAAATAAGTAGACTGATTAGTGATCTGAATTTTGTAATGAGCATAGTAATCGGTGTTCTGGGTAGGCACGGGGTGCTCGGCGTGCGGGGGGCGGACACTGGATGGAAAAATAGGAACGTGGTCTATTCCGATCCAGTGCTGGATACTGGACGCTGTATTGGATTGAAATATGTTTACACTAATCCAGTGGCAATCCAGCGCCGGAATCCAGTGACGCTGGATCAAGCTACTAGCTCAATGAAAATCAACCTTAACAAACATGATTCAGGATATTACCTATTCTAGAACTACAAAAGTTAATTTAGAAAAACAAAAACACCTTATCAAAATAGGTTTTTCAGTAAATAGCTTCCCCATTCTATACCTGAGAGATACACGAGACATGTACATGAGAAGATAGCTGGATAACAATAAATCAGACTTGTTTATTATCCTAAAGAGGAGTTGTGCTTAATACTTACATTACAGAGTCCAAAATAAATAAATTTGGACATTTTCTTTGATAAACTTGCACAATTTTTGACCTAAGTATAAAATGTTGGGGAAAAAGTTTCTTCGCTCAAGACATATTTTTTTTCAAGGTTTATTTAATTACAGTATATAATAATATGTGTCATTTCGTTCGATAACTTTTTGCCATCTCGTAAGTAGTGACATGATCCCGTTGCTGTAGAAATTTTGTGAGTTCTGATCAAAAAAACGCGACAAGTAATTTTGGCAGTCCTCTCTTGATGTTAACCTGACATTGCCTAAAGAATTCTGAAGAGACCGAAACAGGTGGAAATGTGAAGGTACAAGATCAGGGCTATAAGGCGGATGCATTAACACATCCCAACCAACTCTCTTAATTTTTGCTGAGTTCCTAAAGGTGTGTATGATCTAGCGGTATCCTGATGAAGGACCACACCCTTTCTATTGATCAATTCTAGCCGTCTTGGTCAAGAATGCTTTAATCTCATCAGTAGTTGGCAGTAGAAATCTGAATCGATGGTTCTGCCCAGCGGTAAAAGCTCATAATGAACAATGCCCTTCCATTCTCATACACACAACATCACCTTATTGCGAGTTAACCTGGGTTTTGGCACAGTCTGTGAAGCCTGACCGACTTTTGACCACGACCTTTTACGCACGTTCTTGTTGTACGTGATCCACTTTTCATCACCAGTTATCAACCTCTTCAAAAACCGTTCAGTTTCATTACGTCTCAATGCAAATGAGTACATGATTCATAAGGTTTCCTTAAGGAGTTCATGTGGCACCCAAATATCGAGCTTTTTTTGTGTACCCAGCTTTTTTTCAAATGGGTCAAAACTGTTTTGTGGTCAATTCCCAATTTTTCAGCTATGTCTTAACTACTGATATGCCGATCTAGTGCTCCACTTTTTCCAAAATGGCGTCCACTTTATCCACAACAGGGCGACCAGAGCGTGGTGCATCTTTGACATCAAAATTCCCAGATTGAAGACGCTTAAACCAACTTTCTGCTACCTTTACTACCTTTACTCACAAATTTTTTTCGCCGCTTGCGTTGCATTTGCCTGTTTTGTAATAATTTAATAAAGAAAAACAAATTTTAAATAGCTGGAAACAATATTTTACTAATTCGTTTCTTTTTGAACGAATAAAAGAAGCAACAAACAAACAGTTGTAGAGCTGCAAATATTATGTTTGACCACACCTGCTCAGACATTGAAAACTCCCGTTGAACAAAAAAAAAAGGACTATTGTAAAGAAAACTTAGAATAGTTTCATCATACTCTTTTTAGGTTTTAATAAAGTGGTTTAAATTTCTTATGAGTACCAATTTCAAATGTTTAGCTACATTATACAATAATGTTGGTGGAATATTCACACTTAATTCTGGCGCCATCTGTCAGAAAATAGGGTTAAGTATAATACAGGTAGACTCTAGTGACAAGTTTTATTTTGATCCATCAGATGGCGCAAATTACAATTTATTTAGGTATACATAGATTTATAGATGGCGCGATGCACCAAGACTATCGACCTAACTAAATACCTACATTTAAAATGCTATTAGACTAGGCACTAATGTAAAATGTCGTTAAAATCGCAGAAATCTTTTGACGAAGATAGTTCTGAAATATTTGAGAAAAGTTACACTGCAGTGAGTGCTTCGGAGGAGAATCCGAAAAAAAAGAATTAAAAAAACAATTATTGAACTATACTCTTAAAATCAAACAACTTCAAGTTTTGTGTAAATATATACTACTCAAAACAAAATAAGGGCCACTAAGATTTTTTGCTTTATCATGAAAACAATAAAGACATTAAAGTGTTTAACTTATGTAACTACAAAATAATGTTATTGGTTATAATATAGGCCAACAATTGTTTAAAATAATGATCATGAACTGTTTTTTGAAAGTTCATAATGAAATTGGCCATTTTGAATGAAAAACATGAACAAAAGAAATCACCGGAAAAAGACAAAATACTGTTCTTGTCACTTTTGTTTCTTCTTTTTAGTAACGAGTATGTCCTCCTCTCTTAACAATACACTCCTGAAGCCTCGTATGCATACTCTGGATCAAATTCCTCACGTTTTCATCTGGAATCTCCTCCCTAACACGTTTTAAAGCGTCAATCAACTGCTGTTGGTTGTAGACCCCTTGCTCATTCTCTCTAACCTTTCGTTTCAATTGGTCCCACAATTGCTCGATTGGATTTAAATCCGGACTGTTAGCTGGCCATGGTAATACCTCAATATGAGACCCTTCTAGGACAGTTTGGGTCGATCGAGCTGTGTGTGCACGGGCATTGTCTTGCATCAGGATGAATCCAGGCCCCACTCGCTGTGCAAATGGGATCACTTGAGGCCTGATGACGTCTTCGATGTAACGTTCTGCAGTTACGGTACCCGCATTTAAAATGGTGAGCTCAGTTTTACCGTGTAAACTAATCCCACCCCAAACCATTACGTTGGGACCACCGAAACGGTCAACTTCGTGGATGCAGGACTCCGAAAAACGCTCGCCGCGTCGTCTCCACATCCTAACACGCCGATCATCATTAAAAAATTTTACTTTGCACTCGTCTGTAAAAAGCACCTTGCCCCACTGATTAATCCCCCAGTTCAAATACTGACGGTAGAATCTTAAACGGTTTGCACGTTGAACCCTAGTCAGAAGAATTCGAACAACTCGACTTCTTGATATTTGCTGGTCTTCGTGCAATCGATTAGGTATAGTTTGATCACTGACACGAGTACCCGTTGTCAGCCGTAGGTAGTGTTGTAACTTACGGGCCGTTACTGTACGATCACGACGAGCACTTAGTTGGACGTACCGATCCTCGTGCGCCGTTGTTACACGAACTTTACCTGAACCGGGTCTCCTGGCAATACTGCCGGTCTCTTGGAAGCGATTCCATACATTTTGGACAGCTCTTCGAGAAAAACCCAACTGCAAACCCACGTAACGCTGAGAACGTCCTTTTTGAATCATAGTTATGGCTCTGGTTGCTATTTTTGTACCCATGTACCTTCGTACTGGTGGCATGATTAACGCGAGATGATAAATGAATCAATTAAAATTGAAAAAGTAAATTTTTTTCCTAAAATAACCGAAACAAGTTAAGAAGACAATCGAAGAAAAATATAAGAATAACTTCCAATTATTTTTTTTCTTAAAACGATGGCCAATATTTTTCAAATTAGGAACACGAACACCAGCATAAAAGAGATCAAACACCAAAGAGTTCGTAATATCAATATAATGCTACTTATCAGTTACTTTCAGTTTACTAAAGTGCACTTAAATGTAAATAAACTAGTGGCCCTTATTTTGTTTTGAGTAGTATATATATCCTAGTCTACACAAAAAATGTATAAAATAACATAAAAAATATAACCAAAAGTTATTCTACTGAAAATGATGAAATCCAAGATTACAATCCGCATTACTTGGATAAAGTCGGCACTGCGCACAGTCAGGATGAGTAGAGACTTTATCCCACGGACGCGCGAACTTTGGAACAATCTCCCTTCTAAGGTGCTTCCATATAGATACAATATTAAAAAAATGGACTTCTTCAAGCGAGCTGTAGCCTCTTGGTGTTGCTTGTGCCCTAAGCTTAGGCGACGGTAACCACCTAACATCAAGTGGACCGTCAGCTGGCCTGCCACCCTTAATAATATTTAAAAAAAAAAACGAGAAACCCAACGATTTATGCAAGAACTATGGCCAGTTTATCTACCAGTATATGGACTCGTAAGCTATCCGATAAGATAAACCCTCAAAATTCTCTGTAAATATTGTAAATATATAAAATTGGAAATATCTTTTACTCGGACCCTTATAACCATCTATATTGAATCTATCTAGTAAAAAGCCTCTTAATCTCTATCTTCTATATTCTCTCTAAAATTGTTTATTTCGTTAAACAACTGCGTTTATATACTTGTGCGGCAATACTAGCAACAGTGACAACGACCAAATGAAAACTGTAGTAATTAATTTATACTTATAAATTATAAAATCGTATTTATGTTCTTGCTGACTGAATCAGTCAGACTGATCGACTATTATCAACGTAAAAACAAAACTACTAAGCCTGCAAAGTAACTTACTAAGTAAGCAAAGCAAGCAAGCGCCAAGCAAAAGCATCCGCTAAGAAAGGATTTTTGAAAATCTCAACTGTGTGTGGCGACGACTAACGTCTGTCTGTCTTCTCAAAGAGAATATCTCTAAAATCTCTATCTTTTCTTATTAGTTATATTAACTCGGATCTAAATTACAGTGTTTTTTGCTACCATAAATAATTATTCCTAAAGTTAGTTTTTGGTTTAGGTTGCTTTGCTATAGTATTTTGCTAGCATCACCACGACTACGTAGCGTACGTACGTATAAAAGGTTTAGTTAGAAGAAGATACGTGGAAGATAGACATAAAGATCTATCTCACTTCAAAAATTTTATGGTTTCTACGTCATTTGACAAAGTTGAGGGTATGAAAAGTTGAGTTGAGACGATAAACTCTAGTGTAAAGTGAACAGAAAAATGAAACGATAGCGGGATATAACTTTCCGAGAGAGCGCCATCTATTGAGTAGCGGACGAAATAAGGCACCTGCTGATAACAATACGCCAGAGCAGAAGTACTGCGATTTGAGCGATTTGGAAGCTAGGTCTGTGCAATTGCACCCCTCAGGGGTCTACTTGTTCTCTATCTGTCTGCATCTATTTGAATTTTTTTTTCATTATTTGAAAGGTACAATCCAGATGGACATAGGATACACAGTATATTAATGTGGTTCGACGAAAAGTAACATATTATCTTGTATTACTTTTTTTCTACGCGTATAGTAGGTAGGAGGGCACCGCTGCTCAACCCACCCACAGAGCCGCCGCTGACGTCTGACGTTCACAAGGCTTCATGATACAACTCTGACAAGCATTTTAAGTTGTCGCCCGAGAGGAACTCGGTCGTGAAAATCTGTTGCTGGCTTGCGGACCATATTCTTATATTCGCATTTTAGAACCTCCGCTCGTACAGCATGCTTCCAGAGCTCCAATATTCTAAAAGGACAAGTCACGTGATAACAAACACCAATTAAAAATGCATGACGCCACTTGTTCTCAAACATCGCCGCTGTCTTACTTCATAACTTAATTATCGCCTTGACAGTTTACAAATGTTGGGAACAAGTGACGTCACAACGGTGACGCAATAAGTGTTGGCGTCTTGGCGCGAAATTTGAAACTCCCCCCTAGGTGGGCCACGACCTTGTCGTGGTGGGGGTCTTACCCTTGACAATCCGGCGGGACGCAGGGGTCGGTGTTTGTTACCCGCATCGGCCTTTGCTCGTCCCGCCGGATTGGCTTAGGGGACAAAGGAGGCCCACACGACGTGGGCTCCGAGCGGGCTCCGTTCAACGGAGCTCGTGGGGAGTGCAGCAAACTTTGATCAGTAATGGAACCGGATACACAATTTTTCACATGACATTGGCAGACAATGGCCATTTTCAAGATGAGCCGAATTGCCATTTTTAAAAAAAAGAAGAAGAAGAAGAAATTTGAAACGGAATATAAAATTTACGATATTTGTTATATTTTAAAAATATTAACACGTTTAATGCTGCTCTGAATATTAAAAATTTTCCACAAATTTGACTCTTACCGACTTGCCGCTCCTACGTTACGCATCATTTTCAATACGTAACAGGACCTACCTTCACAGATCGGTATTTCTTTGAAAAACTTATATTTATAGGTATTTTTTGCTAAAATGGAATGTTATTAAACCAATCTACACCCTATTCTCATAGCACAAGGTTCTTAAGCATAGTCTCTGAGTTAATAGGTATCAAATTTCCCTATTAAATTTGATTCGTATAGCACAGGAGTACCATAAATACGAGTCAACATTAATTCATGCCGCACCTTTTTAAAATTTATCGATAAAGCATTTCGGTTTTCTTCAAAAACTCGGTCTAAAATCCTACGCGATCATTTCATATTGATGGCGAAAGGAGGTTACACGACTTGTCACAATTAATTATCGCACGGTACTGCACTATTTTCCAATTTGCAAAAACAAATGACGGTACGTATTAAAACTGATACGTATAGCACTGAAGTAAAACTATAAAAGCTGATACGTATAGCACTTAACGTGTTAAATATTTTTAGCTATTACCATATTATACATGATTTAAACACTTTCCCAAAAATAGTCCACATCCATTTTTGTCCTGTGACAAAATGACGTCAATTGTTCTCAACCATCGCCGCTGTCGCCTTGGCAGTTTACAAATGTTGGAAACAAGTGACGTCACAACGGTCACGCAATAAGTGTTGGCGTCTTGGAGCGAAATTTGAAACGGAATTTAAAATTTACGATATTTGTTATATTTTTAGCTATGTTACGTAGGATTTTAAACACTATCCCGAAAATAGTCCACATCCATATTGCTTTGTGTTACAGTTACCTATGTCTCACGATGATTTGTTGGAGTCGAAATTGACCATACTCTACTCACGGATCAATCCTACTCACGATTTCATTTTGACAGAAGTGCAAGCACCCGTTTGGCATTATCATTCTTTCAAACTTTCAAAAAGCGGTAAAAGCGGTAAAAACTTTCAAGGTGAACAAGCTAGCTTTCTTGTTCCATTCACCTTGGTTAAAAAGAGATACACCTATTATTCAAAAATTTGTCCAGTGACAGTGACGACAGATGACGTATAGATTAGGTATAGTTTTTTTTTACTAAACTAAGTGGTCTTAGATTTATTAATAAATTAAAATACTTTAATTTTAATATTTTTAGGTAAATAACACCTATTATTTGGATTAAAATGTATATTTAGCGTATTTTTAGATTAAAATAAACTGTAAGTACTTAAAACTGTGTTCAGAATAAAATATTTTTAGTTAGGTAAATTGTGATTAACGTCTTGCTACGAGTATATTATATAGTGTTCTGTGGTATTATAATTTTTGTACATAGAATAATAACTAAATAACTAAAGCATTATTATTCTGTTACTGTACCTTATTTGTCACATTAAATTTTCATTTCATTGTCATTTGCTCAAATATATGATTAAAGGAAGATGGCACAGAACACTATACCACTTCACAAGGAGATGTTTAGTCAATTGTGTTTCTTTTAAAATTGATATTTATAACCGGACTTAGACAGACCATTAGTATAATTTGAAAAACCTTGGAAAAATTAGTTATTTCTCTTTATATTGATTACAATCAAAGACGCTTCAAAATTTTTTGAACAAAAATTTCGCCATTCTTTCATTAATTTATTTAATTGTTGTTGTGTTAAATTTTTAGAGGTTCTATATCATATTGCCTTGATGCATACTCCCCGTAATGTAGCTGACATGTATTCGAATCTGTTTTGAATAATAGAATGGAACGAATCAATTGACACGAAAAAATGTAGGTAGACTGGGAAGATCAGAGAAGGATACAGGAATCAAGATCTTCGTTTCACATTGAGGAGCAAGCAAATTTTACCAGAAGAGACCAAGCTAAATATATGTAGGTATGTACAGAGTGGCAGTGTTTTCATGTATATTTTGGTTTTATATGTGATATATTTTTTATAGCTGAAAGTGACATTGGTTTATCTTTTATTTATAAATTTTTCATGGGTAATAAATCAGTAATTGACCTTTTATGTATATTTCGAGTCGAAAGTAGAAAATAGGTTAGAAGTAGGACAACCGCTCCTACAAATTAAATGCGCCCAATTTAATTCTACAAAAGTTTTTAGGTACTTTATATTTGCAGCTAGACTACTTTCAGTGTTAGTTTAAATTATAAATCTGACAGTCTGTAAAAGCATGAAGGAGATTTTTCAGTCCATTGTATGGTTCACATTTTAGTTTTAGTAATTTTTTTTAACACTTGCATGCCACACTGTCTAATCTTTTTTTATTAGTGAGTGACGTCATGCAAGTGTTGCATGTAACATGTGCGAGCAGTAAAGCCATGTGTGCGAGTGCAAACTGCAAAATAACACGTTGTTATTGACTGACTGTTATTTAGTAACAGGTAAATGGAACTGTTATTACCAAACCAAGTAACAGGAACAGTTGGAACAGGTTCCCAATTTTACCTAGTACAGTACAGACAGCCCACTCCTAGGCATATTAGGAAAACGAGGACAGACTAAAAAATGTCCATCCACTTCAAAAATTTTATAAATGATTAAATGCCGAAGTTGATATAAACAATTCCTTTTTTTTTTTTTTTTTTTTTTTTTACGAGGAGAGAAATCTTCAAAAGATACCTTATGCTCAAATGCCGCATGCAATGCAAATGCCCATAGAGGTTATGTGGGACTCTTACCGCACTAAAACTCACCTCGAAATGGGTGTGGTTCTAGTCCGTAGGGGACTTTGGAACCGTCACCGGGCGTCGGGGGGACGAGAAGCGCCCGGCCCTTACAAATAAAAACTTAACTAAAGCTTAAGCTATGAGGGACCGGCTAGCCCTGTAGGGCCACTTGCGACGACCACGGCGTTGGCCGTGGCCGGTACAAGTGGTCCCCGGGCCGGGAGGTCCCTCGCAGGCGCCGTATCCTGGTCGCGCCTCGGAGGTGAGAAGCGGCGCGGCGGTCTTCCTCTTCTTTCACGATGTCGGGGCAGCTCCACGTCGTTGTCATCACCAGCAAACGCCGCGTTTGCTGCTGTGATGGGGTCATCCTGGTCCAGTAGGATGTGTCGAGGTCGTCTTCTGAAACGAGAAAGAGTATCGCTAGTGTCAGGAGTGTAAATGAGTGAACTGACCACTAGCGGATTGGGATGGCGAGGGAGTTTGTCATAGTACTTCAAGGCGAAGTCCTTGATGCACTTGACAATGGAGGGAAGGTTAAGGTCATGGTGGAGGTCGACGTTGCGGATGTACCATGGGGCGCCCACAGCTCTCCGCAGGAATCGGTTTTGGATGACTTGAAGGGATTGGATATGGGTGGGAGCAGCGTGCGCAAAGACAACGCTAGCGTACGTCATGATCGGTCTGACGCAGACTTTGTACAATGTCACCTTATCTCTAAGGGCCATTGTACTCCGCCTGCCTATGAGGCACGTCAGGCGACCCAGGACGAACGCTGCCCTGTCCCTGACACGCTTTATGTGAGGACCGAAGGTAAGTCTTCGGTCGAGGGTAACACCGAGGTATTTGGTCTGATGGACCCAAGGGATAACGCGGCCCTGGAGTGAGATTTGACCGAGTGAAGCTCGATCAATTTGTAGGGCATTCTGAGCGCGAGGAGTTTGAAGTAGATTCCCGCGTGAAAAGAACATTGCTGCGTTTTCTCGGGATTCACCTCAATTCTCCATTTCTGAAACCAATCGCCGAGAGCGGTCACGGCGGTTTGAAGCATACTAGTTAAGAAGCCTCGGTGTCGGGTGGAGAAGTAGAGGGCCGTGTCGTCTGCGAAGAGAGACCCCCTCCGTGCGTGGTATGTCATTGGTGTATAAGGAGTAGAGGGTTGGTGAGAGAACTGAACCCTGAGGGACGCCTGCCCGTAGGGGGCGGGGGGAGGAGAGAGTGCCTTCAACTCTGTAGCGAAAGCTTCGATCGGCTAGAAAGTCCCGTACTATATGTACGAGGCCCTCCGGCAGACCGAGTTGATATAGCTTGTATATCAACCCGGCATGCCACACCTTATCGAAGGCCTTCGCCACATCGAAGAAGACGGCACCGGTGCCTGTCGGATGAGGGCTTGCGGTAAGCCCGGTGAGAATGTGCTCAGTTAGTCGATGCACTTGATGAACGCACGAGTGTCTGGCTCTGAAGCCAAACTGCTCGTCGATGAGAAGATTGTTAGAGTTAACATGACGAAGGATACGCGTCAACAGGATTCTCTCGTAGAGTTTCCCGATGGAGCTGAGGAGTAGACTTGGGTAACTCAGAATGGATACAAAAAAAAGATACAATTCCGTACTACTAACAATCCTATCTTTCAACTCACTTCATTTTCAAACATATCTTCAACTCTTCAACTCCCTAGAAGCTTACTCATATTATATACACTGTTGTCTGCGCTTAGGATCGATTTTGCATTAACTGATGTAATATTTTATGGCCTATTGAACTGACTGACAACTCCAAAGAATATACTACTCTCTGGCGAGAGGACAACTCCCTACACTTCAAACGTGTCTTTAACTTCCGAGTTAGGGTTTATTTCATTTATTTCTCAGATACTGACTGATAGGTGAGCGGGAGTAAGCGAGAGCGTGCTGCTCAGTAAGGTATACGATAAATTACGTGAAAGACAGAGATAGATATTTATGACAATATTTCTCTTCTACAAGCTAGCCTTCTTTTGATTCCAATGCTTGCTGCGTACAGGAATTGATAAAATATTATGGTATTCAGCATGCATTGGAAACCAAAATCGCTATTCGCCACTCCCGTTGCGGGTTCTAATATTATTTATGCAAAAAGAGCGCTTCATTCAAATTAATACGGTTAACTTTAGTAAAATTTTATTTGTTTATTGTTTGTTGAAATTAGGAGTAACGTAAACAATGGAAAAGTACTCAGTTCAAAAAGTTTGCGTTGCGTAACGTGTGCTTTACGACCAAATATGAGCAGTCCCTTCGCTGTCGTTATATAACAAATTTTGACTGTATAAATATATTTTTTAGATATATTTAAAAAATTAGGTTGACAGTCCTAAGCCTGTCAAGTATGAAGGAAAATCGTTGACTTCGTTGATTTCCAACAATTCAAACAAAAACTATTTTCATTTTCATAATTTTAGTTACAATGTTTCACTTTTTATCTACTTAATACCAAATAAAACCAAAATTGTCGTATCTCTCGCATATTGAAAGCTCTTCTCAACTCGTTAATTCAGTTCCGTCCGCTCCTGAATGATACACTTTTACTGAGGCAATTGTGTGAGAAGGGAACTTGGGAGTTAAAGGAGTTGAAGAGTTGAAAGAGTGATACATATCCGCAGACGGAAAAGAGTTAAACCTATCTTTTCTTTCTAAAGACACATTTCGCGCACCTCTACTGAGGAGGCTAATTGGCCTATAGCTGGAGGGGAGGGTTCTATCCTTGCCCGGCTTTGCAATACCGATAACTATCGCTTCCTTCCAGGCGGCTGGAAAGACGCGATCGCGCAAGGCTGCATTGAAGATGCTTAATAGGAGCGAGAATAACGTCGGCGGAAATCGCTTCAGTAGTTTGTTGGAAATTCGGTCTATACACGGCGATTTCTTAGGGTTCAGTTGTCTGATGAGGATATGTAGTTCAGCAGGAGAAATCGGTTCAATAGCGTCTTCCGGAGATTGTGATGTCCTCTGCTCCACCTCTTCTTCCACCCGAGCGACGTGGTTGGCGTCGACCGGTTGAAGGCTGGTTCCTTCCTAAAAAACGATTCCTAAAAAACGATTATAGGTATACCAACAAATCGGAGGTACGAAACGTTAGCGTGATATAACCTCGCGAGACAGCGCCATCTGTTTTATTAAGTTTAAATTGGTAAGCACCTAAGAGTACCACCGCGCCTTCATTAGTTTTCGCTGCTAATTAGTTCGCAACTTGGACAATAGGTGACAATCAAAATAAAATCAAAATATTTATTTATCAATTAGGTTTCTCCAAAAAACTCTTATGATCGTCATTTAAATTTACCAGCGTTTCGGAATAAAGCCAAGATGACGATCCTGAGAAGAAACCCCGAAAGAAACTCAGTAAGTAAGTATACTATTCCTTTTGTCATCTTTAAAATATAAAAGCTAGCTTAAAATTAACCTGTGATTCTAGGGTTCAATCAAATAGATACCGTTAAATGGAGTGAATGAGGAAAAAACTGACGTTTAGCAATTTAAAATTCATTCACGTATTCATTATTATCATTATTTACGTAGATATTCATTTCTTATTAAGGTTTGAAAAACCTTAATAAGAAATGATATCCTGATATTGAAATATTAAAATTTTACTAAAAACGTACCAAATGGAGGTGTAACTTTAATTATTTTTGACAAAATATAAGTCGTCCCTATTTATACTGAATATGGGGTGTTTAGACGAAAATGAGAAAATTAGGGAAAAATAGTCAGGGTTGTCCAAAATTCAAGGTGACGTAATTTGAAGATAGAATAGATTTATTAAGAAAATGTACTAATGTATATAAAACCTTCTTTTTTTATTTAAAGCTTTAATTTTTTTTTGCTGAGGTAGGTATCTGTGACATTAAAAACTAAAAAAAATATTAATACGACATGATCCACACAAGACATGATACATATAAAAAACGCTCTAGTGGAATTGGTGGAAACTGAATAATTTTTTTGACTTTACGGGACAGCCCGCTTTATATGTATTTGTGTATTGTTCCTGGAACGACAATCCAGTGACCGGGACAAGGACAGTGATAAGGATTCACGTTGTCGCCGCGCCGAAGCCACAGCATCTCAACTGGGATACGAGGTATTGTGCTTTCCCCGCTTTCCTATCACTCGTACTGCGATGTAAGCACTCTGAAAGTGCTTATTTGTGCAGGATATAGGTTGCACAAAATCGAATTTTGTGCACAAGTGTATTAACGTATCTACTCATAAATGTATCTATATTAAGGCAAAGAAAATGAGCCATACAGCCAAACACGATAAGAAGTTCATAGATAGTTTTTGTTATTTTATAATATTTACTTAAATTTATTTGCTTTATGTGTTTTTTAAGACATAAAAGATATTAAAATTTAAATTCAAATACGGTAGGTTATTTAATTAATTTAAGAAAATTATTATTACAAAATTAATTTAATAGTAGGCTGTAGTATAGGTCTGCACCCCAAGCCAATGTCATAAGATGTCAATGTCAATGTCGTAAGATTTAAAAAATAAACCGGCGGAAACAGCTCTTGTTTTTTCGTGCGTTTAAAGAAATGTTGTTATATTATGTACTACTGTTTTATTTCCTCGCAATCGAAGTGAAAAGTAGGGCTGTTGATAAAATATCGATATATCGATATTAATACTTAGAAATATCGATATTTATTACTAATACTTTTTTGGACGATATATCGATAGTTCGATATTGAAATGTAGATATCGACTTTCGATATATTTTTTAAATAAGTTTTCATTTTTTTATTTTTTTTCTCGCCAATTATTTAAATTATAACATAATCGTAGTAGTCAAACAGCTGAATACATTAAACAACGAGTATTTTTAAAAACTCTTGCTGAAAAATATTGGTACCCATAAATGTTTTATTGAAATTGGATAATAATTACTTACATTTTCATAAATTTATAATTTAATTTGTTTAATAAATATACTGAATTATAAAATGTGTAAATTATTTTTGAGCCGACTTGCGAATTGCGATTGTTCTTTTAAAACAAACAAAGCCGATAAAATAAAATTGAAAAAAAATATCGAGTTGTCAAAACATCGGTTTTTTTTTTCGATATATCAAACTCCGATATTGATAATTGATATATTTAAAAATATCGATGTATCGAGAATCCGATATTTTAAAAAATATCAACAGTCCTAGTGAAAAGCGGAGTTTATAACTCGTCCACAAAACCATTTTTATCCTCGCCTCGACATTGTTATGTTTAGTGATGGTTAATATAACGTATAGCTGATAAAAATAGCACGCTATTTACTTACAACGAATAGCGTGCGCTATATAAAGATTTAGGTAGAGTTAAAATTATAACGATATCTTATAACGTCGCGCGGCGCGCGGCTGGCGGGCGGCGCTGCTACGCACGCTCGTCCCGGGCAACGAATATAGCGCGTTGTAAAAAATAGCATGTTAAAAGAAAACAATTGTTGACCGGTAACTGGCCGTCATGTTTGACATGGGCGGAGGTTGTTTAGCGATGTCGCGCGCTTTTTTAGAAAGCCGTTAAATTTCGAGTGTGTGTATTAATATGAAACTTTGTTATGCCAGTTGTGTTTTGTAAATAATGTTTTTAAATGTAAACAAAATGTAAATAGATATGTATGTAAAAAGATGTGTAAATAATAGCTTTTGTATATAAGCCGATTTATGTATATAAAATGAACTTTTAAATGTCAATGAATTTTGAACTTAAATACTGGCTGACTTAAAAAGGTTTGATATTCAAACAGCAAAAAAGAAAAAGTATAATTTTATGTTTTGACGTGAAAAAAACATAGAGAGTGTGTTTTTATACATCTGGATAGATAGTTGTGAAATATTTTATATATAAGTTATTTTAGATGTTTTGTGCACCATGTTTTGTGCTTTGGATTTATAGTAATTTTAATTACTATAAATAAAAGTTAAGAATTGAAGTAATCCGAAGAAGTGAAATCCACAAGATTAAATACGCCTATAATTTTAATATCCATTTCCATAAAATTTCGATCATACATGAAAACCAAAGAAAATAAAATTATAGACAGTCCTAAGCCTGCAAAGTATGAAGGATAGTTCATTATAATAGGAACATTTTTTTAAAATAATACATTTTTATTATACTACTCATAGAAATATTCATGAAATCGATAATAAGGAAATTAATTAAGCCACCATGATAAAATTAACAAATTCGATACAATACATGTTATAAGTTTAGTAGAATGTTAATTTACCGGCAGTATTTAATATAACGTCGCCAACGTTACAACGCGTACGGCGCGTTTTAACAAAAATCTTATCGTTATAATATAGCGTCAAAAATAGCATGCTATAAAAATATAGCATATTCCATGTAGCGTGCTATTCAAATATAGCCGTTAAGACCAACTTTAGTTATGTTATCACTATCAGATCAGCTCTTCTTGGATAAAAATTAAATGGTTCGTCGTTTTGTGAACTTGTTGTAAAAAAATCTATTATCAGATTATCTTAATTTATCTTATCAGGCCTTCACTTATTTTCATAAGGAAAAACCATGCAAAAAAACAACGCGTATGAAGTAACGCGGGCAACAGCTAGTAACGGGATTTAACAAAGCATTCAGTATCTTGCATTAAGCACAAACGAAACGATAGCGCGTTTTAACTTGCCGAGACGGCGCCATCTGTTCACTGAAAACCGAAATGCAAGATATACAATTTATACAAATCACAGAATTCACTTAAATTTTAATCATTACATACATAGTTCAATTTGAAAAATGATTAAACCTAGATAGAGACTAGTCTAGTCATCATAAATACATTGAAATTGATTTAATCCTAATATTAGCTTATACAAAATTTGGCGTAGTGTGGTCATTTTGTTAAAACTGCTGCTGTGAAAAAAAGGATCACTCGTGTTTGGAATCTACTAGACCGATTAAGTTGAAATTTGGTACACATATCAATTTCTGTGACCCAAACGCAGAGGTGTGACGTGAATAGATAAAATCTTGAATTTTGAAATTGCATCGTATGACATATCAAATGGAAGGTCTTGTTGTGAAGATCTTAAATGTATTTTTTTATAATTTTTAAAATAAATAGTTGCCAAGTTATTCAGAAAATAGACGAAAATTGACCATCCCCCCCCCCCCCCTCCTTCCCTATCTCCGAAACTAACTGAACCCAAAATTTTGAAAAAAATATAGAAATTAGTTTTCTACTTATAGATTATAGGAAAACTATAAGAAGTACATGATATTAAAATATCATGGTAAATTTGTGCGGATAGGTAACATCGTACGGAATCACGCGAATTCTGATCATTTTGATATACATAGTTGCTTCGGAAATAAGGAGTTATACTGTCAGAGTCAGAGGTGAGTTTTCCAATGCTCGAATAGATATGCAATTACCTGATATATTTATTTTATTGTAACACATCTAATAGAGAACTAAGCATATATTATTATTATACACTACACTAAATTAATTTCTGAATCGTATCGGATTGAATTTCAAAACAGAAGATAGGACTAATAGACATAAAAAAAGGAAAGGGAGAAAGTTTAACACCTTAAGCCTCTCTTAAGTAAAGTAGCCTTTTAATTTGTATGTAGGTATTAGAGCAATGATTAGAGCAATGATAGATTGTATTAGAGCAATGTTCAAATTAAAAGTAACAGATAGTTGCATGCCCTATTTTAAAAAACATAGAATATTAACACTTCCTTCACTTTTTATATAGGTATGAGGTTGTTTTATACGTAAAGGCGAACCTTACCTTGTTTAGACGTGTTTCAGAGAATAGTAAAAGAGCGCAAAGAGATCCAAATAGACTATGCATTCGCAAATCACACACACCCCTTATGCATAAAAGCGTTGACGCCGGTGATATATAACAAGATTCCGGACAACATTAAGGAGCTTAATATGAATATATTTAAGAAGAAAATAAAACAATTGCTGGTTGATAAATGTTACTACAATTTGAAAGATTATATGTCTGATAACTTAGTGTCTAGTCATTAATTTAGTATTGGATATTAAAATATTTGCACACCACAAAGGGTAGAACGTAGCGAGCCTTATTCGTTGTAAAACCATTGTAATTACCTATATTCTGCAAATAAATCATTGTTATTATTATTACCTATATTATTATTTACAAGCCTTTTAATCAAGTCTAATGTGTCTCACCCAAAAAAAAAAAAATTATAATGGACGTCGCACCTTTTATATTATGTATGTTAGAAAGAGCTTTGCTTTTAAAAAAAAGCAGTAATTATAACTGGCACTTTAGGGGTGTTAGATGCGGGCTAGTGGCAGTTGTCTTCAAAATATAAATCCTGAAGTATAATCATACCGGTTGCGTTACATTTACATCTATTTACATTTTAACTTTGCTCTAAAGTGAACAGAAAAACGAAATGATAACACGATAAACTTATCTATTGAATAGCGGATGTAATAAGGCACCTGCTGATAACAATTCGAAGCTAGGTCTGTGTAATTTGTATCCCTGGGGTCGAATTAAATTAATGTAGTTTCGATTCGAGTCAATTTTGGCGCCATCTATCAGTAGATAGTAACATTGTGTATAATGCGGGTAGACTCTAGTGATATTTTGTGATATCTTATTTTGGATCCATCAGATGGCGCTAATTACAATTGATCTATACTTAAATTTATAGATGTCGCACCTTACTATCCGCCAGGACTATCGACCTAACAAACCGTTTAAAATGCTATTAGAGGAAGCACTAAAGAAAATGTCTTTAAAATCGCAGAAATATTTTGACGAAGATAGTTCTGAAATATCTGAGAAAAGTTACTCTGCAGGGAGTGCTTCGGAGGAGAGTCTGTCGTGGTCTGTACTTAAGTTAATTAAGCATGTTTAAGTAATGGCAGAGCACACTGTGTTTCGTAGTTTTGTATTATAAGGCGATGGTAGCCACCTACCATCAAAAGATCCGCCAACTTGCCGACTGACGACCTTTATGTATTTTCAGGAGATAATTTAATTATTATTTTATTTATCATTGTCTAATAATAACTGTAGAATTAATGCTTACGTAATAAAAACATACAAAATGTCTAAAAAATAAACCACCGCAGTCACTCGAGTGAATATTTCTTTATTCATGTTTACCATGAATAAAGAGATTTTATGGTGAATATTCAGTGTTGAATATGTTGTTTTAAAGTAAAAAAAAATATCTTTTTCTTCTTGGGGCCTTTATGGTGATTTTTTAATTTTCGTTTCTAATATTTATTGAATAGGTCCCTCAATAAAAAAAGTCACCTGTGTAGTAGCATAGATAAAATACTACTTAACCAGTATAGATGGTCACTCACGTACATTGAATCCGTACCCTATCTAATTTCGCTTATTTCTAGATGCCGCCTGTGTAGTTTGTCGCTTATTTGTTGTCATTAAAAATCCGCTAGAGTCGCTGCAGTCGACCATTCAGTCAATTCTCATGTACAAGAGATGGCACTACTAAAATTTATTTAAAATATAAAAAAAGTGGGCACGAACAACGATAAAAGGGCCGTATGAACGGTATAGGTTCTGTTCTAAAAAATAGGGCAATAATATCATACATAAAAGTCACAGATTAATGATAAAAGTACCTCTCAGCAACGTCGCCCTCTAGTTATTACCACGATAATAAGGAACTATAACTGCGTGATTGAATTTGTTGGTTATAATTTTTAACAAAATACACATTAATGTTAAATTCGAGACTCTTAGTGACATCTAGGGAGTGGAAATCCCAATATGAAATTGGCTTCAGATCGTTATATGGAAGTTGACCATCTATACTGGTTAAGTAGTATTTTATCTATGGTAGTAGTTAGGTACTTAGTTTCATTTTGAATTTAAAAATTCAACATTCACACGACATTTGAAAAAACAATTGAAACTTAATTTTGGCGAAAATGAAATAAAAATCGAAAAAAAAATTCAATCAAACTACAAAATAAAATATCCCATAGGACATAACGTAATTTTTTAATACATTTTTTTTCCTTGCCAGGACTAATTGTATTTTTGCCATTTTTTGCAATCCATTGTTTAGGTACCTTTCGTTTCCTTTGTCGGCTATTCTCGGCTGAAAGTCTACTCTGTAGACCGAAAAAGTGCCTATACAACTCGAGATGGTGTCAGCGTTTTTCGACTAAAAAGTATACTCCGAGTGTCCATTTAAACCGCTCTTCATCAAATGTCCATTTCAGGTTCGCTATCTTTGGTAGAATTTTTTATAGTGATTTAAGAGCGGTTGGATGCGAAGAGCGGAGGACCGTCCCGGTGGCGAGTCTTGATTTGAGATTTCTTACAGTGATAATGAGGACGAAGATGATAGCCTCGCCCGCGAGCTCATGAGGAAGCTGACTCCAGGTGCGCTAAGCAAGTTGAGGCGATGCTTCAAAAAGAGCAAGGAACGAGTGAAGACTCTCGACGTAGACAGGTAGCCGTTGCATATAGCTCATATTGTCTACATTTGTGCATATGTATATAAATATTATAAGTTATGTGAAATTTATAATACTCTGTCTGTCTGTTACCTTTTCACGCCTTACCTACTCAACCACACATTGTCAGGGATACAGGGCGACTGTAGCCACCTACCATCAGGTGGACCGTCAGCTCGTCAGATTTACTTCGACTAACTCCCGAACACAAGTTCTCTCTTCTGTATGAGGAAGTTTTTTGCTTTCTTGGCAGCCTAGCGCCTCTTCAGCTCTGAGATTTTAAATATTTAATTAACGATACTGAAATTCTTGAATTTGAAGGCGCGTCGAAGAAGTGATGCGTCGCGCAGCCGCCGAAGAGGGTATAGAATTCGCTTTACCCGCGCATCGCACAGAAGACGATGGCTTGTGCCTCGGAGAAACCGCCTTCGTGGGAGCCCTAGACAATATATTCGGTAAGTTCCAAACCAAGACGTATCTCGAGTGGTTTTAATCAAGCGGGGAGTGGCGTTTTTGAATACCAAGAGATGCAAACGTATTATCGGTGGAAATGTAACCTACCTTTTTTATCAATTCAAATTTACAAATACAGACACTATATCCATAAAACAGTGAAGCTATTTGAAGTATTAGACGAGTATTTGAAAATGTCCCACAAAAATTATCTCATCTCAGCCATAGGATGTCCACTGCTAGATATAGGTACCAATCAGATTTGTATGCACTTGACCATTTATGATGTGTCGAGGTGATCACAAGTACACGACCCACTCGCACAAGTTGTTTCGAGCTCTGGACCCGTTCCGCACGGGACGCGTCCGATGGCGGGCTGTAGTCGACCGACTCGTGGCGGCAGGCGGAAAAGAGACCGCCTCGAGACTCCATAGTTGGCCGCGTCTCACGGCCACGCATATCAAGAAGCTGCCGCACTGTAAGGTAAGAAAGAAAAGAATCATGTCACTACCTACAAGATGGCAAAAAAGTCATCGGACAAAGTGGCACAAATAATATGTATACTAGTAATTAAATGTAAATAAACTAAATACCTACAGCGTGTTCTTAGTCAATTTCAAATAGAATCATAAGTAATGGCAAATCCAATGGGAAAGCAATCGACTTACGACATTATGCACCTATATTATAAAAAAAATTATAATATTAGAATGTGATAAAGAAAATCATTTTTGGCGGAAACACACAACCGAACTTATACTTCTGATGTCGAGATATAACAGAGTTCTTGAATGGATTACAGAAACTAGCGCAATGTAGGTATAAAAAAAATGGCGCCTGATGCGTCTACCTAGTCAAAAAAATAATAAATAACAATGTATTTCTGTTTTACAGCGTGAAACTATTGTGAAATTGGTGAATATCGAGAAAGAAGAGTCATTTTGTTATGCGGCCGTCTCTAAGGGAGGACGAATTGGCGTATACAGCGGAGAAATGAAACTTATTTACTCCTATGATGTGAGTTCCACTTTTTCTTCAGAGGGGTGTATCTGTTGGTGGCATCATAGCTATAATTTGTGTAGCATGCAATGCAAGACTTTTTATAGCTGATTTTCAGAATTCAAACGTGTCAGTGACGAATTTCGTGATGGTCAACCGTTGTAAACAACAAAAACATTGATGCCGTGACCAACCATGAGGTTCAGGCATCCTTAGACGTAGGCATGAGTTACAATCAATACTGTACAAACTTTTGGGTGTGAAAAAGCTGTGCTCACGGTGGATCGAACACAATTCGACTGAGGCTCAAAAAACGGACTGAGTCACTTGGTGCAATTCTATGCACACCAGATTCAACCAAACCAATGGTGTGGGACATACTAACAGGTGATGAAACATGGATTCATTGCTACAAACAAGGCAATCCCAAAACAAAACAGAAATCGAGCGTATGGGTCTATCAAGATGACCCGAAACAAACCAAAGTAGCGCTTTTGCTTTTTTTAATAAAACTAGACACGTGGTTACTGTTGCTTTGGAGAATCGTTGCATAGCGAATGGTGATTGGTACATGACCATTTGTTCGCTGGAAGTTATTGACGAACTCCGTAAAAATAACCGTAAACGCCGTATCATATTGCACCACGATTATGCCATTTCTCACACGGCCAGATAGACAAACAAATTTTTGAAGGTGAAAAACGTGGAACTTATAAGTCATCCTGCATAGAGCCCCGAACTGGCACCTTGCGACTGTTTTTGGTTCTCAGAAATTAAGAACCAGTTACGGGGTCGTCGATTTTCATCATCAGGACAGGCTGAAAAACATGTTTCCGAGGTCACTACGCACGAAGGAGTTATGAAAAAGTGTATTTATGCTAACGGAGAACAATTTTACTTTTCACCATTCATAGTAACTTTTTCTTATTCATTCCGGAAACTTTTAGTACGCCCCATAGCTTGTTTATGATAGTAGGTATGTGAAGGGGAGGGAGACAACTGGGTATAAGCGAGAAATATAATAAAGAAAAATTAAGGAGCCAGATTGGAACAGAGGAATGAAGCTTGTGACTGCTAAACGCACTGCGTTCATCAACTCTTTAATTTTTGGACGGCCAACAATAATTTATGTGGTTATCTACCTAAGTCTTTGGCGAGTAAAAAAATAGGTTTTTTTTAATGTATGGTAGAAGACAGGCTGACTGTCGACTTGATGGTAGGTGGCTACTGTCCCCTACAACACATGCCTATATATTTTCGAAAATAAAATATAAAAACTATGTTTCAAATATAGTGGCTTCTGCGCCGAATATGGTTTTGTACCATTCGGACTTGAGACACTCGGTCCGTGGGGGCCTGCAGCAATGAGCCTCTTCAAAGACATCTCGAAGAGGCTTATCGATGCGACGGGAGACCGAAGAGCTGGCACTTTCCTCGGCCAACGTATTAGTTTGGCCAGCGTACTTTGTACAATGCCGCAGGGTCCATTTTTATATTATTAGTTTTTAATCAATTTAATATTAATTTATTTTTAGATTAGATAATTTTAGTTTTCATGTTAAATGATATGTAAATAATTGTTTCAAAATATTACAGGATCAATAGCCATCACTTTGATGGCTAAAGCATGTTCTACTTCCTGTAAAAGGTGGCTTGCTGTGTCAATATTAACGGTGATGATGCTCCGGCTTTTCAGATGTTCTATCACAGGACTGGTCTGAAGCGTCGCGTCAAGAACTGTTGGATCACCGACGCACTATACTTAAGTGTAAGTAAATGACAATCATATTTCTTGACTTTCAGTAGAGACTATCTTATGTGATAAACTCTTTGTTCCTAAGTTAGGCTCGACTAATAAGTACTAATAAGTCTTAGTATAGATACGGAAGAGATACCTACAGTAAGTATTTATAATTGATAAAAATTTATCAAAAGAATATTGTGCAAAAATTGTTCATCTAAAATTATAAAAAGATCTACGCCGAGCAACAACAAATATTGAATAAAGAAAAAGCTAGGGCGCGGATGAAGTCGCCGATATTTTATTTAACCACCTCTTTAACTGTTAGTACAGTTTAACTTATATCTATACAAATATTTTCCCCCTTTTTTGTCTGTCTGTATGCATTTTAATTGTTTATTATGTATTGGATTTTCAATAATATATTTAAACAGATTGTTAAAATGTATCAATTATCACTCAGTTTGACGTTTACAAAATATAGAAGTCGCGGGCACAGCTAATTCTGGATAAAAGTGAGATTTGGAAATCTATTAAGATTTCCAAATCTCACTTTTAACTAGAGTTAGAGTTCATCCATTTAACTAATAGGTAATATTGAGCAAATGGGAAAGAAAATTAACATAATGTGCTTGTTAAATATGTAATGCTGTTAGGTTTTCTAAAATTAAATAAAAAGTATTCACTTAAGAAGATGGCGGATGTGTTGCAGGATGTCCAGTGTCTGATACTGTCAGCATCAGATCGCAGCCTGACAGTATACGATGCATCAACGCTCACCCATTCACCTCTCTACTGCATCACCGGGATACCAAATATACCAACTGTATGTATGTCTTTAATATTTCTTTTTCTGTCAGCCACGCATTCCGAATAAGCGGAGCGGAGATCGCTACTTCTCCACTCGAGCGGAAGATTTTCTTGTAATTAATTCCATAATACAGAATAGTCGATTAGTCCGAGTCGGACTGTACTTGTACTGAAAAAGCAATCACAGCACAAAGCTTTTGAAACAGTAGCTTTTATACAAATTATAATCGACTAGCTTTTGCGCGTGACTTCGTCAGAGTCCCTCGTTGATGGTATTTTTTTATTCATGATATTCGATTTAGTAGTTTTTATTTATTAAACATGGGTTTGCTCTTGGCCAACATCTAGCTGTGTAGGAAAGATGAGGCCGACGATGGAGCGAGCTCATCCAGAAGATGCCTATTCACCCAGACCTTGAAAAGATTTGGGTTGTATGAGCTCGGAAATACAGACGCCGTCAGGGAGTTCCAATCCTTAGCAGTGCGTATTATAAAAGATGTTTTAAAGAGCTTGGTCCGAATTAGTTTTTACGCCTTAACTACTCAACCGACCAACATGAAATTTTGTATACATTTTGTCAAGAACGCAGGATACCTTTCATCCAGAAATTAGTACTGTTTCCGAGGTATCATATAAATATATAAATAAAAAATTTGCTTTTTGCTAAAAGACAATTTGCTTAAAGATTGGTTACTTACGATTGGGTACCAATTTGTAGTGGCAGCCAACGCTGCGTTTGTTTTGCAGTTCAACAAAACAACCAATTAGTCATTATTTTTTATATGTAACTTAAACCATAAAAAAACAATAACAGCAAGAAAGAAAGTTACAAAAAGGTCCCAACTCAACATTTTGCTGGTATAAGCCAGCCTGATCTTCCGTAGAGACCCTTAGTTTAAAACATCATGCGTACACTCAATAAACATACTCAAATTAAGGTGTAACTTTGAACAATCCATAGTTGAAACTAGAAATTGAACTCAGGACATTTTTTTTTTATTTTAAGATCGGCAGACAGGCTGACGGTCTACTTGATGGTAGGTGGCTACCGTCGCCTATAACACAAGCAACGCCAAAGCTGCTGCAAGTGCGCTGCCGACTACAGTAGGATTAAGGATGAGGGATTAGGAGTGGATAGGGAAATGGGCTCTGGAAATCCCTTACTCACTCACCAAAACACAACAGCACAAGTGCTGTTATTTCACGGTGCTGGTCTTCTGTAAGGGGGTGGTTACTGCCGCCAGACGGGCTGCCCAAAACGCAGTGTGCCCTGCCACTACTTTCCAAATCCAGACCAGAACCAAATTTGAAAAGTTGATTTTTCAAAGTTGACCCTGGCGGGAATCGAATCCGGGAACCCTAGAACAGAGCGTTAAGGCAAGCACCCTAACCACTCATCCAACGGGCTAGACCACACTACATGTCGTCGGGATCTTCACAAACTCATTTTTTTTCCGGTTTACCGCTACTCTTACAGGTTCCATTGTATGTGTTTTTCTTTTTAATTTCTAGTGCATGTCGTACTCTCCATCTGAAAGTCCGGGGGCGCCTTCAGAGCTGGTGTTCGGAACGGATCGCGGAGATATAGTGCGCGTGCGATTCTTGCAACCAAGAGTCGCGCTCTTCCACACCACTACAGCGGACCACATCAACTATTATTTCTGGATGGTAAACAAATTTATATCGCATATCTTTCTTATCTTACACTGGTACATTTGCATAGACACTTCCCAAACTGTTGCGACCAATGTAAATATGCCAGTAACGAAAAATTTTTGAGGTCCCAGGCAAGTATAAAGTGCACGTGGTTACCGTTACCCGTAAAGAACTGTTTTTGTAATACAAAGGTACTAGGGCGGAGTGTAAGTCCGGTAAAAATCTATTTTAGATTAAATTTATTGCAAATTGCATGAAACCTCCTTGTTCACAACTCTTTTGAAGACATAATGTTGAACGACCGAAGAGTAAAAGTGAGGGAGATAGTCAAGATAGTAAGCATCTCAGACGAAGTTTTTGGGATGCACGTGGAGTAATCCATATTGATTACCTAGAGAAGGGTAAAACGATTAATGGCGAATATTATGCCAATTTATTGAACCAATTTAATACAATTTTACGTGACAAACGACCACATTTGGCTAAGAAGAAAATCCTCTTCCACCAAGACAACGAACGAGTGCCCACCTGCATGATTGCCATTGCAAAACTTCATGAGTTGCGCTATGAGATGCTTTCTCACCCACCGTATTCGCCAGATTTAGCCCCTTGTGACTATGTTCTGTTTCGAAATTTAAAAAAATGGCTTGGTGGGAAAAGATTTGGCTCCAACAAAGAGGTCATGTACGAAACCAATGCTTATTTTGAAGGGTTGCCTAAGTCGTATTTTATGGAAGAAACGCTAGGCGAAGTGCATTGAGCTACACGGAGACTACACTGAAAAATAATAATAATTTACTTAATTTTACTCATTGTTTGATTTTTACCACACTTATCACTCCGCCCTCGTACATCCTTATTTCATTGACAGGAGTTATCAGGTCCGCCGCATAACGCTTATTGCACGTTGGCACGTAGCCGCGCGCATGCGCGCTGCGTGCGACGCGTGCATTGCGAGCGCGCGCTTGTCGCGTCATGCGCGCACGACTCCGACGTTAGCGTGCGCGTGCGTCATCGCTGCGTGATTCTGGACGACTGCGTGCTGGGCGTACAACGCGGCGTGACGTGCTTCTTCTCGGTGCGCGCTCTGCAGTTGCTGGTGACAGGCAGCGCTGACGGAACGGTGCGCTTGTGGGAGAGATGGCAGCGCGCCCCTTATGCTAGTCTCGTCGCTTCGCGGGCGTCCATCATGGATGTGGTCGTCGTGTTGCATCTGCGGATCATCATCGCATACAACAACCAATGCGTAATCATTGTTTCTTTTACTCATGAACGATATTATGCTTTTACATAATACTATATAGGAGTACAAATAAGTTTCCGCAGTTTTTTTTATTAAAAGTGAAGAATCTATTGTGAAAGGTACATTACGTTTATTCGAAGTATTGTCAATCACAAAAAACTGCTTCTTGCCATCTCTCAGGCAGCATTCGGAAACCATTCTCTTCATCTTAACTCTTTATCTTTTGAGGCTATCCACGAATCAACCTAATTTTTAGTATCTTCATCTTGCCAGACAGACCATTTGCCATCGATCGGAATAAATGATGTCTGATGTCTTAGGGGCTTTTTCTCTTCGCGTCATTTTCACTGCGTCTACATTTTGTTTTGACTTTTAACCTTTTGGGATCTATATAAAATAACTGATCATCTCTGATGGTGCACACATCTTTTAATTACTTTAAAATGCCTTAAAATATTCACAATCACTTATACTTATAACATTTTTCTCGTATACCAAACAAAACTCATATTACAAAACTAACTCTCATATCAAACTCAAAAGACTCTCTTCAATTTCTTTTCTACAACAAAAACAACATCTTGAAAAAGGTTTTGAATTACAAAACCTTTTTCATTGAGCCAGTATTTAAGTTCAATACTTTAACATGATGAATACGGCGGGTGGGATAACACTTCCCAATCATGTTTTTTCAAATAGTTTTTGACCGGAACCGCAACATGTGGACGTGCATTATCATGTAGAACAATTTTGTCGTGTCTGGAGCGTTTGGAAGCTCTGAAGGAATCAGAGCTCGGTTCAATTCCGGTATCCAGTAATTGTTTCGCTCGGATTAAGCGACTCGTAATACACGACACCCAGCTAGTCCCACGAAATACATAGCGATATAAAAAAATATTTTTTAGCATATCACTCATGCATAATTAACATCTTTCGGCTCAGTTCGTATGGAACCTAATTACCTTGTTTTCCCTAACAATTGTTCCCTAACAATTTTGACCGATGTGAAATTATACTTATGGTTTTTCTCAGAATTTATTGTTTTTATATTGTTGAACAAATAACTATTTTGCACTAGGATGGAAAAGTAACAACGAGGGAGGATAGAATTACTATAGAACGTCATGAACCTCGCTATGACCATAGAGTATAAAAATACACTTGAGCAATATCCATAGACATTCACAACATAAGTATCTAATAGTTTTAAAATTTATATATCTATCTCAGAGTTAACTATTTAAATTTCATAGTAAAATAGCAACAAGATTTATAAGGTACTAATTTCAAAAATTGATCAATATTTTTAGAAACTGTATCTATTGATCCGAAACTAATTAATTAATTTAAAATTTATATTACAATAATTGTAACACCCTACAATAACCTATCGTAATGACCTATCGTAATGATTTTTTCTACTTTACTTAAATGAAAACTTAGCTTAATTAAAAGGAAAACTTGGTAAAAGGATGTGAGGCCATCTGGTGCTTACCTATATTAATGCAGAATCTGTTGTCTCTTTAAAGATGGTGTACATATGGGATTTGTTCGAAGAGTGCCTGCTGCAGTCTTTTAAAATCAAATTCCCTTTTTTCGGTTCTCTGGGGAAGAAAGCAGACTTTGGATCATACAGCATATATCCAGGTATTTTTAAACTTAGTTACTTATTTTCTTACTTTCGTAAAAATGCAATTCGACAAATAAAATACTTAGGTATAGTGGCTTGGAAGCAAACTAAAAAAGGAATGCACTGAGAGCGGTCTGTTGTACTATGCTTTTAGTAAAACCCCATACTTTAACTATGTGATTATCTAATTACCTAATTCATATATTTGTTATAATATATAAAGAAATCTTTTTGTCATACATTTCAAGGCCGAATATTGTGTGACGCTTCAGAGTAACGGTCACGTGACGCTTCTTGTAACGTTTCTGCATGACATCTATCTATTATATATTATTTTGATTTTTGTATTAAAATTATGTAGGTATCTTGAAATTCTTGCCCGATAGTAACACACCTAATTGTCATCACGCTGCGAAAGAGAAAAAGAGTGTGATATAGAAAACGGTCGAAATTTGAAAGCGTATTTCAGTTTAAATTAAACGACGGGTAAAACCGCCGGACACATCTACACTTTCTAAAGACACAGTCAAATAATCAACTCATATGTAATACCTTACTCACATTTATCCTCGAAATTTTCAAGGAGCAGCTCGTGTGAAAGTCAAAGAAGAATCGAACCTCGAAGTGATGGAAACGAGCTCTCGTCGAGGGTCGAGTGTGCTTCAAGCTGCTTCTGGAGGTCTTCTTCTGCAGTCGGACCGAGAGACTGATGAGTGGCTACGGACGCCATTGGAACAAGACCCGTCGGTACCGACTACATTCTCTAACTTTGCTTAATCCATACCTCAGTGACCGTGCTGCGCTTGGTATTTTTTTTACGCATCAATAGGCATGATGACAGATTTTGAAATTCCCTTCCGTAATGTAGATACAACGTCTACCATATCCGAAAAAAACAATATTTCAGCAAAAAATTATTGAATGTTTTAAAATCTATTTTGAATTACGCGCGAAAACGCTCTTAGGTGTCATGGCGTCGCGTCTGATGAACCGTGACGTCACCGACATCTCATCACATTTTTCATTCTGTCAAAGCAAAGTCAAGCAACACGATAGCACTTACCAGGGCGTGACGTCATTCGCTCTGATTGGTGTTTCAGTTAACATGGCCGATTGCAGTTATTTATACTTCTATTTTATTGAAAACCTTATTAATCTCAATTTTAATACAAACAATGAGTATTTTTTTAGACTCCTTTCAACATATATTTTTCTCCAAAACCATTTATTCGTTGATTCTTTAATACCGTCATCATGCCTATTGCATTGTATTCATATAGCGCCATCTAACAAAAAATTGAGATAACAATTGTTTACCATCCATCGAAAACAATACAAGTACCAAAAACAAGATAGCGCTTTAAGTTTGAAAAAAAAAATTTTTTTTAGTAAAATTGCGTTTTTACCTAAAAAAAATCAACTAAGCTTAAGGTAGATAGAATTAAAAAATAAAACCTTATCTACATACACAATTTTATCCAAATCGTTAGAGCCGTTTCCGAATTTATTTATAATAATATTTACAAGAATACAAGAATTTATTTATAATACGTTTAAAGTTATCTATTAGTTAAACGCACTAGTGCTAGATGTAATGATGTTTTGCGTCTCATAAAAAGCAGTGATATTTCAGTGAATACATTCGTTTCAACCGGCCCGACGTTGTTATCACGTGTTGCGAGTACATTTGCGTGCTAAGGCTCTCTCCACACGAGGCAAACCGCTCGCGAAACGCTTTGCCGCCGCCCGCGGACACGCTGCGTGCGCGCACGCCGGCCGGCTGGGATCTACCGCACACCATATTTGGTTATTTACATTATTTCAATTAATTTATATTTTCTAATCTCTACACACAGCTCCTCTGCTATCTGCTATTTTTATATCTGTATTTGTCTTCATCCTAACTAACATTATAAATGCAAAAGTGAGTTTGTTTGTCTGTTTGTTACACTTTACAAAAAAGGATATAGGACACCTTTCGTCCAGAAAAAGTATAGTTCCCGAGTCTGAAGATAGAAATAAAAAATTCAACGCCTGACAAAAATATAAGCAATAAAGATTGAATAATAATGTTTTAAAACCTAAGAAAAAGCGTGCGTATATAACACCCCCACTGCTGGGCACACAATGAGGAGTCCTTCGAGCTCGCTCACGGAAAATTGGCAATACCTCTTTCTAAGATTTCTGTTTTTATTACAAATGGAGATTTTTGGATTCGAACCGTAATGGGCGGTGCCATAAAATATTATATTTAAACATGGAGTATTTTTTATTTTAAAAAGGTATTTTCCGATTTTCTCATTTTACAGTACGTCCGTCGGCGAGAAGTCGACCGGTGTCTCCTCTGCCCCCCGCAGATGTACGCCCCCCTTCTTTCCTTCCTCTTATTCCTCCCCCCGTGACCTTTCTCTCTCCTTCAACGGCGGAGTTCCCGCACCACGACCTCGAGGAATTACTGCGCAACGCTGGTAATTATGAATTCCTTAGATAAATTCTTAGATGTTTGGTATCACTGTCATATCAGCATCATGCTTGTCATGTCTCATAGTATAAAGTCCCCATTTTTTTCTGTTTGTCTGTATGTATGCCCTAATCTCGGAAAGTTGCGAAAGCGTTTCGTTTCTGTTTACATCGATGAAAGCAGGATTTCTGAGTATTTTTCGTATTTATAATTCACGAATGTTTATGTTCCAACTGACTATTTTAAATCTTAAAATATTTTAGATTATTTAGATTTATTTTTGCACTTGTTTCAGGTCTGGATGGGATTTTGGAGAAAGATTTTGTTTTGATGCAAGGCTTGAAGCACGATTTGAACAGGAGACTCGCCGACTTACAAGCTAATATGGACGTAGTGAGTGACACGATAAGGATTATTTTCTTAATGGATAGGTAGAATGTCTTGTGACGCTGGTGTCACTCACTCACTACTTAATTATACCACCTACAGTAATTGAATTAAGTCCATTGCGTTCTTGTTTTGCGCAGATGGTGAGCGCAGTGGCATCGGGAGCGCCATACCTGTCGCTGCGCACCCTCGCCGCGCCGCACGCACCGCAGGTCGATGAGATGACCGACGTCTACCATCGGATCATGAAGTGAGAACCGATCACATTTATTATTTGGTTTTTGGTTTTTATTCCTATTTAACATTTTGTAGGTTTTTTTTTTAATTCTTAGTTTGGAGTGTTAAAAATCTCAACCTACACTAAAATAAATACAACACTACCGTTGGTGTCTTATTGCTATAATACAGGCGGTTCACAATATTATATTGTTATGACTCACCATGGAACGTTCTAGAAAAGCGTTGCCATCTGCTAAAAGTTCTCGAAAGTTTCACCCTAGAATAGAAGTCGCCCCACTCTCCGGTTATTGTCAAGGGAAATTGGTCCTTATGCACACAACATAGAGCTCACATTCAACAGAAATAGCGTTCCCGAACTTTCAACGACCTTGTTTACAATACCTACTTGTTACTTGTTTACCTACTTGTATTTGTTTGTTGTTTGTTTGTACTAAATTCGAGAAAGATCTAGATGATTGGCAGCGGATATAAATAGGCGAAGTGGCGAGCTAGCGGGACAGTTCGATTCTGCGATTCGAAAGCGATATTTCGGAACTTACCTGCGACAGTAAACTAGCGACTCATAAAGCAATCATTGATGACTCTTGGCAAGTTTAACGGTTTTATCGGACCTTTCGTTTAGCCCTTTTGGAAGTCATCTTGGTTTGTGGAAATAAGTAGTTGATTTTCGCCCTTACACGGCAGATTGACTCACCCTACACGTAACAATATCTACTCCATACATTATATAGCTCGATTCTTTTGACAGAAAACTTCTAACGCTAAACGAACTAATTATATTAATGTATGCTTATACAATAACCAAAAATATACTGTGTTCTACCCAGTACCCAGTGCCTCTTCAATCTTGAAGGTTAGCCGTCAACTCCTCGAACCTGTCTCTGTCAATAGCCAACTGGAACGGTTGCTCGACTGAGGCAATTCCAGTCCACTCCCGGATGTTTCTCAACCGCGACTTCCTCCTTCGCCCAGATTTACCCGATTAATTGCTCTAAAATTCGTGGGAACCAATTTTATGGTTATTTAGTTTTAATTTTAATAATTTCTCAAAATTAATGCCGTATACATCACCTAAATCTTAAGGGTGTAAAAGATTCACTTTAAATCTTTTACAAATAAAAAATCTCACTCAATTTTTTTCTTTCTATGTGATACTGTGCAGACTTTTTTCGGCCAACCCATTATAATTGAGTTCTTCGAAAAATTGTCTTTGATTCGCAATAAAGTGTCGTTTGTGTGCCAGATTGTTCCCGGGACCGAGTGTATCGGGAACCCCTGTCTGCAGCGAGACTTCCACGCCGAAGAGAAGCCGTCATTCAGGATCTGTTAAATCTGCGTCAAATGCTAATTAATCTCTGCTTACTTTACACATACGCAAATGAAAATGTATGTTTACATATAATAATTGTACGATAAAGATCATTTTGTAAGCGAACATGTGGTTTATTTTGGTATCTAAGTATCTGCCATTTTTCCTTTGATTGGTATTTTTTTTTATTGTTTAACAATATTCAAATTCAAATTAATTTATTTGCTGAATATGGTATACAAGTTGTAAATTTTTATACATATTGTCCACATATTCTACCGACAAGCGGTATGCAATATTTGAAAACATTTTGTATAATATATTACTGGGATATAATTTTTAATTAGAACGGTAGAAGTAGGTATTACTGAAATATTCTGTCGCCTACAATAAAAACTTAACTAATGCTTGTACAGTCGGTAGTCGGCAATCTAGTCCGTAACAATTAGCTCCAATGCTTTTCTAAGTTTAAAAATAGTAAAAGTGCTTCTTTTTATCTGTAATATCTATCTTGTGTAAAATAAAGTGACATACTAAATAAAAATACATAAACTAAGTAAAAAAAACTATAATTTCAGTGAAATTGGATTCTAATTACATTCCAACAAACTTATCATTATAACAAAACTATTAAAAATATGTGCAAAGATTAATAAAATATAGTGAAAGTATAGTGAACAATTAGTGATAGAATAATTAGTAATAAAATAAAAAAATAATAATAAATAAAATATTAAAAAATAAAAACTACGATATACCCTATACAATATTAAATTTCTTTATTCTTAGAAAGAGTTAACGAATTTTAGGTAACGCTACAAGAGGTCAGTTGGTATAATATTCTAAAGTGCAGCTAACATTTGGCTGGTGACGGTTCGTATCCTTTGGAGAAATGAAGGTATGGTTTTTTAAAATATTTTTTTTTTTTTTTTTTTTTTTTTTTTTTTTTTTTTTTTTAAGAAACTGTTCACTGAAGTTGGAGCCATTATAAGAACATAGCAACATCAATTGTTAACTACACATTTACGAAACAAAGACAAAATTACTCGCAAATTAACACCTAGAAAGTACTTACACATACAGATACCTAATTAAAACATAAACCAACTAATACATTCCAAACATGAATTTCTTAGACAATATTACTTTCCGACGACGCCGCATACGAACCCAGTCGGACTCAATGGTTTCACATGAAAATATTTCTACTGATGAGGCACTAGAGGTCACTAGTCTTAGTATTCCCAATGAATCAGTAGATGAAGATTCAGAGTATATCACTGGACTCAAAACACAAATAGAGAATTTAAAAACAGAGCTTAGCAGTGCAAATAAGGAAATAGATGTATTAAATGAAGAAATTACTGCATTAAAGAAAACCAATGAAAACCTCTTGAAAAAACAGGAACTATATAAAAAAATAACAAACAGTCCGGTTCTAACGAAATCACCTGTAGCAACCAGGAAAAATAAACAGAACCGTAATGCAAACAAAAATACAAACAAACAGACACAAACACACATACTGCTACAAAACAATAAGAACACACAAACAGATGAATACAAAAATAACAAGTGTGAAAAAGGTACTCAGTATATAAAAGACACAAAAGTAAATAATAGTCAAAACACATCGATTAAGTCACAATCGACAGAGAGACTACAAAAATGTGCACAAAAAAAAGATAAACAATTAACAAACAACATTAATGTTAAGAGTAAAATGATATTTGAAGGGAATTTTATTAGGGTCCTCCGCAATGAAGGAACATGATTAGGGTCCTCTTTATCATTGGTCTCCATATTATTTGATCACGACATATAGGCGCGAATAGTCGGGCGCGGAGAATATAATTCAACATTAGGTCATGCGTTGTAATTCTAAACCTAACGCTATAATCAGTACAAAATAAGTCCTCGATCGCATTGTCCACTGGCCAATCACACCAAATCAGATAACACTCCACCAAACACGTAGCACAATTCACTTGATGTAAACCGATTGCCTTCTCGTAAGGTAATCCTCGGCCACGATGTCTCTGCGTCTCTGCGCTAGCGCTCGGTGTTGTGTCAGAGTCCACGACAATGACATTCCGCTCCCGCTGTCCAGTTGACAACTGACAGTTGTCATTGCTGTTTACTCTCGTTAATCAAAAGCGCCGACACGGCCAGACTGACATGCGCACGTCCTCGTGCGCTTCTCCCCTCCGCTTCGATCCATGTTCGATTAATCTGCACAGAAAGAAAAACTATCTGGCTCACCACATTCATTATGCTCGTCCTATCCTGACCTACTAGATATAATTTCACACATACGCACTCATGCAAGCACATTTACCCTTCATTTGGCCTCATGCAAATGAAATTAACTCGAGGTGTCCCTTCGACCAAGCCAAGACTCGTCATCTCATATGACGGTATGAACCGGACGGCCTCGCAGTCATGCAAATGAAACTAGCTCGAGGTGTCCCTTCGACCAAGCTCGTCATCTCATATGACGGTATGAACCGGACGGACTCACAGTCATGCAAATGAAACTAGCTCGAGGTGTCCCTTCGACCAAGCTCGTCATCTCATATGACGACATGGACCGGACGGCCTCGCAGTCATGCAAATGAAACTAGCTCGAGGTGTCCCTTCGACCAAGCCCGTCATCTCATATGACGACATGGACCGGACGGCCTCGCAACTTCCCTGTTACACACATTGTGATATTTGACCTCGTGCAACTAACAATTACTCTTACAGGACTACTAATCTGTTCAAGTCTAATCATGCTTTTGGGTTCGTTTGGGTGTGATAACTCACATTCTAGCACTTTAAGTTAAGTCTATCTAGAAACAAAACGACACGGTCTATGTCCAGCTTCACATTAAAATTTTAAGATAATTATTCTCGCATAACAATAACTGGGTGGGTAGATCGAATTATTAGTAACAACAGATCAACATGAAAGAAAACCTCAATTAAATAATTCTCATCTAAACAACCGATGATTTTTTTTTTAGTGTTGTAGGTAGGTATAGTAAAACTGCGTGATTAGCAAGGTCAGCTAACGTTACATCATAATGTCGATTTTCGTTTAACTTATCGGCTGCGCTCTCTACCCTAGAGACAAAACAAAATGAAAACGACTCACCGTTATTATTCACTAGGGTCAACCTCACTGCATAGGTTAATGCCATCGAAATAAAAGCGATGATTTCTCGAAGTCGTCATTGCGCTCGAACCCGATAGTGGCGGCCGACAGGGGTCCCCCACAGCACCTCCACTCTGAGACGCGGTTGCCTCGCGACGTTCCGTTAACCCGCACCGAGAGCAGATCCCGTTTGACTTGTCCAGGATGGGCCGCTGTTGTAACATCTTCATATTTCTTGCTCAGCTATCTGCAACTCCTTGTAATAGTCTTTCTGGGAGGCACAGGTCATGGGTGCTGCACCAAGCTCACGAATCGACGTCGATAGCTTCATTGTTGAAGTCTGATAACTTTAAATTCACTCGTCGTAACCGGATCCTCTATGGCTTCGATAAAACTGACGATTTTCCATCACACTGCGCCACATGATTGCGTAACTTCAATCCTTTATAGCAGTGTTCGTGAGGTAATCCCACTTCTGATGAAGGGAATTTTATTAGGGTCCTCCGCAATGAAGGAACATGATTAGGGTCCTCTTTATCATTGGTCTCCATATTATTTGATCACGACATATAGGCGCGAATAGTCGGGCGCGGAGAATATAATTCAACATTAGGTCATGCGTTGTAATTCTAAACCTAACGCTATAATCAGTACAAAATAAGTCCTCGATCGCATTGTCCACTGGCCAATCACACCAAATCAGATAACACTCCACCAAACACGTAGCACAATTCACTTGATGTAAACCGATTGCCTTCTCGTAAGGTAATCCTCGGCCACGATGTCTCTGCGTCTCTGCGCTAGCGCTCGGTGTTGTGTCAGAGTCCACGACAATGACATTCCGCTCCCGCTGTCCAGTTGACAACTGACAGTTGTCATTGCTGTTTACTCTCGTTAATCAAAAGCGCCGACATATTTTTATCTTCCAACACAAATAATAGAAATTTTTTACATTCGACATTAGATAATTTCCAGAACTATGACATATGTCATTACTTGACACCAAACGGTGGGATTAAACAATTGTTATCAGGTCTAGAAACAAAGCTTAAATATTTTAATAAAAACGATCACTGTATATTAATGATAGGTGAAAGTGACTTTGAAATTACACAGAATTATTTAGAACTAATACTAGAAATTCGTCGTACCATACAGAATTTAACTAATACAAACATCATAATATGCTCCCCGACCTATAAATATGGAAATAATACATACATGTACAACTCAAGAGTAGAGCATTTTAATAACCTACTGTATATAGACTTATTATCTAATAAAGATGCTTATTTTATAGATAGTAATAAGAACCTGCAATGTAATTATAATATGTTCAGATACAATGGAAAAATTAATAATCAAGGAATAAAAACAATACTAAAAGATTTATCTATTACAATACAAGACATTTTAAATACCAATACAGAAAATAAAAATTTAGAAATACCCTCTCAGAATGACACTATCAACACACCCTCGATAACAAAACAGGTTTTTCAGTAAATAGTCTCCACATTCTCCATCAAAACGTAGCTGGCCTCCTTCATAAAACAGACTTGCTCATTATAAATCTACAAGAACTTGCAGATAATGGAAAAAGTATTGATGTGTTATGTCTTACGGAACATTTTATGCAGGCCGGATATGAAGCACTCTGCAACATACCTAATTATAATATGGCTGCATGTTATAGCCGTAATAATGTTAAAAGAGGTGGAGCATGTATACTTATAAAGAGGCACTATCCCTATAAAGAACTTAAACAAATAGGACAGTTTACTATTTCAGGCATATTTGAATGTTGTGCAATAGAACTCCTTGATTATAAAATAATAATAATATGTATTTACAGAGTCCCAAAATCAGCAAATATAAACATTTTCTTTGAAAAACTTGAGCAATTATTGACTTATTTACAAAATATAAAAAAGAAGAATATTGTTATAGCAGGAGACTTTAATATAGATATTCTCAAAAATAATAATACTACATCCGAGCTCCAATGTCTCTTGCTTAGTTTTGGTCTTAAACTTGAAATAAGACAACCAACAAGATTGGTAAGCGATACGTGTATAGACAATTTTATTCATGACCTAAATAGATGTAAGTCAGAAGTAATAGATCTAGCAATGTCAGATCATACTGCACAGATATTGAATACTCCAGTTGAACCAACTAACTTATGTACATTTTGGCGTTTTAAAAAAAGGGATTTTGGTAAAGAAAATTTAGAAAAGTTCTATAAATATATTAAGAATTGGAATTTTTCAGAAATGTATACTACGGATGATCCAAATATGGCTTATGATATATTTATTGATAATTTTAAACTGTTGTATGAACTTTGTTTTCCTTTCAAACTAGTAACAATAAGATCAACTTATAAAGTTAAATGGTTATCAAAAGGCTTAAAACTATGTAGTAAGAAGAAAAGGAAATTATTAGAGGTTTACCGAAGTAGCCCGAATGAGACAAACAAAAATAAATATGCAACTTATTCATCATTATTTAAGAAGATAATTAGGTTAACTAAAAAGTCACAAAATAATTACGCTATTATAAATGCTCAGAATAAAAATAAAACAGCCTGGAAAATTATAAACAGAGTAAAATTAGATCGACCTAGAGAAATTATTACAGAAATTAGTCAGGAAAACAAAATGATATCTGATCCTGTAATTATGACTAATATTTTCAATGATTACTTTATAGATAAAATTAAACCATTTTTGAATACAAATCCATCCACCTTTAATACAACTTTGAGAAGTAATTCTATGTTTATAAAACCTTGTACACCAATAGATGTAAACAATATAGTGAAGACATTAAAAAACACAAATAGTGTTGGTTGCGATGGCATTAATACGAAAGTAGTAAAATATACGATAAATAATATAGCGGGTCATCTTAGCCACATTATAAATCTTAGTATTAGTGAAGGTCTGTATCCCGAAAAATTAAAGAAAGCCGTTATAACACCAATATATAAAAATAAAGGGGACAGGAACCTTTTGATAAATTATAGACCTATAGCACGGCTCTCAGTATTCTCAAAAATATTTGAAAAATACTTACATAAAGAAATAAGTAGCTATATGGAAAAATACAATATTTTAACCAGTGAACAATACGGATACAGAAAAAATAAAACAATAAATGGAGCGCTCTTTAAATTCTTAGATTTAATTATGACAAATGTAGACACAAAATCCTCTATATGTGCTGTGTACATGGACATGACACAAGCATTCGACCATGTAGACCATAAAATTCTTCTTAAAAAACTCGAAGGTTATGGAATAAGAGGTAACATACTAAATCTAATGCAATCTTATTTATGCAACAGGAAACAAATTACAGAGATTACTCGAGTAAACAAAGACAACAAAACACACGAAAATTTCTTATCTAGAGAACGTACTTTGACTTATGGTGTCCCACAAGGCAGTGTTTTAGGACCTTTATTGTTTATAGCCTACATTAATGACCTACCAAGGGCAGTTGAGCATCCTATGTGTCTTTTTGCGGATGATAGTACCATGGTAATAAAATGTAAAGACAAAGATACCTACAGTAATGATATTAGTATTGCTTTGGCAAGTATTATACATTGGTTAAATAATAATAATTTAAGAATTAATTTGCTGAAAACAAATATCATGTACTTCAGTCAAAGGATACCTGCCATACCTTACCAAGAAATACATTATGAAGACCAGACTATAAAAGAAATACACTTAACGAAATTTTTAGGATTAGAAATTGATAGTAAATTAAATTGGAAATGTCATATTGAAAGTGTTAGAAAACGTCTAAGTAAACAAGCATATGCACTGCACGAATTAACTAACACTTTAAGCATTGATGTGCTCCTATTAACATATTATGGACTTGTCGAATCTGTGTTAAGATATGGAATTCTATTCTGGGGCAACTCGACAGACATAAATTTGATTTTTAAGGCACAGAAGAGGTGTATTAGAGCCATGTTTAAATTAAAGGTTATAGACAGTTGTATGCCCTTCTTTAAAAAGTATAGAATCTTGACACTTCCATCGCTCTATATATATGAGGTCGCTGTATATGTAAAAGCCAACTCCAACTTATTTAAGCGAGTCTCTGAGGGTAGTAAAAGAGAACAAAGAGATCCCAATAGATTATGCATTAGAAAAGCACACACAGCCCTGATGCACAAAAGTGTTTTTTGTCAAGCGCCAGTTATATATAATAAAATTCCAAATGCCATTAAAGAACTTAATGTAAATTTATTCAAGAAGAAAATGAAGAAACTACTAGTCGACAAATGCTATTACAGTATAAAAGATTATATGTCTGATAATTCATTGTAATAATTAGTTATATTAATTAGTTTTACTCTTTTATGTAGTGTACTTTAAACATTTGCACACCCTAGAAGGGTAGAATGTAGTGAGACTTATCTATTTATTGTAAAACCACTGTAACCTATATTCAGCAAATAAATTTTATTATTATTATTATTATTATTATTGTCTACGAGGGACCGGAACAGTCATGGCGTTAGCCACGGCTGGCGCAAGTGGTCCCCGGGTCGGGAAATCCCTCGCAGGCGCTGTATTCTGGTTGCGCCTCGAAGGTGAAAAGCGACGCAGCGGTCTTCCTATTCTTTCACGGTGTCGGGCAGCTGCGCGTCGTGGTCACCACCAGCAAGCGCCGCGTTCGTTGCTGCGATGGGGTTATCCTGGTCCGAACCCCTAAGCGGGTGACACCCGACCGTAACGTCAGTAGTGCCACATGTAAAAATTCGTAAAACTGTGGCAGATTGCATAACCGCCACTAGTAAAATAGCAATATATGAAACAATAATATATAGGTTCCTAGTAAGTTTGTGTACACACTGTCTGTCAATCGGGGATTCCCCGGAAATAGCGATTGCTTGCCACCTGTGTCACAGTCACAGTATATAATAAAGAGTACTAGTGTACCTGTGTGCTTGGGGTATTTGTTAGTAAATTATTATTAATAACAGTTATTGTTATTATAAAAGCGTTCTAAAAGACTTAATATAGTTCAATTCTTCCAAAAAAAAAATAAAAAAAATCGCAGTGGATGCAACAAACACGTTTACTCTACGTTTATCCCAAAATGTTAAAAAAATAAATGTCCACCCGTGGGATGCCGGGACGAGCCGCTAGTTTATAAAACATAAATTATTATTACTTTTTTAATTTTAATACTTTTAAATGATTTTTGGGGTGACACCTACAATATCCGCACCGGGTGCCACCCATGCTAGCTACGCCACTGATGGTCAGGCGCTTCTAGATCCTAGACCGCACACGTGTTGCTTATATAGTATACGACACGAAGGGCGGACGAGGAACAATATTACAGATTGTATGAAATCATTGTAGTACCTAAAACTACATACACACAAACATTAGTAATAATTTATTAGTGTTTATATTAGGACGTAGGAGATAAGCGAAACGTGTTTTTATAGGTCTTATCAGTCATTGTCGAGTTTAGAATAAAATTGGTCATTTGCAAAAGAAATTATGTTACGCTAAGAAAGATGTTTTTACCAAAGTTGTCTGTGAAATTAAGTGCGCATTCTAGAAAAACGTCGAAACTTTGTCTAAGTTCGTCGAAAAGTTTCTCTAAATTTAATGAATGCGAAGACATATTGAAGTGTCACAGCGATGATCCGAGTTTACAGGTGCAACAATACCGCCCCATGGATGAGAAGGATTACAGGAGATTCATAAGCACTAGAGCTTCTAAGAGAGAACCGGGACTCACCAGGGAGATCAGTAAGTCTTATTCCATTAAAGCGAGACCAAGTAATGAAAAATTTATATCATTTTTTATATAAATCTAAATGTTGTAGATAAAAACGTACAATGACTGTACAGTTGTACTCATTGAGTAATAAAACGCTCAGCAATACATTTAGCAATTATTTCTTTAAGTGTACTTCATTTGTTTATTTTTATTGCTAGTTTTTATAATAAAATTCTATAAACTATAAAAATTGCTAAAAACTTGGAATCTACAATGTTTAATTAAGATAGGTATAGTTGTTTTGCAGAAAAAAATTACACAAGCAAACGCTGTGCTGCCGACTTCAGTAGCATAAGTGGTAAACGATTAGAAGGAGCTAGGGGAATACGTTACCAGCATCCCTTACTCACTCACCGAAACGCAACAGCACACGTGCTGTTATTTCATGGTGATCTTGAAAGGGATTGTTACTGCCACTAGACAGGCTGCCTAAATTATGATTACAAAACGCACTGTGTCCTATCATTCCTGCAATAAACTTTGTTTATGACAATCTGGCTATTATAATAGGATGTTTTATAATAGGATGTTGTAATAAATTATGTTTATGACAATCTGACTGTTACAATAGGATGTTATAATAAACTTTGTTTACGATAATCTGGCTGTTGGAAAAAAAATTTTTTTTAATAACGCTTATTTTTTTCTGGGCTTTCCAGTTTTTGTACAAATTTTCCAATTTTTAATATAGTTAAAAATATATATTTTAATCAACTGGACTCATAATAATTTTTATTCTAAACATTTTATACACGTATTAAAAAGTGGACATTCAATTAAAAATTATGCCTTATGGTCTCGCGGATTGAATTATGAATACGTTTTCTGTGAGGAAAATTTTTATGGCCTCTCTTATCCCAGGATAAAGTTAAGCGTTTTGGCTTGCTGGGCGACAGTTGCTACTACCACAAAGTGGACGTACTGTCCCACATAATAAAAATTAACACTTTTTTGCATTCTTTCATTATTCAGCGTCCCTCGCTTACAAAGTGGGCAAACAAATGATCTCACTGGCCGAAGGAATGCCCAATGAAGAAATATTTCCTTTTAGTAAAATAACAATTCAAAGTACAGTTGGAACGGAAATCAAACTTGAGGCGAATGAGCTGAGAACAGCGTTACAATACGTACCATCGCACGGGTGAGTTGTTGCTACTCCGTCTTCTATAATAACTGGCTGCTTTCCGCCAACATTAACTGTGTCTGGCTACAGTAACCATCCCCTACAGGGGACCACCTTAAAGCTTCTCACTAATTATCCGATCAAGGTCGACAGCACATTTATATCTCCCCTGGTGTAGTTTTTTTTCCTAATCTTACCACCAAAATTAAATGGACCGACAGCTTAGATAGGTTGATATAATAGCTTGACAGCCTAGATAGTCTACTCTCTCAAATAACTTTTTTTTTATGAAATTGATTTATAATAACTGAATCTTAAAGATACGTGAGATACAGACACAGGATGACGTATGAACAAATTTGATAATTTGACAATACTTTTGTAGGCCCGACCAAGATTCAAACACATGTCTTCAGTTGGAATTTCTAACCATTATTCCATTTGAAATTTATGAACTTGTAACGGAGTTCCTTGCTGCTATCGTAGTGGTATTCTGTAAGGGGGTGATTATTTCCGCCATACGGGGTCCCGAACTTGAAATGCACTCAACGCCTATTGCTTGCCTTCAGACTTCCTTCGTTAAAATCCACGTTAGAAAAGTTCCAAGAGTCGGTCCATCGACCGCCACCTCTGCCCAGAGATGTGCTCGTCACCAACGGAGCTCAGCACGGGATATATGCGTGCGTGGAGCTTCTCACCGAAGTAGGAGATCCGGTGCTGGTCAGCCGATTCACCTACAGTGGACTTCATACTGCGGTAACTTTGTGGTTGTGTTGCTAAAAATTATTTGGGGCAAAGTGATTACTCTTCGTTCACTGTTTACATTTTTGTTATTTATTTTATGATTAACTGACTAGTTTATCTAGTTTATGTACCTAAATGTAAATGATAAAACTTATTAAGACTTTAACAATTTTTCTAAGATAAGATATTTGTACGAACCCTCGCCGTGTGTGAGGTGGCACTTTCGTACAGTTTTTTTAAATTAAAAATCAGTTAATCTTGTTAACTTTTATTAAATCCTAAAAAATATGTTTTATTTTTAAACCTAATATAATCACATTTAAAGTGAAATCAAATTAAATCAAAAGTTTCCGACTAACAAATAAAAAGTGCATCACAGTGTTCATGAAAGAAATGTGGAAAGGTAATTTTATATCATAATATTTTAGCTAAAGGCAAGCGTTCATACGCGTACGAATGTGCTCCAAGCTTTGAACACAATAAAACCCCGAAGTAAACAGTGTTATCATGAATTCACAATTACTATTTCATCAAAAACATAAAAATTCTACTTACAAATGACGTAGGTCGAAGACACATTACGTCCTGTTAGCTCTTACAGATTGGCGCGATCTTCGTCAAGCAACATGGAGGCCGCTATGTTTTTCTGTTATATTTACTGTACGAATGTGCCCCATATACGAAGAGTAACCGCTTTCCCCTAAAATTATGTGTAAATCATCATTAGTTATTTGTGTAACAAACTAGCTTTTACCTGCGACTTCGTCCGGCCCCTTTTTCTTAGCTATTAAAACATTATTTGTTCAATCCTCATTGCTCAAATGTTTCTATTAGGCGTTGAATCCTAAAAACAGTACTTTTTTCATGTCAATTTTGATGATTATCGGTCGAAGCGTAACGAACAAATAAACTCACTTTTGCATTTATAAAATTAGTTAGGAAAAAATATTTAAGATGGTCAGGAATAGCGTCGGTTCTTAGAAAAGTATTGTTTTCTAAAGCGAACAATGCGCAAGAATTGTCCCGTTCCAAAAAATAAGAAACCTGTGACTTCCAAAAAGTCAAGCTCATCTTTTTAAAAGAACTGTTACATCAAATGGAGTTAATCCTGGAAGCGTGTGTTGTTTTTTTTTTGTTACAGTTGAAACCATATCAACCAGAAATGATCAACCTCCACGAGGATGAGAATGGCCTAATACCTGAACATCTTCACTCTGTCCTTGAAGATCGATTGAGAAGAGGCTTACGGATGCCGAAATACCTATACGTGGTACCGACAGGAAATAATCCAACGGGAACTGTCATCTCACCCGAGAGACGCCGAACAATATACGAACTCGCTTGCTTTTACGATTTCTTGATTATAGAAGACGATCCTTACGTATTTTTAAACTATGCCAAGGTATTTTATTTTTTCATATTTCTTTTTTATAAGTTTTTAATTATATTTAAAGTTTTTTTATAATTTTATAATCTTTTTTATATTTTTTATGACCTGTAATTGGCTAATTGTCTAACGTAAGCACGAGCGATTGCGCTGTTAATGTTAATATGGTAAAGATAAGAAAAGAAAAATGGTCTTACTCACATAATAATCACATATGTATATTGTGATAAGATTCTATAAGATGTACTTCTATAAGATGGTCTTATTCCCCCTGAGCAGCCTGCCCTCATCAATATCGCCCAAGTTAAATCCTACGGATACAATCTCTGTCTACCCCTAAATTCTTCATAATTAATTGGAGTACCTATGTAACATCCAGCACTCTCATACTGGACGAAGATATTCATTTCGGTTAGTTTGTCCCTTATGATTGAAGTTAACTATAAGACCTGTTTATTAATTGCTTTCCAAGTGGCAAACACCCCGTCTTGACAGTGACAGACTAGGAGTATAAAAAGTTTATGGAATTAGACTGTCCTATCTAGAACACGTCGTCAAAGTCATCAGACAGGCTGATGATCCACTAGATGACTAACCGTCGCCTATGATACAAGCAACGCCACACGTGCTGCAAGTACGCTGTCGACCCGAGTGGGATTAAAGATAAGAGATGAGGAGATGGGCTCTAAAGGACAATCTGTAATAAATCTTGCCAAAAATCTTTACAGAAGCCATTGCCATCGTTCTTGTCCCTGGATACGTGCGGCCGTGTAATCCGTTTGGACTCCGCGTCGAAGGTGATCAGCTCGGGGCTGAGAGGCGGTTGGCTGACGGCGGCTCCAACCCTCGCTCGACAGTTGGAACTGCATCTTCAGGCCGAGATACTGCACCCCTCTACCCTCTCTCAGGTAGCTACAATGTATACCAAACCCAGCGAGTTGACATAAAATGACAGTGGAGTATTTATTTTCAACCTAAAAGACCTGCAAATTGCTAATGCGCCTGGTCGCCATATTGGTGATTGGTGACGTTTTTTTTTGTAGCGCTTGACCACTATCTCACCTGATGTGAGGTGCAGATGTGGCCGAAGGTGGACCACGCTTACCTAGTAAATGCCCATTTACCCTAGTTTTGAAGACCCCGAGGTTGTAGTTCTGTGGGAACACAGACGCAGGCAATGAGTTCCACTCCTTAGCAGTTCGAACAAGGAAGGTGGAACTGAAACGCTTTGTTCGTGATCGAGGCACAACGACCACGAAGGGATGAAACCCCTGCCCACGTCTAGTGGTCCGCGAGTGGAACGGTTCCGGTTGGATTAAATCGTACAGTATAGATGCACACTCTCCATAGTGTAGACGATAGAAAATCGATAGGCACGCTACTTTTCGGCGTAATTTTGTGATACACTCAGTACCATTAGTAACATTGGTCGGCAATAGATTTTAGTTGCGATGACGTCACGTGAATTTTAATGTGACAAGTGCGCATTAGCGATTTAGTAAGGAATAAGGATTATAATTATGTTTATTATTTTAAAATTACACTAAATTACTGAAAATACGGGAAATGAACAGACTGTTCATTATGATTATGTATTTACTTCAATTTACCTATAATTTGTGCGATTTATTATTACCTATATGATTTTAAAACGAATTGCTATTGTATTGACAATTATTTATCTCCCTATATATTTTATTATGTCTTATAATCGTATACTGGTATTTACAATTATATTTTATACCTATTGTACGTACTTATCTATGATGCCGTGTTAGGTGTTTGTCGCTCTTTGGATTAGTGCGAATTTCTATCGTCTATTTATTTACATATTTTACTATAGGTAGTATTCAAAAGTACCTATATGATAGATTTTATTACTTTTAGATCTGTCTCAACATAACATACCTAATTTGTATGAAAACTTATACAAAAAATCATTATCCATCATATAAATTAGAATTAATTATACAATTTGAAACAAATCAACATGTTTTTATTTTATGTAATCACCATGATTTATGAAATTGAGGAAAAATTTCAATACATACCTACTTCTACATACTTTCACATACAACATTGCATAAAGCTGATACGTTTTTCATAAAACTCATAAAATAATCAAGGTGAAGTCCTATGTCAATTTCGGTTTAGTAGTCATCCGCACGATTTTATTTCGCAGAAATGTGCGAAACGCCAACTTTAAAAATAAATATATTTTTAGTAGTCGTTTCGCACACAAATTATTTCCTTGCAGGGAACCAAAAACGCAATATGGGGGCGAATTAGGATCACTCAACAGTGGCGCCACCTGCAATTAGCTTTCAGTTTTTAACCCCATTGACGACGGTTCTCTTCCCTTACAGAATACACGTTGTATGCAAAATTCATGAATTTTGGCGAGTGTTGTTTCTTGCCACAACTAATATAAAATACATTAAGGCATTTTGATTACAGTTTTTAAATTTTTAATAAAGATATTTTTGATTCATTTGTGTACCTTTACTTCATTAAAAATATACTATTAATATTCCTCAAAGGTATTACTTTGGATGGTACTGTACTTTTATTTGAAGTTTCTTAAGTAAAATATAGATAATGTATGCCGATCGCCTACTACAATTTTCTGAAGGTGTCGTGTCGCATGCAAGGAAATAATTTGTGTGCGAAACGACTACTAAAAATATATTTATTTTTAAAGTTGGCGTTTCGCACATTTCGTGCGAAATAAAATCGTGCGAGATGACTACTAAACCTCAATTTCAAATAGGAATTTTGATAAATCTCCCTAATTAATGTATGTAGCGGCCCCTTTTGTGCTGAATCAGGCTCTGTTCAGTATACTTACTTTCAGCGTGAATCTATTTTTGTATTTACAAACCATAAATCCTGTGTGCCTCGGAGAGGTGACTATAGACATTGACTATTTACCTATGTTAATCAAACGTTGTCACTTTTGAGCTGCGTACTTTAAAAATAACGGCTTAATACAACGTTGTACAATTGTTTTTTCGCTAGGTAGGTATATAATATATCAAATGCACAGCTATATACGTTATCGTTGTCGTTGTCGTTGTCGTTGTATGGTACATAAATAACTATTACGTCAATAAAATTAAATGTAAATGTCAATGACGCTTTTTGTTTACAGTGAACAAATAACCTATCCAACGCGAACTAGTTAATTCCGATTCACTCGTGTTTGCTCTTGGATAAGCCTTATCATAAATACCAGCAAATTATCGCGTGTCATTACTCCCTCATCAAATACACTGGCGTCTATAAGATAGCTATAGTTTTGAATTTATATTTAGATCAATTCTTAATCGTGGATGCCTATTATAACATACGTGTCTAATTGGCACCTTCAAAACTGATTCTTTCACACCTTGAGCTCTCTTGCTTCACACGAGATTTTAATCACATCGATATTTAAGGTACTGTAGGGGATCCCTTGGGCAGGATGACCGGGGGCGGAGATGATGAGGCGGCGTACCGAAATAAAAGTAGATCTTTCAGGTACACAGATTTATTCCCCCACAGGGTCACCTTCTTCCTCTATAACCCTCTACGGTTATCACTCAGAAGGATATGTTTCGAGTGGGATATGTATGAGGCACGAGTGCGAGATGCGATGTCGAGGCGGGATAACTCGTGCGCAGTGTTGCGCAGTTGCGCATGTGTCGCGAGCCGTGGCAAGGGACCGACTGCCTCGCGAGTGGGGCCACCGACGCGGGGTCGGGGCTTCGCGCTTGGAACCTGCGCGCTTTCAGTCTCACTCTCTCGTGCACTCATATGCGTGTGTGTGAGTGAAGTGGCACGACTGTTGCCACGCCACAGTACCTAACTATTTATGGGATAGAAAGAGTCTAGATCTTCTTTGAATTGCCCAATGAACATTTCGAAGTCTAGCCAGAATATACAAAAAGATCGACCGACAAACAGACGATCAATTTATTTTCATGTTTGTAAAGAATTGGAAATATAAGACATTGGTTCTATTTCACAGACAGACACTTCAATTATATTTATTTGTATAACTTTAAAATATGTACGCATTTAATTTTTATTAATAACTAGCTGGTGCCCGCGACTTCGCTCGTGTTGAAACATAAAAAAATAACACCTGACTAAATATACGAGCAATATAACGCCTAACATATTAATTGCAGTTATAGCTTTGCCAGGCCACAGATGGTCCCTCGGGAACAGTACTTTTTTCTGGATGAAAGGTACCCTATGTTCTTTCCTGCATCCCTGAAAACGTGTATGCAAAATTTTATGATGAAACCGGTTCAGCGGTTTAGGCGTGAAAAGGTAACAGACAGACAGACAGACTTTATTTTATTTTATTTTTATTTTTTTGAGAGCTTCCGTTGCGCGCGCGCTGAATTGTTCCTCTTTAAACATTCTGCATGCCCTTGGCGGGTAGAACATACTTTGTACTGTAACTGCTGTATACAAATTAAAATCCTGTAAACATGTGTTCGCGCAAATAAAGATTTATTTTATTTATTTTATTTATTATTTATTAAAAGTTATAAAAAAAAGTCCGCGACAGAATATGTTTATCTTTTAAGGTTGACTCACTATAACCTTTTTTGTTTGTTCTAAAACAGTGCATTATTTGCGAATGTGTTTTTACAAACATACTATTAACTTTATCCAATTAAATACGTCATTCATCACAAGCATTTCATTTTGAACAAAAATGCCCTGGATATCATTTGATTTCAATAAATATCTTGAATCATAGTTTTAAAATAACTCCACAACAAAATAATGATCAAGTACCGCGTGCGCATATGATGTGCAAGGCGGGCCGGTCGTGAGAGAGGAGAGCGACTGCTTTTAAAAAAAAAAAATTGCGATATCTCATCGTGTAATAATTACATGAATAAAAAGCTTAGAAAAAGAACTCAGCTTTCTCGGTAGTCTGCTAAAGCAAAACGGCTGCGGCTTTTGTCTATCATAAACGGCTTAACCGATTTTTATGTGGTTTCCACTGACGTATTGTAGCAATTGTTACGTATTTTGACGAGCCCGTTGGATGAGTGGTTAGGGTGCTTGCCTTAACGCTCTGTTCTAGGGTTCCCGGGTTCGATTCCCGGCAGGGTCAACTTTGAAAAATCAACTTTTCAAATTTGGCTCTGGTCTGGATTTGGAAAGTAGTGGCAAGGCACACTGCGTTTTCGCAGTCTGTTGGGCAACCCGTTTGGCGGCAGTAACCACCCCCTTGCGGAAGACCACCGTGAAATAACAGCACGTTTGCTGTTGTGTTTCGGTGAGTGAGTAAGGGATGCCAGAGCCCATTTCCCTATCCAATCCTAAACCCTTATCCTTAATCCTACTGCAGTCGGCAGTGCACTTGACGCAGCTTTGGCGTTGCTTGTGTTATAGGCGACGGTAGCCACCTACCATCAAGTGGACCGTCAGCCTGTTTGCCGACCTTAACATAAAAAAAAGCAAGCTTCCGGTAATATTTAGTGTATATTTAATTCCAATCTGTTTACAAGCAAAAAAGCTACGCGTTATTCCGAACTACGCGTACAAAGTCGCGGGCACAGCTAGTATTAAATATAGTATGGATTCAAATAATACCTACGACTCAATTCAGTTGTGGGAAGGCAAAGGATTTAACAGCATGTGTGCTGTTATGATGTATGATTTTGTGAGTGAGGGATGTTAGAGCGCATTTGCTCATCCCACCATTCTCTTATCCTTTATCCTGCTAAGGTCTGCAGCGCACTTCTATAGCTTTGTTTGCGTTAGAAAACAAAGAATTTAAATTCGCCAGTTGTAATCAGCGTCTCGGGTATAGTCCAAACATAAAGCAAAGGTTTTTATAACCTTTGATAAGAGAAGAGATAGTCTATCTATTAAAATATGAGCTGCTTAATTGCTTTGTTGTGTTATTGTGCGGTTCGGAAACCCCATTTTGGATTTGTCATTGTGTTCTTTATCTTATATAAATAAAAATGTATGTAGGTATGTATATACGCCCATAACTTTCGAACGGGTAGACCGATTTTCATTCGGTTTTGACTAATGGAAAGAGGGATAAACGGGGAATGTTTATGTATATAAAAATTGCACCACGGGCGAAGCCGGGGGCGGGCCGCTAGCAGTGCCGGATTTATACTTTTCTTGAGTATAGGCCCCTTCACTTTGCGCCGCCTCTTCCTCGTGGCCTAGGTGGTATATCTAGGCCTTTATTAGGTAATTATTATTATTATTATTATTGCATATTTATTATCGCACAAGAATTTGATGGTTTCCGAAAGCGTGCGAAAACCATCTAAAATCCGCCGCCCCTAGGCCGCTGCCGCCCATAGGCCGCAGCCTATACGGCCTATTGACAAATCCAGGGCTGGCCGCTAGTGTAAAATATAAATATTTTAAAAAAATACAGCCATTGACAAAAATTATTTACTTTATTGTCAAAGAGCTATGGAGCGGACCATGCTTGGTGTCACACTGCGAGAATCAGGATTGAGGATCCGCAGACGACCGAAAGTTACCGACATAGCCCGTAAGTTGAAATGACAGTCGGTAGGCCGTTGGGGCCGGATGGTTCTCGAGTGGAGGCGGTCCACCCACAAGATGGATAACTACTGCGGTATGACGGTGGATCCAGGCTGCTTCTGACCGGTCCTTTTGGAAAATAGGGGGAGGCCTTAGTCCAGCATTGGACATCCTACGGCTGAGATGGCACATTGGCTTTGCTTATGTGTATGTGTATAGGTCACTAAAGCCACCTGCTACCATCAACTAACAAATAAAATAAAATAAAAATATATTCAATATTGGCGTAATTTCGCAGGTAATTCTTGAACATATGATACGGGATGAACGTGCCCTGGGGAGACACCTGTGTTCTGTACGCGATCTATATTGACGCAGACGCGACGCGTTGCACGACGCATTGAGCGACTCGTTGGCCGACGGGTCGCTCGCCCGTTGGAATCCACCCGACGCCGGCCTCTTCTTTTGGCTCAAACTAGTAGGAGTGCAACACGCTAATGATGTGGTGAGAATTAAAAAATATATATATATAAAAATGGAACGAGCAATATGTTACTACGCGGTACTACCGTTAGTGTGATGGTATGTATTCTATATTTTTATATAATATGTATAAAAGATGCGGAGCGTATATTATTATTATATTAGATAATTCTTTAGTTTATTGGAGTGAAAACTTCTCGACTCGTTTATTGCCGAGGAGAGAATGTAAGTAAATCGTCACGCTCGGATCGGTGACGCTGAATCGCGTTTGCTCGGCTTCCATCGGCTTCACTCGACATCTAGTCATAAACACACACAACTCAATGTTCTATTTACCTGTTATGCGTTTGGTTCAGATCGAAAGAGCTCACAAATTCAATGTAAATATATTAGTTACTAGGTCAATGCTCTATCAACCATACTGTTGTATGGTACCATACCAAATACCAAATACCATACCAAATAATCGTTCCTTATCGACCTTATAACAGACTTATGTAATTAGACACGTATATGTTATAATTTGAACAGAGGCCGATTAAATCAGTTTTATCATAGATAAAATACTACTTAACCAGTATAGATGGTCAACTTCCATATAACGATCTGAAGCCAATTTCATATTGGGATTTCCACTCCCTAGATGTCACTAAGAGTCTCGAATTTAACATTAATGTTTATTTTGTTAAAAATTATAACCAACAAATTCAATCACGCAGTTATAGTTCCTTATTATCGTGGTAATAACTAGAGGGCGACGTTGCTGAGAGGTACTTTTATCATTAATCTGTGACTTTTATGTATGATATTATTGCCCTATTTTTTAGAACAGAACCTATACCGTTCATACGGCCCTTTTATCGTTGTTCGTGCCCACTTCTTTTATATTTTAAATAAATTTTAGTAGTGCCATCTCTTGTACATGAGAATTGACTGAATGGTCGACTGCAGCGACTCTAGCGGATTTTTAATGACAACAAATAAGCGACAAACTACACAGGCGGCATCTAGATATAAGCGAAATTGGATAGGGTACGGATTCAATGTACGTGAGTGACCATCTATACTGGTTAAGTAGTATTTTATCTATGGTTTTATTCATAAACATAATACACATGCCTTACACAATTTTTAGGGCACAGAATAAAAAAATGACATTACATAATTACAATGAAAGATGCGTTCATTAGTTAACAGTATATAATTATAATACAGGTTTCGGCCGCGTTCGAACGTGGTTTGATGGTGGTGCCGGGACAAGCGTTCATGTCTGACAGTGGCGCCCCCTGTCATCACTTGCGACTAACCTTCAGCAGGGTTCCCATAAGTGACGTCGGCTTAGCTGTGCGCCATTTGGCGGACGCCATCAGAGACTCGCAGCGCGCTTCAACTCTTAAACGTTTTGCTACTTCCCGTCAGATGTCGCTAGGTTGATCTATTCCATTCATCTCTAAATTATTTTCTGTAAGTTTTAGCATGTTTTAGGCACAGTCTAACCGTACTTACGTACGTGATACAGTCAGGCAACGAATGTACTTGCGTAGAGCAACGTTCGGCGAACTCGCTTCAGTTTGCAGGCTCGAACATTGGGCGTTGCCCGACTGTAAGCATGGTTAGACTGTGTTAAAGGCAAACGCCTAAATGATACATTTTGAATTTGTTAATGGCAAATAAACGGTTCAATTCAAACCATTTATTTGCCTGTAACATGGGTGTATAACCAGATCTTTTAATATAGTAACATCCCAGCATGTACTACCACTTTCGGTGTGCAAAAAAAAGTTAATCTTGATTAAAATATAGTCAATTATTAATAATTAAATGAAAAAAATTAAAACGTCAATGTGAAAAAAGTGAACAAAAAAGTGGTATTTTAAATTTATATAAAGTTAATTTTTTAAAATCTTTAGTTAATTTAGTATAAAGTTTGACCGCCATAGAATAAGCATTGTTGTCACAGAGTCCTAAACGGTTTATTAGTTTAAGTCAAAAAGATTAAATATATAGAATATATAATTATATTCATATAATATATAATTATATACATATAATGTATAATTATATACAATAATAATTAAATATACAGTTGAAAATCTTTGGCTTAAAAAATATTTTGTTAGTGAAGTTGGTGACAAGGGCAGTTTGTTCAATTTCAAATAGTACCATGTTCAAAGATATGCACACATGGCAATGGAAGAATTGATTTTCTTTTAAATAGTGGGATACAACTGTCTAGAAAATGAGAGTCACACAAGGATCTCAAACATTTTTTCTGAACTTTAAACAATTTTTTACTGCATTCGACAGAATTACCCCTTCCAAAAAACAGTACCGTAGCGAAGTAAAGATGTGGGCCACATAGCCATGATATGTAGATGTGGTTGCGTTTTCTGACACTGAATTTCGTAAACATTTAAAGGCTTCTATGTATGGGATTTCCAATTACAGTGGCTATCCAGAGTGATTCTAAGAAACTTAGCTATCTGCTATCCCAATTGGTGTAGAATTAAATTTTATATTAAAATTTTGTAATTTTTTTTAAAATTTAAATTTGTATTTTATCTAAATTTATTTCTAAATTGTTTGTAGGCGTTTTGTAAGGTTGTTTTGTAGGTTGTTTTGTAAGCAAATTTTGTAAGGTTATTTTGTAAGTAATAAGTAATTGAATATTTGATTGCAATGTGCGATGTAATCTTCTTCTATCTTCTCTAATATAAAAATGAATCCCCATTTCCCTTGGTCACGGCATCACGCGTGAACGGGTAGACCGATTTTAATTCGGTTTTCACTAATGGAAAGAGGGATAAACGGGGAATATATATATAAAAAATTACACCCCGGGTGAAGCTGGGAGCGGGTCGCTAGTTTATTATATAATTGTACGAGGGCGGAGTGACAAGTCTGGTAAAAATTAAACAAGGAGTTATTATTATTTATTTTCCAACGTAGTCTCCGTGTAGCTCAATGCACTTCACCCAGCGTTTCTCTAGCTTCTCGATCCCTTCCATAAAATACGACTTAGGTTTCCTGCATGACCTCTTCGTTGGAGCCAAATCTTTACTCACCAACATTTTTTTAAATTCGGAAACAGAAAATAATCACAAGGGGCTAAATCTGGCGAATACAGTGGATGAGAAAGCATCTCATAGCGCAACTCATGAAGTTTTGCCATGGCAATCGCGCAGTAGTGCACTCGTGCGTTGTCTTGGTGGAAGAGGATTTTCTTCTTAGCCAAATGTGGTCGTTTTTCACGTAAAATTTTGTTAAATTGGCATAATATTCGCCATTAATCGTTTTTTACCCTTCTCTAGGTAGTCAATATGGATTACTCCACGTGCATCCCAAAAACTTCGTCTGAGATGCTTACTATCATGACTATCTCCCTCACTTTTACTCTTCGGTCGTTCAACATTATATCGTGGATTTTAGCGATCATCTCTGGAATAGTGACCACAACTGGGCGTCCTAGACGCACAGCATCACTTGTGGTGGTACGACCGCAGCGAAAATCAGTAAACCACTTATGAATCGTTTTAATCGACGGAGCAGAGTCCCCGTAATATTTATCAAGTTTTTTTTTGTTTTCGTAATAGTTGTTTTAGGCAAAAAATAATGTTTAATCAAGACACGAAATTCACTTGTCTCCATCTTTACAATTTGTTAAATTATTTTTCTTTAATGGCTATCACAAAAAAACTAACCGGCGGCGGTACTGGATGAAAATTTTAATTTAGTCCTTCAAAAGAGTTGTGAACAAGGAGGTTCCATGCAATTTGGGATAATTTTAATCCAAAATAAATTTTTACCAGACTTAGCACTCCGCCCTAGTGTTATGGACTGTAAAGTAAAAATGGGGTGTAGCTGTGTCGTGGACACGGCCATGTTTTTTAAGTGAATGCGTCTACGTTACGAGTAACATTTTCTTTAGCCGTATATATATTCATTACAATAATGTATCTATCTGTAGTGTAGATATTATAAAGAGAAAAGATTTGTATGTATATATTTTTGTATATTTGTAATGAATAAACTACTTAACCGATTTTAAAAATTCTTTCACTTATAGAAAGCTACATTGTCGGCGAGTAACATAGGCTACTCATCCTGCCCCCATCTCCCTTTTTTACCCACCTCCATACAAATGTATATTTGTAATTAACCAAATCAAAAATCGAAATATTTATTTATCAATTAGGTTACTCCAAAAAATTCTTATGATCGTCATTTAAAACCAGGGTTTCGGAAAAAAGCCAAGATGACGATCCTGAGAAGAAACCCCGGAAGAAACTCAGGATAATATTCCTTTTGTCATCATTAAAATCAATATCTTTAAATTACAACAATTAGATACACTTAAGTAATACTTAAATCAAAGTACATATACAATATTAAACATAGTATGACCTCCGAACCCAGGCTTTGCACTAAAATACTAGTTATAGTTTAATTATAGTTTAATAACCAATAGAAGACAAATGTAAAGAGATGTCTTCCTGCCCTTTGGCAAATGTTGACCAGGTAGGTAAACATATTACAGACTATTTCAAGTAAACAGTACATTTGAGAAGCGCCGCATCCAATATCATTAGCGTTTCACGTTTGATTACCTACTTCCTCACCACCTACAAGTACAGAGTACTTATTTCTGCAGAATGTTCGACTGAATACCTAATTTACGCTTGCGATTAACGGCGATCATATCACTCACCTTCGATTTACCGACTATATTGTGGTCCTGACGAACTCGATAAGAGACCACGATGCTCGATGGCCTCAACCGAGTTTCCCGTTGGTTTCGCCTTTTAAGATGAATATGGACAAGAGAAAAGTTACGTCTAATATCCATGTTGTTTTCACTCCAGTAACAGTAACTTCAACTCTCGAAGTTGTTAACGAGGTGAATCGTCGAATCCAGCTGGAATGGGCAGCGTTCGGAAAGTTCCGAGATATCTTCTCGTCCAAAATTCCTCAGTGTTTTAAAACAAAAGTCTTCGACCAATGTGTGTTGCCATTGATGACTTATGGGTCTGAAACGTGGTCTCTAACTATGGGCCCCGTAAGAAAGATGAACGTCAGAGGGGGCTATGCTCTGGGGTACACTCTGGAATGAGGAAATCCGTAGACAAACGAAAGTTACCGACATTACCTTGCAGTAAGTTGAAGTGGCAGTGGGCAGGATAAATAGTATGGAGGCCGGAAGGTTCTCGAGTGGAGGCCGCTGACTGGTAAGTGCAACGTAGGAAAAAGGATCTGATAAGGGCCGCAGGTCGACGGTGGCTCCAGGTCACAAAGCAAAGAATCGCCACGCAGCCCCTTACTAGAGTCGGCAGTAATAATAATATTGCGTTGATTGCGCCGAACGCAACTCAGTGCGCATTTGGCCGCCAGTTTCTATTTTCATGTTGTGGAGTAAACATTATCCTAAAAAGCGATAGAAATGTCTCAATGTGCTGTGATTTGGTGTAATAATAAAGTACAAAATGAATAGGTAGACAAAATTGTGGTGTAAGGTGGTGTATCATATATGACAAGTAAGTAAGTACTTAAATGCAATTATTAGCCTTGGAACACAAACGTAAAGCCGTGCGTGGACGGTGGAAAGCGTTCACCATATCGTCTCTAGTAGTGGGCAATTCTTTGCTCTGTGATCCAGGCTGCTTCTGACAGGTCCTATTGGAACGTGGAGGTTAATTGGATTAAAATAATTCTGTATAATGAATCTTGACGACCCATGTTTTCTGGATCGTGAGACTACTCTGTCAGTTCTCTCTCATTATCAACGCAAAGAGTTGTTTTATTCCAAACGAAGCCGAGTTAGCTCACAATTTCCCATTTACTTTTATTTGCCATCAAGCGGCAGATAAAAACCACCCTAATGCCGTTCGCGTTAGGTCTGCTATCACCTTGAGATGGCTCTTACAAAATTATCAACTTCATCTCAAACGTTACTTTTGCTTTTGAACCCTCGCTCGTAGCGTTAAGGTGGAAATTGGTGTGAGTGTTGTGTTGGAATGGTTACTACTGAGGCAGTCGATTGCTGCGAATTAAGGAAATAAGCAGTTTTAATTGCTCTGCGATTATTTGCGAGCGATTTCTCGTTTGCTGTCCCTACCAGTATCCGTATCTACTAGGATAGAGTTTTTGCAATTATAAAAGTACCTACTCACCTAGGTATACCTCTAAGCGCTTCACTAGGAGTCTGACGATACGATAAGGAATGCTATAGCTCTTTTCTTTATCCATTTTTCTTTATCAATGATAGCATGAACAAACCTATTCACAAATAAATGTAATTGTTGATAAAATTTCATGTGACGTATACAATTTTTAGCTAAGCTAGCTACCCAAAAACTATTTTGGATCAGCTCATTTGTGACAGTATTCAGTCGATTCTTATAATCGGTGCAGGTTTTAGCAATCAGGATAGATTAGAGAAATGATGCATAAACCTGAGTGACCCTGAGTATAGTTTTCATGCCTGGGGGTACCTAAGTACCCCACAATTGAATTTCATATCTCCAAATAGGTTTTATAGCCACTTTATAAATGAGTAGTTTATTTTCTGTCGACAGATTAGAGGATCTACTCAGCGGCATTGGGTCTCGTTTCACTTTGATTTGGTTTTTCCAGACCAGATTGGCAACAATGTGGAGACTAAACGATTGGATAATCCAATTTAGCTCTTAAAAGCTGAAGAGTATAATGATGAAAGCATGTTATCTAACTACAGTTGTAGGTAGGTAGTTAAATTATGGACAAGTTCCACCAGGTTCTGAAATAAATATAAACTTCATTTAATTATGACCTGTTCATTATTCATTTTAATTCTATTTAGATACATATTTTTATCTTTAGATATTTTAAATTCGTAATATTTTCCAAATTAATTAAATTTAGTTAGTTTGTTCGTAACGCTTTCACGCCTTTTTTAAGTGGCATACAGCAGACGGCCACCTGATGGTAATTGGTTACCTTTCACGAAGGAAACAAGCCATACAGTATGCATTACGCTACCCACCCTATTTTCGTTTTTTATTTTTCCATTAGGTTACTGTGATTAGAAATTAATATCACTTGTGAATAATCACACCTAAGTTTTTTCATGTTAAGATCAGCAGACAGGCTGACGGTTCAGTTGATGATAGATGGCTACCGTCGCCTATAACACAAACAACGTCACAGGTGCTGCAAGTGCGCTACCGACTACACTAGGATTATGGATAAGGGATTAGGAGGAGATAGGGAAATGGGCTCTGGCATCCCTTATTCACTCACCGAAACACAACAACACAAGTGCAGTTATTTCATGGTGGTTTTCTGTAAGGGGGTGGTTACTGCCGCCAGACGGGCTGCTCAAATGATTGCGAAATGCAGTGTTCCCTGCCACTAGTTTCCAAATTCAGACAAGTGCCAACTTTAAATAGTTGGCAGAAAAAAGTGCGAATTTTTAATTATGCCTACCCGAAGTGGCAATTATTACCTACCTATCTAAATTAGAGGCTATAAATGAGGTCTATGTGTATAACCTACACAATGTTAGATTACATAAAATAACAAGGAGTTTATTACGAAATATCCCAATCAATATACTCTCTGCTTATCCGTCACATATTTACTTAAAAAGAACAACAAAACCACAGACAAGATGCGAGTCAACTTGACAGTAGTTATAATGATTATTATCGTCGTCTGCAAACTCAATCAACACCAGAGGGATACAGTTGCATTGGCGTCTCTTACAGGATAAAGTTTAATTGTGTATTTGAGGATAGAAAAGGACAACATCGAACGAGGTTTCAGACTGTATTCCCGTACATATATCTTAAAAGACGAAGCCTTATTCTGCTGAATTTGAAATGCAACATTTTATTTCTTCTATGTGTTAGAATAATTATTACTCTATTCAATAATACAGATAAAGCTTAAATTTAAGTAGTTAAATGTGATTTTATAGAGATTTGTACAACGGATTAAAAAGACAATAGTTTTACACAAAAGACACTTGCACACCGTCCGCTACAAAAAATATAAGACTTATTCAATTTTTCATTATATTTTAGAATTGATGTTTCCAATTAAATGTATAATCTATTTTTATTTATGTTATTTTCTATCCAAGTTATAAAGATTGTTGAATTTATGAAAATTCTGTAATAAGTAGGTACCTACCAAATTCATATCTACCAAATTCATCCAAATTCATATTCTATTTATTAAGATAATTCAGGCACACTTATGTGCCATAGTATTTAGGATCTCAAACTTTTTATTAGGTATTTTACTTAGAACAAAATTAAAAGAAACCATAATTTATTCTAATAATACATGCATGGAAGTGCTTATTTTTATAAAGTTTTTATAACTTTTGTAGAAAATCACGAAAATAAAGTATTAATAAAAATAAAAAAAAAAACCGTCCCTTTTTTATTTTTGTCAAGCATTAATTTTTTTATTTTAATTTTTAGATGATCCCAGAAAAACAATACTTTTCTCTGGATGAAAGATACCCTATGTCCTTTTTTCTGTATTCCTGACAACGTGTACCTATGCAAAATTTCATAATGATTTTAGCTAAGTAGTATGACCATTCCATAGGTAGTTATTTTAAACAAGACACAGAGGTAACGTGATAGATTTTAAGTCATATTAAGCAACAACTTAAGACATGGTTTTATGACATGACAATGTCATTAAAAACATTGTCAATAAAACGTTGTGTGGAAAAGCGAGTCAGGTATACGAGTCTTATTTGAGAAACAAGCTAATGCCCTTTGTTAGCACTCCGTACAAAGGTGTTATCCCTTACGCGGGATGTTAATCCCGAGTAAGGGCCCTTCACACGTACCAATTACACTGTGCGGTGCAACACGCACACTATCCCTGTGCCAACATAATCCGCGTGTCTACAGGATGCACTAGAATACTTATAACATAACGTATTCGTATATGTATAATTAGTTAATTTATACAAACATTACAAAGAGGCAAAATAGAGTTTCTAATTTATTGAGCTATACCTATTCGTTTGTTGATATAAAATACGCGATGGCTTAAAAATTAAAACTAGCTAGGTATGAAAACTACCTAATATTTTTTTAATGATGGTATTAATGATATTTTAAAATTAGATTATTAATTTTAAAACATTATTTTAAAATTAAATAAAAAATTATCAAAATTAGATATCATGTAATTGCTTCAAAAAAAGTTCGTGTGTCAGTTCACTCAATAGAATTAGGTGAAGCGGCGACATCTATCGGATTTAGGTAGAACTGCTTGGTGAACCCCAAAAATATGACACTATTGATGGCGCCATCTATTAAACTACAATAGAATTAGGTGACGCGGCGACATCTATCGGATTTGGGTAGAACTTCTTAGAAGAACATAACGCTTTTTAGTTAACGCTTGTATTAATTTTACCCCTCATAAAATTTCCATATCGGGGCCTTATATGAAAATCGATTTCAATGATAAATTCCAATTAACAAAAAAACTTTAAATAACAAACCGTATGATTTTTTTTTTAAATCTTTTATTTAATCTTGCTCGAGAAGTTGTTCTTGAAATCAGAGACATCAAATCTGAAATTAATTTCAACAGTCGCTTATTTAACTTTATGTTCCTGTACTGAGGTTTGTAACATTGCTGGAAAGGGCGAATGGGTGATGGGATGACAGTCATAGGTGAAATAGCCAATAGGTAGATACCAATTGTGACGGAAGTTCATGGACTTCGGATATACAAGTCATACCTTTGGCCCTATCGATATGATCCGATTACATCGTAAATCCTCCAAAGGTACCAAATAACAGGATGAGGAAGCCGGCACTATAGCGTCATCTAAAGCTGATATGCAGAATTAGGGCCACAAGCTCCACGGGCCCTAACGTGTGTAAGCAAAAATAAACTCACTTAACTTTTTAAGCGGAACTCTAAAGTTACGGACATTCATTTGTTGTCTCTACTTACTTGACTTCAATGACCACGAGACTGAATGCGACGTAAGATATTCGCAGCACTCATTGTACTTGTGAAGTCATTGTCCACACAATTTCAAATTTACATTACCTACAGCTTGTGTGTTTTCATGCAAAAACTTTATTGGCTTTTAGTCAATAATTATAAGAAAAACATCACTTTCACCGTCTGCTCTAAACGACATGCCGACATCGAGCCTCTTAAGAAATCTCTGGAGCAAGCAGTGGCTAAATTTCCCATGGAAACAGTGCGTAAATCCATAGATTCATGGCCAAACAGATTAAAGGGCTGTATCGAAGCTAAAGGCGGCCATTTTGATTAGATTTTTTTATTTTGTTTCTGAAACTTCAATAAATACGGTGTGTGTATATTTTCATTTGTAACAGAACTTATGACTGAACTAGGGTAGTAGTAGATATATGAAACAATTTAAACCTAAGTTATAATTGGAACAAGAAAACAATCAGCCTGTATATATCGAGTGAATGTTAAGTGATAATGAACATATTGAATGCACGCATCACACCGTGAAACACAAAATAAGGTGACGATAATAGCCATTGTGACTTTGTGTTCGGAGCCAGCGTGCGGCCGAATATTAATGGATTATTGCCATTACAATATCGCACATTAAAAAAGATTACTTCAAGTAAAGAAGTCCTATTTAATACAAGTCTACTTTTATTACAAATCGTGCCGATTTCTTTGAAGATGTGGTATTAACAAACTCTTTGAAATATTTGTTTCGTCATTTTATAACACCGACAAAACCAACACCAACACCTTCGAAACAAGTTAGATTTTAACTGGCATAGCAACATAACTTAGCAACATAACATACTATATTATTGCATTTAAATATATCTGATGTATTTTTATCATATGTACCTACTTTAAATGTTTTTAATGCATCAATCAAATAATCATTGACTACTTACTAAGACCACTGTGAAATAACAGCACGTGTGCTGTTGTGTTTCGGTGAGAGAATAAGGGATGCCAGAGCCCATTTTCCCTATCCCCTCCTAATACCTTATCCTTAATCCTACTGTAGTCGGTAGCGCACTTGCAGTACCTGTGGCGTTGCTTGTGTTATAGGCGACGGTAGCCACCTACCATCGAGTGGACCGTCAGCCTGTCTGCCGATCTTAACATAAAAAAAATCTTTACTGGTCATCATGAATTTTTGCACACACGTTGTCAAGGATACAATAGGACATATGGTAGAAAGTAATGCTCCACCATCTAAAAATTAAACATCGAATAAATGTCTTAACGCCATCTTAACACATAAGAAAGCGGGGCGGTAATAAAACTAAGCTAGTCAGTAATAAAATACTAACCGAGTGAAATGCAAAGGAATTGTTTATTCAACATAAAGACAAAATCTATTTAATTTAGTATCGAGTGAGCTTGATACACCAGAGAAAGTTTTATACCAGCTTCGAAGACAGAAGCTGGTTCTATATAAACGGATCCATACCTATTACGTTTTATAAAAAAAATGGTATTCATGATCTTTGTGAAACTTTGGTTGCCATTTTCCCGTCTAGTCGATATGTAAATAGCTTAGTGATGTAGATGGAACTTATTATATTTTCCATTACGCTAGTGATGTTATTATAAGGAAGTAATAAAGAAAATGCATTCAGTTTCCTATGCAATTTGCCTGTGGTCCAACTCACAAGCTTATATAGGTAAATACATATTTATTTATTTATACATATATGAGGTACACAAAACAGGATGCTGTCGTTGAAGATTAATTGTAGAAAGAATTATTCACAGAGATGTACTAGACAGCAACCCAAAACATGTGCACACAGCACGTCCAAATTAAACAGTGTTAAAATTGAAATAACAGAAGAGAGACGCGCTTTCATCCAAAGACAAGCTTAGCTGTATTTTATAAAAAGTTACTTTAAGATGAAAGCTACTTTAGCTTTAAGGTTTGGGCCCAAGATGTCAACCCTGAGCACTAGCATTTCTTTTGATATTACCATGCATATCGATATGTTATATACTTGTTTAATGCCTGTACAGTTATGCAGGTTTCCAATTAATTTTATTTTTTAAATAAAACTTTTAAACATTTACATAAGCAATCCGTGAAACCAAGAACAATTTTAAACAGAAGAATAGTGAGGACAGCAAAAAAGTTACAAGAATGGCTACGAATTTATTCATGAATATTACAGTGTTGTATAATTTAAGATACAATTTATAGTTATTTAGAATATTAATGAATTTAAATTTTTATTTATTAAACATAATTAAATGTATTAAAATATTTTAATAAAATTATGTAAAAAAAGTAGTAGGTAAGTAGTGTTTAAGAATGTAAATATATAGTCTACGATTGCGTAAAACAATTTGCTTGCAAAATAACAAACAACGTGAAAAATGCAATGACAATGGGATTTGCCGTTCTGTACTTATTTCTATAAGTTTTCTATTTTAAGATTTCTATAAGTTTCAACTACTAAATTGCTGACATGTTTTAATTTTTTAAATTTTAAGATAAAACACGCTTACCTATTATAAAATTTTACATTCCATGTTAACAATTTACATCCCATATTAAAGTTTCAAAATATATCAATCTAACTGCATTAGTAAAACACATTTTTTAATTATTGAATCCGTTTTGGATTCGTAATACTATATGCTGTGTGAATATATTTTGAATATACATCCTGTTCGAGCGAAGGTACTAAACGCCAGTCGCTTGCACTTGCACCACACGCCATCGCAATGAATGAATGTTGTTAATCAGATTAAATTTTCCATTTCCATCGGAGCGAACGCCGACGGCCGCATCCGACGGCTGCCATTAGTTTAGCATAAGAGGTACATTTTTGTGTCACGTTTCTAAGAAATCTTACACCTACCTACTCTTTCTGTATTTGTACAGAAGGATTTACAAAAGACTCATCTTTTTCAGAAAAGACAAAAGACCCTTGTTCAGTTGGACATGTAAAAGATGAAAAATATTTATTAATTTTTGTACTAAATTAACTTAATAGTTAATTACTAATTAACTATTAACTACCCATTTGTGAGTTTGTATATCTTTCTGAATTTTCACACAGTATACCTACCTTTATTTATATATTAATTTTTATTATGTGACGGACAGGCAAACGGCTCACTAGATCAACTGATTACAAAACAATGATTACAAAATGAGGACAGCGGCTTGAACTCTTATCCCATCCCCTGTACTCTTATCATTTTTTTACTAAGTTAACTCGTTGAGTACAACTTAGATCGTTTTCACTTAAAAACTCTTAAAGAATTTTTACGGTCGTCGTACAAAGTTAATTAACGGGCTAAAATGGAAAAATTATAGCCTCGACAATGGTAAATTGAAAGTCACTTTTGTAGCAAATCCTATTTTGACGACCCTCCTCTTTCTGACGCCTACGCGACGACCCGACGATGAAAAAACTATCTTCTTTATATATTACCAAAAAAAATATTCATTTTATTTCATGTAAACAAAAGAAAATTAAATTTGTATTTTGTTGTATTTTATTGGCTTGTCCGTTTTGATTGGCTGTACCTAACTATGGACTAGATACCCAAAGAATCGGTGAAATCACTCAGATAAATTAGAGGACAGATTGATAAAATTTATTATGCCCTATTACAAATGTGACAATTAAAGTGTGTCCAGTTATCGAGAAAGTGGCGGTGTTCACAACTGTATATTAAATTTGGTCGCGTAATAGCCGAGAAATGATCGCTTGATACGTCCGCTCGCGTCTCATGAGAAATACTTTAATGTTTAAAACGTAGGGATGTGTATCGGTCGATAAAGATTCTATCGATAAGATAATTATAATACTTAATAACTTAACATATAGTCTGGCGAACTCTTTTGTGGGTAATGATGAGTACCTACTATAAATTTTTGTAGCCAACATTTTTTCATACCTTGTATTACATTTTTTATTTCGTGGGAATATCTCATTTTTTAAAATATAATACAGTCTATTTTTTTTAAATTTTACATTATTAAACTTGATTATTAACTAACACTTGATGTTAGGCTACCGTCGCCTAAGGACACAAGCATCACGAGGTACATGTTTTTTTCTTTATTTTTTACAACAGACGAGCACAGTCCACATTATGGTAGGTTGCTACCATCGCCTAGGAACATAAGCAACTCAGCTGAAAGTCAAGCATGGTGTCGGCACTTATAAAATAAAAATTATGGGAAAGTAGGTTATGGCATCCTTAACTCACGGATTAAAACACAACAACACACGCTTCTACTTAGAGTACTTTTGTAAAATTATGGCTAGTTTAGGCAAAGATGTTGCCCATTATACAACTGCCTTAGGCAGTGCTATATTTCATTTTCATAATAATTGTAAACAGAATCTCGCTATGTGAAAATTTCCAGAGAAAAGAATACGATTGTTCAATGATATCGATATCGATACATGATATCGATACATTACAGACATCACTGTGTAGGCGGAGACGAGCGCGCAAAATTGGAGGAAAACTTTCGTAAGGGGAAATGAAATGGGATTGATAAAAATTGGAACCAAGCCGCCCGCGCAGGGGAGAACTTGAACAAACTTAATTTTGCTACAACTTATTAAGTTTATTCCTTTTATATTTTTAAAATAAATACACTCTATGGTTCCTGAATCGAATTACTGTGTATTTTTAATTACGTACAAACGAACAGAGGAAAATCACAATTTATATTATAATGGTTATATTGTCAACTAGCGACCCGCCCCGGCTCCGCACAAATTTTCAAAAAAATTTCAAAAATGTACCAAATTTAAGCTTTCTAGACTTTTGGCTAGTGTTTTGGCTGTGTGTTGATAGTCAGTCAGAACAAACGATTTTATAAGCAAAGATTACTACATTGAAGTCTTAATTTTGTGTATAAACTACCGTATACCGTTGTCTTAAACAAGATATTTGTAGTATTTTTTCTGTGAAGGTTGACAGGCGACGCCATAGATTTTTCAAGTGTGTTGCTGATCTTAATGGATTCAGGATAAGGGATTCGGGGTGGAGTAGAAAAATGGGCTATGGCATTCCTTCTCTAAAGGAATTACTGTCACTGGAATTGACTTTTGTTTAAAATAATTAGGCTAAAATGGCAACATTATTTCGAGTGTTTGTGCCGAGTCCGGCCCATATTTTTCCGAGGGTTCGAAATTCACTTAGCTTCGTTTGTCGAAGCTTTTCGCCTCTTGAAACTTTTCAATAGCCCGGAATCGAATTCAGGCACCGCCCCGCACCCCGCATACCACACCTCGCACCCCGCTGACGACACACCTGCCTAGTGCCTGCCAATGTGGACTCACTTTATGTCCTCTTTTATGTAACGTATATCAAAACAACGCGTCTGAGTAATCTTTTATACTAACAAAATCGTTTGTCCTGGCTATCTAAGCACAGCCAAAACCGACTAAATCTAGAAGTTATGTTTGCGTCTACTCCTGTCGGAATAAATATAAATAGCTACAATTCATAGAGCCACAGGTCTGCTACCAGATTTGTTAGGCCAAATCAACCAACTTCAACTTTCTTTGTGAACTTGGAACCAAGCCAAAATAACAAAAAAACAAAGAATATTAAGTTCATATACCACACAGCGGTAGTAATCGAAGACCCAAAGAAACAAAAGAATAACTGCACAAGACCCTATCGTTGTGTAAAGTGTGCTCTTTCTCATAAGACAAGTGAATGCACCAAGAAAGACCGCAATACTCCAGCCAAATGTGCCCTCTGCTTTGGAAGCCACCCGGCAAATTACAAAGGCTGTGAAGTCTACAGAGAAATCTACAACAGAAAATTCAATAAAGGTCCTAAACCAATATTTAAATCTGTACCTCGGCCACCACTGGACCCAACTTTTGATAAAACTGAAACTACGACATCCAAACCTAAGCCATCCCGTAATCCTTTACATACCGGCGGTGGCTCAGATACGAGCACTTATGCCGAAGTCACAAAAGGAACCCACACTCAACACATTCAACAATCGACTAGTAACAAATTGGTCGAAGATTTGCTGATCAGGCAGTCTGAAAAAATTGAAGCTCTCCTACAACAAATAAGCTCAATAATGAGCCTTATAGTTAAACTCGTTGATAGGTTAACTGTTCCATAAAACGGACATATTACGTATAGCCACCTGGAACATAAACGGACTACCCTCCAGCAAACATGATCTTCAACTACTCATAGATATTCACAAACTAGACATTATTCTAATCTCAGAAACACATTTTACTATTAGAAGTAGTGTCAACATTCCTGGATATATAATTTATTCAACCAACCATCCTGATGGAACAGCTCACGGGGGTTCTGCAGTAGTTATTAAGCAATCTATTAGACACCACCTGGAACCACCATTCAGTACAGACCATATTCAGGCCACAACAATATCCATTGAGGGAAATTTGGGTAACATAACCATCTCAGCAGTCTACTGCCCTCCCAAACACGTAATTGCAGAGGACCAGTTTGTAGTTTTTTTCCGAACACTTGGAGGTCGTTTCGTGAGTGGAGGAGACTGGAATGCAAAGCATACTCACTGGGGTTCCAGATTAATCTCGACCAGGGGTAGGGAGATGAAAAAGAGCCTTGATAGCCTAAGCCTAACAGCAATTTCGACTGGGGAACCGACACATTGGCCGACTGACTGCGCAAAGATACCTGATCTACTGGACTTTTTTGTAACAAAAGGTATATCAACAAATTACCTTGACATTCAGTCATGCCTTGATAGCGCTTCAGATCACTCACCTGTCCTGTTGACGATCTCAGCGTCTGTTTTAATCAAACAAAGTGACGTAAACTTACACAACCACAAAACTGACTGGAATTCATTCAGGGATCATATAAATAACAATATAAATTTAAAAATTCCTCTCAAGTCCCCCCATGACATTGAAGAGGCAGTTAGATCTCTATCGTGGCTTATACAAGAAGCTGCCTGGAAATGCACACCGGAAATTAATTACAAAAAGGCTTCCAAAAATATACCTTTTGCCTTAAAAGCGCAAATAGGAGAAAAAAGAAGACTACGTCGCATTTGGCATACTAGTAGGCATCCAGCCGATAAACGTCTGTTAAACAGGGCTTGTCTGGAGTTAAAGAAAGCAATAAAGCAGTATCAAGACGAAAACTTTCAAGAATACATTGAGACGTTAAGCGCAAGTAAGGTGAATAACTATTCCTTGTGGAAAGCAACCAAACATCTTAATCAACCTCAAGTTCCTAAACCACCTATTAAAACATCGGACAACAACTGGGCTAGGTCTTCTAAAGAAAAAGCGGAGACGTTCGCTGTTCACTTGGAAAAAGTTTTCTGTCCTAACGAGGCCGTGTCTGATCTTGATGAGGAATCAATCAACAAAGTAATGGGTGAACCCTTTCAGATGGAGCTACCATTGAAACTAACGACTCCAAAAGAAATTCAGACAGTGATCTTAAAACTAAAAGAGAAATCAGCTCCAGGGTATGACCTCATAACTCCCAAGGTTCTAAAGGAACTTCCCAGAAAGGGCATAGTACTGATTACTATGATTATCAATGCCATCATGACGATTTCATACTACCCGGACCACTGGAAAGTCTCCCAGATTGTGATGATTCATAAACCAGGAAAACCGGCTAACCTGGCTTCTTCATACCGCCCAATAAGCTTACTACCGGTAACGTCTAAAGTGTGTGAAAAGATCCTATTGAAGAGATTGATTCCGGTGTTGGAAGACCTCAAAGTTCTTCCAGACCATCAGTTTGGTTTCCGTCGTCACCATTCTACTGTTGAACAGATACATAGAGTATGTCATATAATTCGGAGTTCCTTAGAGCGAAAGGAATATTGCTCTGCAGTGTTCCTCGACATACAACAAGCGTTTGACAAAGTATGGCACAAGGGATTACTTTGTAAAATTAAAGCGTACCTTCCACATTCTTTCTTTGTAATTCTAGAATCATATCTGGAGGGAAGGATGTTTCAGGTTAAAGAGGAAGAAGCTCGATCACAGCTGCATGAAATTAGAGCAGGTGTTCCGCAAGGTTCGGTACTGGGGCCATACCTTTACACACTATTTACCGCAGATCTTCCTGATACTGAACATGTAACAACAGCTACATTCGCAGATGATACAGCTATTTTGGCAAGTAACATAAGTCCTGAGACTGCCTCGATAACATTACAAACGCAACTTGATAAATTAGATGGATGGCTAAAGAAGTGGAGAATTAAAGTAAGCGCATCAAAATCTGCCCATATAACTTTCGCTCTTCGCCACGGCGATTGTCCTCCCGTTTCTTTGGCCAATGAAAACCTGCCACATGTGGAATCAGTGAAATACTTAGGTCTCCACCTGGACCGGCGTTTGATCTGGAAAAATCATATCAAAGCGAAACGAGACGCAATAAATCTCAGATTCAGAAGTCTGCAATGGTTGCTGGGTAGATCCTCTAATCTGAGCACGGAAAATAAACTACTCATTTATAAAGTAGCTATAAAACCTATATGGACGTATGGGATTCAACTCTGGGGTACTGCTAGCCATTCCAACATAGAAATTCTCCAACGGTCTCAGAATGCCATACTAAAAACTATTCTCAAGGCACCCTGGTTTATAACCAATGCTGAAGTTCATCATTTCTCGAATCTACCTACTATAAGAGAGATTGCCAAAACTTGTAAAAATTATAAAAATCGTCTGAGGGCTCACCCGAATGAGCTAGCCCAAAAGCTACTTTCCAGCAATCCACTTAAAAGATTAAAAAGGTCACATATTCTGGAGCTGGACAAAAAGTTCTCTTCCAGCTAAGTTCAACCGGAGGAGCAAACATTAGCTCATTCTTTTTCATTAAGAGTGGTATTCTTGTAGGAGGATACTCTCACAATTTAAAAATATAAATAACAAATCCGATTATAGTTCAGACTGATTGCGGATATAATAACAAAAAAAAAAAAAAAAAAAAAAAAAAAAAAAAATCAACCATTAAATATGAATACTAGACTTTGCTACTAAAACAAAAGACTCACCAAAATGTCTTCACGTACCATCTTCTGCTACATTTCTAACCTTGAGGGCCCTCGTTGGTATCTAAAAGAGGTAACTGCAAGAGAGGAAGTATTACGGGCCACTGTTCGGTCGCCTCTCAGATGATTTTAAAAGTCAATATTGTCCCAAATTTCAAACGGCCGCCATTCGACGTTTCCATATGACATAAATCGAAACTTAAAATCACTTTTTCTTTTGTCTCGCGACACTGATACAAAATTTCATACAGTAAACCATTACACAAGTCTGACAAAATCCATATATTATTCATTTTCAACAATTAAAATTCTTCCCGATAAAGAAAAACACGCGCTTTGCGTTCAAATTAATTTCGCCATCATGTTTTTTACAACTGGCCAGAGACAACCGTAAGTCAACAACCGCTTTGACATATATGTTCGCCATTTAGTGACATACAATATATCGACGACGGCTAGGAGTGAAAAAACCGAACATGTTCTAATTTTATAAGAAACATTTTTTGAAAATGTCAAAAAACTTCAAGCCGCTAGTTATTATAGATTTACGTTAAAATAACAGCACTTGTGCGATTGTATTTTGATGTGTACCTAAGAGATACGAGAGTATCCAAGTTCCGTTTAGTTTTTTACCACTTGTCCTGTCAAATAAATAAATAAATAAAATATAAATAAAATAAAATAAATCTTTATTTGCGCGAACACATGTTTACAGGATTTTAATTTGTATACAGCAGTTACAGTACAAAGTATGTTCTACCCGCCAAGGGCATGCAAATATTTGTGTTTAATTGTTTGTAAACTATATTAATATTAATAAATGAATTAATGTTTCTTATTATAAAATTCTTTAACACCATAATAACAACAATCTAATAACCATTTTGTTAACGTTCTTGTAAATTTAGGATCCGGCAATTCCTTTATATTATTAGGTAGTTTATTGTATGTTTTAATTGCCATAACATAAACATTTCTATTAAATAGTTCTAATCTACATTTTGGTCTTTGCAATAAATTACCTTGTCTAGTTATTTTGGTTCCTATTTCGTTACTTTCGACAAAACAGTTCGGATATTTTCTAACAAATATACACAACGTCTTCATATACAAGCAAGGTATGGGAAGTCAGCCTGCCTGTCCTATTAAATGTTAGTAATTAATCCTATTTACCTTTTTTATATTTTTCTTACTTATAAGTTTTATATGAGCAAGAAAGATTCAACATTTTATTTTTATTATTAATCTTTTATTTTTATTTTTGATGATCCTCGCGAACTTATCCATTGTTGATATCCAAAAAAAAATTGAATGAAAGATACCTACCCCATATTATTTTCTGTGGCAATGACATCGTATAAAGAATATTTCATGATGATCGGTTGACTATTTAAGGCGTGTAAGCGTAGAAAACAAACTCACTTTCGCAAGTTCAAAACAAAAACTAACACTTGACCTATTAATTATCTGCATGCATTTGAATACAATTTCTGGAAATTAGTATTTTAAATGTATATTTTTTTATTAATTATGATAAAAAATCATAGTGATATGATTTACAAGTCACCGACCATTTCTTCTTCATTAACAGCCCCATGGTTTCCCCTATGGTTCGAAACGCGTTTAGCATTAAAATAAACACATTTTTGTTGTAATTTTTTTTTTCAACAAATATTTTGTAATATTAGTGGCTAATGCAAACTAAGTAATAAATTTAATAACACTGTCACATAATGCAACAAGTATTGAGATCCAAATAAAACTGTATTGATGTTAACAATAGCAGATAATCCAAGTAATGGTCATTTGATGGTATTTTTCAAGACACGGCCCATTGTGCATCACACTTGCCAATGGCGAGATCCTATGGTAACGTGAGACGCTTGATTTACAAGAGAGAACCGGGAACAGTGGTCAACTACTCGACACTCATAGAAAAAAAGTTCTAAGAAATTGTGCGGCTTTATGAAACGATGTGGAAGCTTTATTTCGTCACTCGCCAAGATTTAGGAGATTAAGGGTTCGCGGTAAACACGTCTCACAATGAGATGGATTCATTTTATATCATTTCATTTGTGTACAAGGTAAAAATGAATTTTAGTTTTTAAAACTTCAAGTAAAAGACAACTGATGCAGTTATATAACTTACTAAGTTGCTGGGCATCGATCGCTAACTTATTCTAGTGCCATCTTTAAAAGAATTCCTTGTTTCATGGACCTTGGAAGTAGGAACAACAATTTTATCTTAATTTCTTAGTCTTAAACTTTGGAAGTGACTTTTTTATTAAAGTAATGACAGGGCACACTGCGTTTCGCAATCATTTCGGCAGCCAGTCGGGCGGCAGTAACCAACCCCTTTAGCTAAGACCTCCTTGAAATAATATAGTTGTGTTTCGGCGGGTAAGGGATGCCAGAGCCCATTGCACTGTCTCTTTCTAATCCCTTATCTTTAATCCTGCTATAGTCGGCAGGGCACTTGCGGCAGCTGTGGCGTTGCCGGTGTTGATACCACTTGATGGTAGCAACCTACCATCAAGTGAACTGTCATAATTTTATATTGACACAATTTGGCCTCTCTGGGATCCATTCAGTTGAACCACCATCACTTTATAGCTTGTAAGAAAAATACCTATTGTTAATTTATAACTTTTGTAAACATATAGGTCACCCATATAAAAAATTTCTCTGTAAATGCCAAAGCAGAACAGTTTATTCTTTTCCGAGGATATCGAATACGCCGCCCATTTTTGCTAATTTGTGGGTAACTCCATGTAAAATTGCTGCTTACTGATGTCGCAGTTTTACAAATAGCCAAAAAAAGTCAAGTATCAGATCTTGAAAGGAGATATTGCATAAAGGCCTTTGTCGATTGCGTTCTGTAATCTGCACCGCGCTTTGTGCTCGCCGAAGCTCCTTAGCAGTAATGCTACACTCATACAATGCGATTTTATTAAGATGTTTATGTTGTTAAAATTGTAGACGATCCTATATAACACAACCGACAATAATACTCCTATGCAGGCTGCATAGGAGCCTTTCATAGCTACTTATTATTCTGAGTTTTTGCTATCACACAGCGAGTGATAGATGCAGTCCTCATTACCTACTTAGAAAAGGACATCAGCATCAGCATCATTGTTTTTGTTCCATTTCTTTTCCGAAGCTGTATGTAAACATTATGTATACGTCCTATGGCCATCGTTATTCAGTGAATTTAGATAGGACAATTATTATATCTTATAGATATCGATCTCAGCGCTTAAGCAACTCTCTGTACGTGCCTCTTCAAAAAAAAAAAAAAAAAATAGAATTACTGCAGCGTCGAGGCAGCCTTAACAGCATCCTTCATTAATATATTTTTATTTATACCTACTACGTTTATTGACCGATCCCAACGACGGAAGACCGCAATGTGGGATATCGATTCGGAAATCATAGTCCCGATGGGTGTATCGGCCAACGGTCTCGAACAACACCTTAAAAAGCTCTCACTAGATGACTGGTTCAAGGGACAGATAAGGAAGACGGTACTTCTTGACTCGGCACGAATTGTCAGGAGGTTCCTCACTCTGCAGCCCTAACCGCCGGTAGCTTGGGCCTTGCCCCGCTACTTGCGGCACTCTAGTTTTAAGTTTTTAAAATAATTATGTATTTTGTAAAAAAAAAATTACCATAATTAAATAAAATATGTACAAAATAATAATAATAAAGTCAGTTACCTATTTTTTTTATCTTGCTTTGAATATATGTAATTAAGAGGATTCTCTCCTTTCAAGGAAAAAAAACCATTATTATCTATGTAGATATATATAAGCTCCGAAGAGTCGCTTTCGTATCGCTGGTTGTCGCACTAAATGCTCTTGACCGGCCGCACTCTTATTTATACTTGGCGCCAAACGCCTCGATGTATTTCGAAATTTCCAGAAAATGTAAACAAGCCATTGAAAGTTCGGGAATGCTGTTTCTATTGAAATGTAAACTCCATGTTGTAAACATAAGGATCAATTTCCTTTGATACTAGTCGGGAAGGGGCGTGGCTACCATCGCTAGGGTAGAACGTTCGAGACTTTCGGCCGGCGCGAACGCTTTTTCCAGAAAGTTCCATAGTTAGTCGTAACAGTAATATTATTACAAAATAATGAAACACAAACAATAAGATCTCAACATTAAGATGAGAGTAAAGCTTCTCACAATAAAATTTAATAGCTATCACAAAATTTTATAGCTAAAGAATTATTAAGAATCATTGCTAGGTACACCTACATACTTTGCCAGATATATTTTTTATTTTGCTTCTAGTAGACTGTTAATCTTAATTGCATCATGAAAGAAAAAAAAATTGTATTTTGAGTATTTTGATGAAGTGGGAAAAATCACTCAACCGTGGTTGTTTTTTATTTGACATGACATATCAAATAAATAAACTTTGCGTCTCCTTTAAAATAATTTCACTCGCATCTCCTCCCCTCGAATCGCTCCAAATCGACAATTTGGCACAATTAAAAACAGAAAAAAAATATTTTATTTGTTGCGAGCACCATATTGGGTGCACGCCTCAAACAAATGTCACTCTTTCAGAACGCTAGCAACACTCTAACGCACCACGGTCAATACATTTTGGTCTCTATCACCGTGCAATAAGGTTGTCCAAGTGGAACAGATAACCGTGCCGGCGCTGTCATTGTATGTTTTTTATACAATTTCCAGTGTTATTGTATTACAACGATTATACTTCGCTAACGAGTCTGCGGGGAGCCTGTGCGACAGAGATAGACGTATGTAATACGATTTGTTTTGTTTCCTCTGCGGTTTTCGGTGCGACAGTGATTGCCAAAGTTTTTCTTTGATTTTATTAATAGGTATTTTTTTAATGTAACAATCCCCTTGATCGCTTATAACACAAGCGACGTCGCAGGTGCTGCAAGTACGCTGCCGATCATATTAGGATTAAAGATAAGGATTAGGATAAGATAAGGATAGGTAAATGGGCTCTATTATGTCAATTATTATCCCATAAACAAATGTTCCACAGTAATAATTTCCACAGTATATTTTCCCCACAATAAGTAAAGTTGGATAAGATGGTAAAATTAAATTGAATTGTTTGGCGACATCTTACTTTTTATTTCTATTGTTATTGCTATTTTTAAATATGATAGGCATGATGACAGATTTTGAAATCCCCTTCTATAATGTGGGTATATGTCATTATTTCAGCAATAAACTAAATTTTAACGCAAGTTATGGCATTTTTTTACTATCTCATAGTGTAATAGCGCCCGCTTGTGACGTCATGTTACAGTAAGTAAGCATCGTGAAGGACAGCCCATCAGACGCAGTTACCAATTAATCAATTTATTTTTATGAAGACCATTTTGATGTAAGTATTTATTGTAGATTGATAGGAAATACTTAAGGGCTTATTTATCATTCTTGTTATCAATTTATATGGATAATGGATATAATTAAAAAGTAAAACAGTTCTTTTTATTTTCTTTCCACGCCTTGGAAATTATTAGGTACTGTCGAATTTTAAACGGTGAGTGAACAGTCTAACCATACTTACAGTCGGCCAACGCTCAATGTTGGACTGCAAACTGAAGCGAGTTCGCCGAACGTCGCTCTAGGCAAGTACATTCGTTGCCTGACTGTATGACCTAAGTATGGCTAGACTGTGATAATAGGTACACATTACATCGAATAATTAAAGTTTAAGAACCAGTGGCGTGGGGTGCAAAATAAATTCTCATTGTAGAGCTCGTAGGGTAAATGTTACCATTTATGTACCCTCCGACATCACGATGAGTTCTAATTGACTCGCGATTAGTATTACATTACTATTTAATAAAGCAACAATCCGGTTTCGTATCATTCTGCGAACTTAAACGACAGATGCAAATTGTTTTAACATTAAGTTTACTTCTCACAGAAAATTACCTTGAATCAACAACACACTGCTGATATAGTGCATTCAAATTAAATAACATATTATATAACTTTGTTTTATATAACACGTTCACGTTGTTTAATATTGCTCTATAACATTGCAACATAAAACAAGACTGTTCAAATTAAAATAGCAATGTTAGTAAGTAAGTTGTAGTAAGTTGTATTAAGTTGTAGGTAAGAAGTGCACTGTTATGTTATAACCAACTAGGTTAGGTAGTCAACTTCGAGGAGGAAGTCAATCGTCGAATCCAGCTCGGATGCCCTCCGGAGCATTCAGTCTATTTTTCGCTCCGAGACATTTTCTCGTCCAATATTCGCCAGTATCTTAAAACGAACGTTTTCGATCAATATGTGTTGCCAGTGATGATATATGGCGCTGAAACGTGGTCTCTAGCTATGGGCTCCGTAAGAAGGCTCAATGTCGCTCAACGAGCTGCGAAGAGGGCTATCAGGAATGAGGAGATCCTGATAGCTCCTGATAGATAGTAAGTTGAAGTGGCAGTGGGTAGGACACATGGGCCGGAAGGTTCTCAATTGGACGCCACAGGGACCGCGGATCGACGGTGGATCCAGGCTGTTTCTGATCATTCCTTTTGGAAAAATAGGGGGGAGGCCTTCGTTCAGCAGTGGACGTCCTACCGTTGAGATGACGATGATCACGATGATAACAATGTTATCTGACGTACAATTATTTCGGTCGCATCACGAGTATACGGCATGAGTATACGGGATGCCATGGCCATTTCAGCTTTTTTTAATGTTAAGAACGTCATACAGGCTGACGGTCCACTTGATGATAAATGGGCTATAATACAAGCAACGCCACAGCTGCTGCAAGTGCGCTATCAACTCCAGTAGGGATTGGATAGGAAAATGGGTTTTGGCATCCCTTACTCGCTCACCGAAACACAACAGCATACGTGCTGTTATTTCACGGTGATCTTCTGCAAGGGGGTGGTTATGCCAGACAGGCTGCCTAAATAACTGCGAAATGTCTTCTCCCTTTGTCATCAATTGGGTCAGAAATGCATTTAGAATTTATTATTATTATTATTATTAAAACTCTATATTTGTACTATAATACATAGAAAAGAATTTTAAAAAAAGAAAGAAACAACAAGTAATAGTACAAGTAATAGTTATTGAGATTAGCGTGCACAATCGCACAGAAAAACGGACAACATTTTTAAAAACCAATTTTTTGAGCTCGGTAACATACCTAAGTATAAATTGTTTTTTTTTTCTTTTTTGAAAAAATGTTTAATGTACTACACGACTCGTTTACAGTTTTATTATATGTTTAGAATACCCAACTATTTGTTTGAAATACATATGTTTTAATTTCTGAAATTTTACCTCTGTTAGTATTTAAAAAATAAAAAGTATTTAATTGTTTTACACAAAAAAAAAACGCACATTGCAAAGTTATATTTATTTTTAGCACGTTTAGTGTCTTGTGAAATAGTTATTTGTTCAACTAGAGAGCAATATTGTTTTTTCCTGCGAGTGCCGACTTTAAATAACGAACTAGCGAAGTAGTCTATAGAATTGAATCACGAGCGTAGCGAGTGATTCTAATATAGACTACTGAGCGAAGTGAGTGCTCTCGTGTTAAACATATAACTTTTCACCTCAACAGCGAGTTAGGCCATCACCACTGGTATCTTCACAGCTGTAAAACTATCTTCACAGCTGGGCCAACTCTAGTCGGCTATGGCCTGCCGACTCTAGTCGGCTATGGCTGGACACACTAATAAAATCCTAATAATGTTATTCCAGGGAGTTAAATCGCGTGTTCGAAATTTGAATCACTTTTCCTCACGCTCGCAGCAAAAATCGATTTTCTTGCGAGTTTTTAGGCACCAAAAGCACCCTTTTCGTGCTGGAGAGGTGAAAAGAAAGTTTCTATGTTTAGCAAACTCTGAACATGATGGGATTGTCGCTAATAAAGAAATGAGAATTTTTGTACTATCCCTTACCATATTATAAGTACCTATAACAGGTTCATGAATAAGATGAAGTGAGCATTCGAAATTCGCGGAACCAAAAGGATTATCTGACAGATGATTTCGACATTCAATCATTAACAATTCCACACAACCCTTTCAATTCGATTCGTAAATAGGTGCTTATAACTGAATAGATTGTCGAATCCTTGAAAGGAATCAAACCTGCAACCTTTTAAACCTTTTTTACCATTCGATCAAAAGGCTAAATTAGAATTTTTTTGAGGACTTATGTATTATGATTTATGACGTTTTAACGCATTTAAGGAGTGTCTTCGTATTCAATACGTCTAAGGTCCTCCGTGACGAACAAACATTGTTAGATTGTATTATTAGCTGAAATTTATCATTCACTTTCCAAAATTAGATATGGTATATAGATTTGAACACACGTCTACAGGATCTTAAATCATATAACAGCAGTTACAGTACAAAGTACGTTCCACTCGACAAGGTCATGCTAACATATCTAGAATATGTTTTAATGAATTAATTGGTTTTATTATAAAATTCTTTATAAAAAGAATTTTATAATTAATTATAATATAAATATTATAACTTTATAAAAAATTATAATAGCAACAGTCTAATAACCATTCTGTCAAAGTTCTTGTAAACTTACGATCCGGCAATACCTTTGTTCAGTTTATCACTCGTAGTCGTCTATATACTATAGTCTATATACTATATTCCATGGACCTAACTTGCGTAGACCTGCGGTAGTCTTGTAGCCGTTTGTAAAGAACATGATGACGAAATTGATTTGAACTCGAAGTGGGTGTTTTTCTTTATTAATTGTTGAAAGTGTATATAATATACGGATTTTGTACGACTATTGTAACGGTTTACTGTATGGAGTTTTGTATCAGTGTCGCGAGACAAAAGAAACAGTGATTTATGTGGATCGACGGCGAATGGCGGCCGTTTGAAATTTGGGACAATATTAGCTCTAAAGACCTTTAGAGAGGCGAATGAACAGTGACGTATAATACTTCTTCTCTTTTAGATACCAACTAGGGCCTTCAACATAGAAATATACCAGAAAAAGGTACCTACGCGAAGAAATTTTGGTGAGTCTTTTATTTTATAGTATTCATATTTAAGGTAGATTTAGCCTAACAAATTTTTGTAGCAGAGTTGTATGTTTGTTTATTTTGGGCTCTACGAATCGTAGACAGGAGTCGACGCAATCAACCGTCCTGCATGAACTAGGTATGGTTTTGTAAAGTAAACGATATTATATTAATACTTATAAATTATACTCTGCAGTAATATACGCATGGCTGCTTGCAAAAGCTCCGGAATTAATGTCACTTTTGTAATGGAGTGGAATTGTTCGTAATGAAAACGAAAATGGAATAAGTCTTTGTACCAATTTAGCGTAGATGAACAATAAACAAACATTAAACGAAGTCTAAGCAAGTTAGTGCGAGAGAGAGGGAAGACGTTAATCTAATCTTATGAAAGCAAACACTAATTTGCAGACAATCGCGAAGTTAAGTGAGCTACGAGGCGATGCTTCTCGGTGTCATTTCGCTTCACTCAATACTCATTTTACTCAAAGATTGCTAAATACTTGCTGAGCACGTGGCTTTATCTGTATTTCCTCACCTCTCATCTTTGCTAATTACTGTCTGACCAAACCTCTGGTCTATGTCCGCCGTCTTCCCCCTTGACCGGGACCTGAATCTTACTCTCCTTTAAGTCCCCGTGCAGGGGTCCATCTATGTCCGTGCTAGAAAATCATTGGGTTATACGGCTAGGAGACCCCTACAATGCGGGGTATCCATGAGGATTTCCCAACGTTGACAGATGCGATTCCATCCTTCTTTCCCGTAATAGTACGAGTTCCGTTATTTGGCGATGACAAAGATTATATTTTAGATATTAGGTATACAGGTGTACCTATTTTATTACCTACATTATCAATGAACAAATTGAAATAGTTGCCTAGATTTTAAATGTTTTAAACTTTCAGTGCTAGATTAATGAAAACTTAAAATCTAAAATCTAGGCAACCATGAATGCGAAAGGTTGATATCAACCAACCTTTCATTTGATAAACCATCATCAGTTATTAACGCTTGCAACTTCATAGTTGTACTGAGGAGTACCTACTGAGGAGAAAGTAGACATCCTATATTTTTCCAATTTCTTGTTTTATTCTGTCAGCTAATGATTCCATTTTTATGAATGAAGCTGAAATTTGGAACATAAGTTTATTTTATAGGGTAAGCATCAGTTAAGATATGATTTTTAAGAGCTAAGAGAAGAGTCCAACATATAATTTTTGTCATCGTCAAATTACCTCTTTCTTTCAAGTTCGCTCTGGTGTTCTTTTATCCAATCTTACTCGATACAACATATAGGTGAGAGCATCTCAGTAACCAGATAGAGTTATCGTTCTGTTAAGACTTTTTTGAAGCGGCGTTTTATCGCAATATAAAACAATAAAAAGCCTATTAAACTGAAACGACATAACCTCCCTCTTGTCCAAGAGAAGGAGGGATCCATGAGGGGGAGTGGTAGTCAGGGTGGGTAATTACCGACGCCTTCGGACTCTACTTACACCTGAAAAAAGCGACAATTGCTTTAACAACTCAGCAGTCTCCTTTAAACGCGGAAAGTGTGAATAATTATTTAAATTTCCATCGATGTAACACATCACTTTATATTAGTGATTAGTGCCTGCTAAATATACACTAGAACTGTATTCCTAACAGAAATGTTTATGTAACGACAATTAAATCGTAATTGATAAAACTATTCAATAATATAAAAGGAATTGCCGGATCCTAAATTATCAAGTATTTTAGAAAAGAATTATTAGAAAAATAGAAAACTTATATATCCCCAGGAATCAAGGAATCATAAAAATAATCATAAAAAATCCAAATCCTGGCAAAACTAACAGGAATAAAGATTGAATAAATAATTGGTTATATATTTTGTCAGGCGCTATTTATTTTTAATATATTACCATCTAGTCATAAATAGATGGTTTTTGGTATTAGAGTATAAGGTCCCCGTTGGCAGTGGTGTCGCTGCAAAGGTATCGAACTCCGAAGAGTGAGTTTGTCTGGTGGGAGCGAGCGTTGCGTCTCGCTCGCTCTAATCGTATTAAGCATCCATTTTTGTAAGCGCTTCGAGCCCGATCCAATTTCAAACTCATTTGTTAGGCCATAAAACAATTATTAAAAAACGCCAGTGATTTGAGAGCAATTTTTGCCGTTTTACATCAGTTAGCGGCGGCTAGAGGAGACAGTGGAGTCTGCTTCCAACTCGACTGCGCTTTCGCCTATATATATGCTTCTAAACAATGGGACTTGCTCTCGGATGTGTGTCAGGTCTTCAAACTGTTTCAAGGGAACTTTGTTACCTAACAAAGAGAACTTTTATCAAATACTTTGTATTTACCAGACTTAGGTTTTCTTAGAAACTACAATGATTGGAAATAAGTAGTGGCAGGGCACACTGCGTTTTCGCAGTCATTTGGGCGGCCCGTCCGGCGGCAGTAACCACCCCCTTACAGAAGACCACCGTGAAATAACAACACGTGTGCTGTTGTGTTTCGGTGAGTGAGTAAGGGATGCCAGAGCCCATTTCCCTGTTCCACTCTCAATCCCTTATCCTTAATCCTACTGCAGTCGGCAGCGCACTTGCAGCAGCTTTGCCGATGCTTGTGTTATAGGCGACGGTAGCCATCAGCCTGTCTGACGACCTTAACATTAAAAAAAACACTGTTAGCAGAGAATAGATAATAGGTACATAGTAAGTGAATCAGTAGATAGGTAGGTATAGGTAGATTTGCTAATTAGCACAGTTTTAACGTATCCACGTCGTGTTAATTTAACATATAAAAAAATAGTGTACAGCCACTCTTCCGGGCGCATTGTTCTCGTGTGTGTTATGGTACATTTTTCGCGGCAGTAATCGAATGATCGCAGCCCGAGCGAGCGACGCACAATAGCGCCGCTAATGCGAATCCCCATCCTTTCACCATACCACATACCGCCTACCGTCTAGTGCCTACTTCATTTAAAACTATTTCTGGCCGTTGGCGTTTTCTGATCTGATCATTCCGACGACATATACTTACCTTATTTTACTAAAATAAAAATAAGACATATAGTACCTACTTATACCTTTATTTTAAACTATGCTGGTACCCGTGACTTCGTCCGAGTTGATAAATGAAAAATATAACACCTCAGAAAACATCCCTAGGTATATCTAGGTATAGGTACATATAATAAAATCGTAACGAGCCGTGTCTGTATCCACATTAAATATTTTTTCAAAAAAATTATGTTACCCTCACTTGGTTAAAAATATACAGTGTTATTACAAAAAAAATTACTAAACTATGTCTCAACACGTGTTTTGTCAAACAGTGTCTAATGACATTTGTGTACAATTTCACAGTTTAAACCCTGCCTCAAATAATGTTTAACCTTCGCTATTAGAAAATAATGTTTGTCCTTTGACTAACCAAAACATCGTTAGGCAACCTATAGGCAACCAAATGTTGCTATTTTAAAATTATAAAATAGCAAATAGTAACAATTAAATAGCAACATTACAAAACGTTCGTTCAACTTCATTTGGTTCAATCCGAAACGTTCCTTTCTATGCAAATTTGTTATGTGCTAATAGAATATCCTACGCAGAAAAATATTTTAAAATTATCTCTATATAAATAAAACAGTGCCGTGTGTGACTTCATAATCATAACCATACCACTAAATACAACTTGCGAAAATTAGAGACAAAGCAGTTTAGACTAACTTTGAGGCTTCGTATTGACATGTATTTAAGTATGAAAAGTATTATTTAAACCGTGCCTAACTCTAACTGCTTAAACACGTTTTTGTAATAAATTTTTTTTTAGACACATGTTCAATGTCTGTTTATCTTTTTTTTAATAACACTCATAGTTTTTAAAATTTTTGTTTGTTTGTCTGTTTCTCTAATCTCAGAAACGGCTTAACCGATTTGAATGCGATTTTCACTGAAGTATGTTCATTCCAATCGGTTTATAAACAAAAAAGTTACGCGCTATACCGGATACCACGCGTATTATACGAAGTTGCGGGCTCAGCTAGTTAGTCAGCGAAATTGAGCTCAATTTCGCTGTAGTTAGTAATACAATGCCTGGCATCTTTAGCGCTGTGACGACGGTGGCTCCGATTTTTTTATGTTTTTAGATCATTCCTCGGGAACCTAACATTTTTCCAGGATAAGAAGTATCCTATATGTTAATCTTGGTAATAAACTGTATGTGTGCAAAATTTGAGTAACAAATATTCAGACACATAAACGACTAAACATAAAATATTCGCATCTTCTATGTAAAAAAATGAATCCCCATTTCCCTTGGTCACGGCATCACGCGTGAATGGGTAGACCGATTTTATTTCGATTTTCACTAATGGAAAGAGGGATAAACGGGGAATGTTCAAATATATAAAAATTGCACCACGGGCGAAGCCGGGGGCGGGTCGCTAGTTTATAATAATTTATTTTTAAATTTTAAGTTTTTTATTAAATATATAAATCTTTTTTATATACAAAAGGGTAGTAGGCAGGCCGACGGCACCCTTGATGGTAGGTGGCTACCATCGCCCAAAGACACGCGCAATAACCAGAGGGAATTTGTTTACAGCTGGCTTGAAGCCCACGTGTTAGCTAGGGGAAACACCTCAAAAGGGAGATTGTTCCATAGTTCATGCGTTCGCGAGATAAAAAAAGTCAATTTTTTTTTATTTTTCACAGATTTAATGAATTTTGAGTTCTCGACAATTTATCTACTATTATTTTCTTTAATGAATTTGATGAAGTTGGAAGTTATCATTTTTTTTTGTAGTGTAAATTTTTAGCAGGAAATAAATTATTGAAAAATATCGCCGTCGCAATACACGGTTTCAATTGCCAGCAATTGAGTTGCAAGTTAGAACATGTAATTAGTGATATGCGTTGCAAGTCGCGATGTGTTGTTATCTCTGCGGGATACGAACTCTATTCGATCTAATGCTGAATTAGGGTTCGGCTGCGGACATTATTTGCAACCCTCAGATTTAGTTTATGCAAGGGTCAACAACTTAAAAGACTTGGTTCAAAACCAGGCCATTTTTGTCTAACTTAAACTTTGGAGATTTTGGTAGTGAAAGTCTTTCTTAATTTCAGTAATTTCCTGTAAATATTTCAGATTTTGAAAAAATTAAAATCCTTTTTTTTTTATTGGAACAATTGGATCTTTCAATCCACCAAACTTAAATATCTATGAAACCTCATTACCAAATTACAGTAAAATCTATAATTTCTTAAGTTTCAACCGTTAAAACGAAAACACGAAAACATACAAACTTTGACAGTTGAACATGTTCTAGGAGTTTGACAATCTCATAAAAGAGGAATTATTTTTCATGTTATTATATGTTGAGCTGACCGTCCATAGTGGTGTAGTGGACAAATGGTAAGGTAGGTAATAGGTATATCTTGTAAATACAAGAGGTCTTTTGTACCATCAATTAAGAGATAATACTGTTACAATTTCTATAAAAATATTAATTAAGAGAAAATGGGGTAAATCAACTAGAAAGGTGATACGATGAGGTTAGGGAAATTGGTCTAGGACCCCCTGCTCGTGCACGGTAAATTAAGCACATATGCTGTTGGTGTACCTCAACGCAAGGTAATTTCTGTTGCAGTATTTTATTTTTTTTGGAGTTTAGGTATGGAAATTAACACAATCGTATTAATTTCCATACGAAAAATAAAAGAAGCTACTATTTGGTTTAGCATTTAGCAGAAGGTGTGTTTGCACTTTCTAATAAGGGAGCAGTTAGAACAGAACAGAATTACCTCTAAATTACCTACTCTTCTGTAAAATAAAGATTTATTTCTATGAAATTTGTATATCAGGAGAAATACTCTCTTAATTGTTACTCTTTAAAGTATGTCTTTTTATGTATTTTTTATTTACTTATTTTTGTCTTTTTTACTCTTTAAAGTGTTAAAGTGAGACAGGTGACAATCTCCTTGTTAAAGTGATGACTTATAAATGATATTATATAGACTTTACTTTTTAAATATTTCTAACAAAGGTATTTTGATTTTTAATAGTTATTATTTCTAAAATAGAATAGATAAACTTTGTACAATATTAAATATTATATAAAATGATAAATGGAGGCTACGGAACCGCGCTCTGGTATAGTCAGCGGGTGGTGGAGTCTAGGGCGGAAGGGACCTTCTCGTTCCTGAGTAGAGTCGACGCAGTAACTAATAACTTTGTTATTGCGATCAGCGCTCGCGGCATTGCACTGCACCAATTATTATGACAAACATCAAAGTATATTATGTCGCTCACGAGGGGACTCCGATAACCCCGCCTCATACTTACGTTACATCCAGAGGACAAATTCAAAAATTTCATCACCATAACCATTGTTTTTTGATGTGATTTTATGACAAATTATGGTGTCGTCGCTTTATGTACCAAAAATAACTATATTATTACACAACTATATTAATAAGATCGTTAAAGAGCTGTACATTAAATATTTTTTCAAAAAACAATTTGTACACGTTGTACTTATGTTACCGAGGTAAAAAATCCAGCCGAATAATCGCTTATTATCCGGTATTCGGCCGGATTAAAAAAAACAAATATCAAATTTAGGTATATAATTATTGGTTAATATAATTATCAAATTAGATATTTTATTTAATCCACGTAATAAAGATATTTCCCGTAATTTTATGTAATAACAAAAACATCTTAGTAACTAGTAGGGTACCTACTAGAGGTAAATTGTGCTGAATAAATAGCATATTTTTTTCATTAAGAGGCAACAAACGGTTTCGCGAGCCTCAGAAAAAAGGCTTTCATTATTCCTAAACGCTGCTGCATGACGCTGAAAGAAATATTCTGGCAAATATTGTTAAGTACGGGTATTGTGAAGTAATTAGCTGACCACCAATCTTAAGGGTCACGATTGCGATCAATTTGAACTGCTTTCAAAGAAACATAAATCTCACGTCAATCACGTAGTCCTCTTGATGTTGTTCTACTGTTGTTTTCTTTTGCTACTCACTAAAGCAATTCCAGAATGTGTCGTGAGCTTCGCGAAATACAGCTGACTCTTTCTTTTTTTTGAAACGACTTCTTTCAGGTACACAATCCAACAATGCGACTTTGAACAATGTGCGGTCGAATATTCGGCGGCCGAATATCCGCCTATCTGGTTTCAAGGTTGGCCGAATATTCGGTATCCAGTATCCATTTCAATCTTGGCTAACCATCTATCCATTTCAATCTAATTATCACCAACTTTGAATTATATTGTCACTAATTTTTCCATGGGAATATAGAAATAGTATAACAGGATAAAAATATCTTTCCGAGGATAAGGCAGTCCTGTGAACTCGGACCCGCACATCACCTCCGATGAAGGAATCCGGGGGGTTTTAGTGGATATTCTCGGTGATAAGTCACTTCACCGGGCGAGTCCCACACTCACCCCTCGTCGACTGTCCCCGTACGAGGAAGGATAGTGCGTAAAGTGCGTAAACGTAATTTCCCCTCCTAAAAAAAGGATAAAAATATCCTATATCTTATAAGACGTGAGTATAGTACCTAAGAATTTTCTAACGAATCCTTTCAGAATTGCGAACATTCAAATAATAATATAATATAACACTTTCTTTCTTGTTCATTATTACTGTGCTGGCCAATTATTACAGTAATTTGTCGAGGCTTTTTCCCACACATTTCCTCAAATCGAACCATCATTATTCAATTTTAACGCAAAAGGTTACGTACCATTTGAGAAGCACTCAACAGAGAGTGCTCCTCTCTTTTACTTGTTAATTTGAGAAGTTTTCATTCGATAACATTTACCCACCGATTGCTACAGAGTATAGGTAACATCAACTGACACAGCAAATGCAGTCATGAAAATCATGAAAATAGAATTGAACAGAAGAAAAGGTTTAAAAAAATCGTTCCACACCTTTGACTTTGACGTACCCTAACAATTATAAATGCGAAAGTGAGTTGTTTGTTACGCTTTCACGTCTTAACTACTAAACCGATTATCGTGAAACTTTGCATAAACGTTGTCAGAGATACAGAAAAGGACATAGGATACCTTTCATCCTGGAAAAAAAGCAATGTTCTCAATGAATAAAAATTAAAATAACCAGCTGATTCACGCGACTTCGTCCGCGTAACTTTATAAAATATAAAGGGGGGAGTTGGGGGAGGATGAGTAGTCTATGTTACTCACTAATAACGTAGCTTTCTATATGAGAAAGAATTTTTAAAATCGGTCCAGTAGTTTTTGAGTTTATTCATTACAAACATACAAAAATACATATATACAAATCTTTTCTCTTTATAATATTAGTATATTTAAAGATTGAATAGATTTTAAATAAAGAGATTAATGCATAAGAAAAGGGACGCAGGCGAAGTTACGGGAGAAGCTAGTCGACTATAAAATTGTATAATTTATACAGAGTCAGAGACAATTTTTAAATTTAAAATACAAAACCGGACCAGCAAAGTGATTCGTACCAAAATTATAGTAATTTTACAATAACATTCTTTGAGTGTATGTAAATATATCGATAACTCTAAAAGCACTTCAGATAAATGGCCCGACCTTTTTGACGAAAAATAGCCGAAATATATGTAATCCAATTCGAAATGGTCTTTCGTTGCATTACGAAAGGCAGAATCTGGGGGACACATTATGCTGGCGGACTCGAAGTATATTTTAAACTAGACAGGTATTAATTTGAGTGAAAATCATAAGGCGACTGGCGACTCGTGATGGATTGAGTGACTCGGCGAAATATTTGGGAGCTAACAAGTTAATGACGCCAATCTTACACACAATGACACACTTCGTCATTTCGTGAATTAGCCTCTAGGTAACTTTTTTAAGTGTTAAGATCGGCAGACAGGCCGACGGTCCACTTGATGGTAGGTGGCTACCGTCACCTGTAACACAAGCAACGCCACAGCTGCTGCAAGTGCGCTGCCGACTGCAGTAGGATTAAGGATAAGGGATGATCATCGTGATATTTTGAGTACGTATTGACACATTAAACTTATTTTTTAAGTGTATACACCAGCAGACAGGCTGAGATTCCATGCAGCTACCGTCCATCCATAGCAACGCCAGAGGAATACTCTGTACTTACTGTACAAATTTTTTTCTGACTTAAATGAGGAGACCTATTTAGATTTTATCACTTTAATCTGTTTTCGGAGCGAAAGTGTTTTTTTACACATACCTATCTCGTTTAACTTTTGATGTGGGATGACTTTCGAAATATTTTAGTTACGTTAATTTGAAACGCATTTACGGCACGAGCTTAATTTTTTACTAGCTTATTAAGCTAGTATTATTATTATAAAAAAAATATTATTATATTAATTAAATTATTATTATAAAGCTTAAAAACAAAAATGTTGTTAATGCTTAAGAAAAAATTTTTTTTTGCCAGTAATTTACTCTTTTTTGTATAAAAAAGATTTTTATAAATAGTCTATTATGCTCTGTATTTTTTTTAAGTTTGAATTTTACTCTGTCAAGTCAAATTATGCGACGAAAATAACAATAGTATGCCAATAAGTCCTCATCATAAAATAAATAGTAGTTTTCTGGTGTTTTGTCGGAATTCCACGTAGTATAGTTATACATAATGGTGTCTCCCACCATTGTACATTGTACATGACGCCGTAGAATTAATGAATAGTTGGAAAGTGTTGATGGAGTATGATAACGCAGTTAGCTGGCTACACGGCAACTTGTAGAAGCCATTCAAGTGGTCAGTTAGACGCTTCTTGTTCCTACTCTTGTGATTACGGACGTTGCGCAGACTACTCCAAGGGACAGATCGCACCTATTTTATTCATTTCTTCTTCTTAAAGTGTCTCTCCATTACTGGAGCCGGGTAAGACGGAATAGATGTTTTGCACTGGAGATTCTGGTTCATTCCCTGATATTACGTTGCCAGATTTTTTTCCGCCTTCCAGGACGCCATCTACCTTCTTTATTGGCCTGAAGCACTCCATATCTTTTGTTGCGTAACACATGCCCAAAATATTTAATTTAATGTTTCTTTTTACATTAGGATCGTCAGACAGGCTGCTGACAGTGCACTTGATGGTAAGTGGCTACCGTCGCCTACAACACAAGCAACACCACAAGTGCTGCAAGTGCGCTGTCGACTTTAATAGGATTAAGGATAAGGGTTTGAGAAGGGATAGGGAAATGGGCTCTGTGGCATCGCTTAATCACTGATTCAAACGCAACAGCACACGTGCTGTAATTTCATGGTGATCTGTAATGTAAGGCGGTGGTAACAGCTGCCAGACGGGCTACCTAAATAACTGCGAAATGCAGTGTGCTTTGCCACTACTAAAGTCTTGATAATTTTTTAATCTGAATTTCTAAACTTATCGTTAAGTTAATTTCTAACTTAACATTTTCGTTACTGGCCAGGCACACTGCGTTTCGCAGTCATTTGGGCAGCCAGTCTAGTGGTAGTAACCACCATTGTGGACTGTTGTGTTTCGGTGAGTGAGTAAGAGATACCTGAGACTATTTTTCTATCCTAAATTAGTCTATGCCTAAATTAATTAGTCTAGTTCTAAATTAGTCTGGCCCTACTATGGTCGGCAGCGCACTTGCGACATCTGTGGCGTTGCTTGTGTTAATAGGCGATGGTAGCCATCCACCATCAAGCGGACCGTCGGCCTGTCTGACGACCTTCACAAATGGTTTTCAAGTGCACTGCAGACCTTAACAGGACAAAGGATAAGGGGTCGAGGGGAGAGGGGGATGGAAGAATCCCTTACAAAGTATAGAGTAATGGTGCCTCTGTAACTGATGGTACTCTGTGCAAGACTGCCCACTGGTCTTCCGTAACTGGTGTGTAACTCGATTGGCGAGTACCGTCTGAATACACAACAATCTTACTCGGTAACTCGGTAGCTGGTAGCGAAACAGGCAGACTCCTCCACCCCACACCACTGCCTCCCATCGGAAGTAAGCTAGTGGTCGCATAATGATGCATATTTCCTCCGCTAAATTCAGCCTATGAAACGAATGATACGGTAACTGTATTTTCACATCACAGTACATCTATGTAAACTTAATGGATTTTTTATGTTAAGATCGGTAGACAGTCTGACGGTCCACTTGATTGTATATAGGTGGTTATCGTCGCCTATAACACAAGCAGGTACGAAAATGGGCGCTGGCATCCCTTACTCATTCAGGACACGTGCTGTTATTTCACGGTGGTCTTTTGTAAGGGGGTGGTTACTGTCGCCAGACGAGCTCCCCAAATGACTGCGAAACGCAGTATGCCCTGCTACTACTAATGCTAATGTATGACCAATAGCGATTTTCACACTTTAAGAAATAAAGATAAACTCATAGTTACTAGTACCTCCCAGGGTCCAAGTATTAGGATTAAGTAATTATTTTAAAGTCAATCTTTACTACAATAAATAGAAAGCTACTTTGATGCAAATAAAATGGGCATTTCTTAGAACAATAGGTAACTGAATAGCAAAAAACAAAATTAAGTGAATTTGTCAATTTTCAATTTTAATTGATTTTTATGATTAATTGCATTCAATTTAACTATCACACACACACACACACACACACACGCACACACATGCACACACAAGTCTGTAAAAAATTGTGTGAATGATAAAGTAATTTAAAAATTTGTTTAATTTTTTTTTTTAATTTAAATGTGAAATGTTTTATCCTACGTTTATGTTGTAAATAATTCGATGATTAAAGTTTACAACAACGTTGATACATTAGTGAAAGGTTTAGTTAAAGGGTAATTGGAGAGATCAAAGTGTGACAAGTTCAGATGTTGTAGGGTGGCCATCAGATTCTATTAAGTAACTTATTTAATCGACTGTTTGACAAACGGAAAGATCAACCTTTTACTTATTAAGGTGACTACCCATATTGTATTTATTAATAGGATAAATATAGTTAAAAGTTTATAGTTAAAACTAGAAATATTTTAACCGAAAAATTCTTTCAGTAAACTATAAATTCCATATATTTCAGTGTAACTTGCCTACCGTGAATGCTGGTTGTAATAACTCTTTGTATAATCTTTCATGCTATAAGTGGAAATTTTTTATTTGGTGTGTGTTTCTATTACAATTGTTACTATGTAATATTAATGCCTGTAAATTTCCCTAAAATAAAATAATAAAATAAATAAATAGGATCAGAAATTCTAAAATTCGCCGAAGGACCAAAGTTGTCGACAAAGGACCCTGCACGATGGTGATGCTTGGGGGAAGCCTACATGCAGTAGTGGAAAAACACTGGCTGATGATGAGAAGTTTTTAATTCGTTTCTCTATAAAAAGAAAGGGAATATCAATGATGTCCCCAACTTCGTCTACGCTGTCTACAGCTTAAAAAATGTTCAGTCACCCTAGTGAAGGCGAATAGCCCTTCATTTTCCATGTGTCCGAAAAAGCGACCCGACCGGACTTTATAGCCGGTTATTAATTAACCAAATAATTGTCTACAGATAAAATCATTTGCAGACTACAGACTCGGACTTCAATTGAAAACTACTAAAGTTATAATAAAAATCAGAAAAAAGGCAAAATAGCACCTACGCCGCCAACTTGGCAGGGTTATGAATTTTTCAAAAATCACTTTATAAAATGAGCGTATATTTCAGCCAGAAAGCTTTGGCAGTGCGTTGGTAGTCAGAAAAAAATATTTTATAAATATTGGTAACAATATACCTAGGTAATACAGAAATAGTCCTTTTTTTATTTGAGGTTTTTTCACCAACTTGGTCGAATTTTGACCATTAGACGAACACCAGTAAAAATAAATACTCTTTTAGTCGATATAATATCTTTTAATCATTCTCTGGTATTTTAAGGTAGCAAATTAAACCTTTGTATGCCGGAACGTGGATTCACGTTATTAATAAATCATGGTAGAACCCCCATGACTCTTTCTGGGAGAACAATTAGGTCAGTCAAAGTCAGTAGCTAAATCGGTAAAAAACGGTTAAAATTTGAACAAACTGCAAATGGCACTTGAAATGATAAATTTAAGCGCTGGCAGACAAGGGTAATTCGGCTTCCGGCATACAAGTGGTTAAATCGATTACCTACCGAATAAACGTGCAAGAGTTCTTACACGAATTTATCACTCAAAGTTAATTCTTTTATTGTGCGTAAATAATATTGCACTCTATTAATTTCCGATTATTGGATACCGGTAAATGAGGAGTGTGCTTCGGCCATGATTAGCAGCCGAAAGGCTATTTCTAACAAAGTGGACATCATGCTATATGGACTTTATTCTATGTGGACCATATGCTCGTAAATCGTACATTTTATGAACCTACCTATTCATAAAATGTACCAATATATACCATTTTGTTATATTTTTCATTAATCAACACGGAGGAAGTCGCAGGGATCAGTTAGTTATTCCATATAAAATCAATGAGAAGTTGAGAACCGATCTTATTAACACATTTACTTTAAACAAGCACGTAGGTAAATGGTTATAGCTGACTTAAAAAGAAACTTGATTTACGTAGAATAATAGGGTAACATTATACTATACTAGCGACCCGCCCCCGGCTTCGCCCGGCGTGCAATTTTTATATATAAGAACACTCCCCGTTTATCCCTCTTTCCATTAGTGAAAACCGAATTGAAATCGGTCTACCCGTTTACGCGTGATGCCGTGACCAAGGGAAATGGGGTTTCATTTTTATATATAAGTATAATGAATAAACGTGTAATGATCATGACTGTTACCTTTCACCAGAGTAAAAAAAAAATTAGTGGTTTTTCATGAATTTCTTGAAAGTCTGATATAATTTTTTAAAAGTTAATGTACTAGTCTAAAGATACTTCTTTTGCCTTTGATTTCATTGTACATCGTGTGTACCTAACTACTATTAAAGTAAGAGTTATTTAAGTTTAAAGGTTTTAATTTTTTCCTGAGAGTTTGTCATTTTACTCTTGCACGTTTATTCGACGGGGCCATCGATATGTAAATACTCATATCAAAGTAATAAAATTATTTTCGCAATAATTTGAAATTACATTTTTTCCCGTCTCTGTGGACCCGGACGGGAACGAGGGGGCTCAGGGAACGGGGGAGGGGTGTTCAAAACCAATCAATGTTGGTTAATTGGCGCTTTAATGCTGCCTCATTCAACAATTACAGAGGCCGCTGTCAACTACCAGGTGAATTAGTGATGTGTGTACCTACTGTTACTGTGATGTCGATATTTTTGTCGATAACGTAACGATATACGTATATCGTTCATCTAAGTTCGTAACGGTGAAAAGACAAAGGTTCAGTAGCATTAAAAGTACTTACACTTGTAGTAAAATCCGCTCAAATTGTTAATGTCAAGTGGATATATCCACGTGACGTCATCCGCAACTAAAAACTCGCCGGCCAGTGTTGCTAACGTACTGAATGTGATTACGAGATTACGTCACCAAAAAGACGAGCGGGGGCATTAGAAAATTTGCGGGGATTATAAACTACAAGTTGTGTTTCACTTTAGAAGCTTATTCAAAATTAGAGACAAAAAAATTCTCCAATGACTGATTATATTATTATGTGAAAATATTTTTAATTCCATAGAAGTTGTTAAGGCACATATACATGGTTTTGAGTTTAAAATGCGACCGTTGGGTGGCTGAATAGTTACTGCAGTGGTCTGTTTTTAAATAAAACAAACACTACTATGTAAACCTTGATCTAACATTTCGTGATCTTTATTTTATTTTATTTTATTTTTCATAAACGTAACTATTAAAGTTAATACGACATATAGGTAATGTAGATATCATATTAGTTTTAGACGGTCCGTTGGATGAGTGGCAAGAATGCTTGCCTAACGTCTCAGGGGCCCCGGGTTCAATTCCCGGCGGGGTCAAGTTTGGAAATTTTAATTTAATTTTCAAAAATTGACTCTGGTCTGGATTTGAAAAGTAGTGGTAGGGCACACTGCGTTTGGCAGTCATTTGGGCAGCCCGCCTGGCGGCAGTGACCACCCCCTTACAGAAGACCACCGTGAAATAACAGCATATACGTGCTGTTGTGTTTCGGTGAGTGAGTAAGGGATGCCAGAGCCAATTTCTTATCCCCTCCTAATCCCTTATCCTTAATCCTACTGTAGTCGGCAGCGCACTTGCAGCACCTGTAGCGTTGCTTGTGTTATAGGCGACGGTAGCCACCTACCATCAAGTGGACCGTCAGCCTGTCTGTCGACATAACATAAAAAAAAAGGTAAGTAGGTATCTACATAAAAAAAATAATCCTAAATATATTAAGCGAATCAAAATATTTTAGTTATTATTTAAGGGATAACTAATTTATTTTTAATTTATCACACAGAAATGTGATAACAATTAATCGGTTAACGCGTAGTTCGGACGCGAGGGTGACCTAGGTATTTGGTAAGGTAGGTACGAGCACAAATTTTCAGGAAGACAGACTTTTGCGCATCTTCGGGAGGGCATTGTGATTTGTGAGGCTAATTAATTATAGGATCATAAATGAAATTAATTATTTACATACGAGTGGAAACCATCTAATTAGTAAAGAAATTATGTATGAATGTTTTACTCACGCACACACATACAAACACATTATTGTATCTGGCAATACCCAGAATTACATTAATATGTTTCGTCACACTGCTGTATATTTTTATGAATAATAATTAATAAATAAACACATAATTCTTCAGAAGCGCGTATCGATATCGATAATATCCGTGAGTCCGTCACAATAGGCAAATTGTTATATGGTCGTGTGGATTAGCGACCCCCCTCCACCCTTCTAGGCTCCCCCACTTACCCGCGCTCATATAATCCATAATAAAGATGAAGCACAGTACTCAAAGTCAAGAAAGTAATGTCGGGACTTAAGCACAGTTTCCATATTTTTATTCCAGGTAACATGTTTTTTTTTATTTCCACTATTCTGTCCATACTGAACCTTCCAAAAAGAAGGAACACATTTTGCACCTTCTATAAATTAAGAATCGACACTTTGATGGTGTTTTTTCATAGTGCCTCTCTGTATGGGAATACGAGAACCTAGACTAGAGAAAACAACAAAAATAAAGCATTGAGTCTAATTAAGTCTTTAATAGAATTTGCATATTTAAAAAAAATAATATAATTATGAGAGCAGCTTCTTTAAAATATTTAGAACCCATGCTATAAGGTGCATATCTCGAGAAGTGAGCGTGTCCTGTGTGTCCTGTGTGTCCTGTGTGGACTCGCGGTTCCTTTCAATATTTCAGCTTTATATTTTCGACGAATGGAAAGAGACCAACTATTTTTATTGAAACTTCTAACTAATAACATTGACTCATCATACTTACTTAGTTTGCTACCTTTTAGATGTCCCTGGAGCAGATCTAGATCTATGAACTTGTTCGATAACTCACCTGTGAGATGCAACTATGTGGCCAATACGTATGTTTATAGAACGTTAGGCAGCACAATAAACGTTTTTTAAGTTTGGATCCTTTCAACTGTAGGTACCTACAATTGCGAGGCTTTAGAGTGCAGTTTGAGCTTGAGAAGGCACATACCCCCTTGGACTCTTTTATGTAATACTTATCTGTGGACACGTTTCTGGAATACGTATTAACTTTGTTCTTCTTCCTGTAATGTAATTTAATTTCTGTAATGTCCTGTAATGTCATTAAAAATAAATAAATATAATATTTTCACAGGTGTTTCATTTTTTATTTTTCAACACAGACTAAGTCGCGGGTACTAACTAGTAACTGGGCTTCAGATTCAGATTTTTTTTCCCGGTATCTGGTACCTACCTCGCAGTCGTAGCGTACGCGTCTTGATCTACTTGCACCGGCTCTGTGGCTTCACGGTGCGGTCGCGTCATATACATCCAAAACATATGCAGTAGAAAGCAAAAATCACGTGTATTAAATATTTATGACGATAAACTTACTGATTTTGATAAGGAATCATGCCTAATTTTGTTGGTAATATGATTAATAAATATGACTAACGATTTTTCTTTTAAATACAAAAAGTGTGAGACAAAATATGCTGTCGCGACTTTTTTGTAGGCATTATCAAGCTTTTCTATAGAAATCAATCAATAATATCTCTTATCGTTAAAGCAGCGTTAGAAAAAAACGTCTTCGTTCGACCGTTTTTCCGTCGACTTACTTTGAAAATTCGATTACCACGAAAAGGCCTTTTCATTTTACGGGATAATATATATCCTATGTCCATCCTGAAATTCAGCCGATTCCAAAACTATTGTTGAAAGATTTTTTTAAATCGACGATTACCCCCTACAAACAAACATACAAACTTTAATAAAATATCACACAATATAAAGACTATTTTAATAAGAAGTCGACAAAGAGCCTCACTGGGTGTGGGCCACGCGGTGCTTAATCCCAATCAATCTCCAGCAAACTCGGTTAATTTAACGATGAATTCGCAATTAACGGCTCGTTATTATATTGAGTACGGTTATTATTACGACGTGGCTTGCTCGTGAAAGCTGTGAAAAGCTCCGACCGTTATTTGATTAGAATTTATAACGACTCTCTTCCATTGTGCGCTTAATATTCGTTTATTTTGTAACTGCTTATTCACTCATACTAATGGAGTGATGCTTATCCTCTTTTTTAAGGGTGATCACAAGTCATACCGCAGTCTAACCATACTTACGTCATCAGAGCAATCCCTCCTAGATGATCAGTCTTAATGTTTATAGCTATTTCGAAAAAAATATAGATATTTTAATGATCTGTTTAATGAGGAGCCCTAGGTCGAGTGGTTAAGGCGACTCCAGCCGCAAAACTCGTTCTGTACTGAATTGACGAGACTGCTGAGGGGGAGTCGCTACTTGTAAATCTCGGAAATATCTGTTTAAAAATTAAATAATGTATAATTCAAATTTTTCTTTTGATGAGCCTTCAGATAGAGGATCTTAAAATTTATCTTAAGAATTAGCTATTTAAAATATTGATTATTAAGCAAATTGCACGGTTACAACTTCGCACAACATTAGACACGCACGTCACAACGTCACAACATCAGACAGCAAATTAGTAATTTTTTATATATATAATTAAATATAATTTAAAAAATAATTATGATGATCCCCTTTCATATATCCTGCAGATGATTTGAGTATTTTTAAAATTATAATTATTATGATAATTTAAAAGGAAAACGGTTATAAATAAGTGGATTTTTTAATCATTAGAGGCTGGCGTCGCCTTAATAGAATTTGGAACATTGGTCTCTCAGAAAGAGTCTCTCAGAATATATAAACATAATTATCTAACTGATTGTGAAAACCCCATCAAAATCTTTTGCGGGTTTGTTGTGTATATACCTATGTATAAAATATTTAAAAACAATGTCTCCCATTAAATGTTCGTTTGCCTAAAAAAAAAAAAATATAATTGGGATTGAAGATCTAACTTACTTAATACTCAATTTTATTGGACGGATTAGAGTATGCGAATCATATAATAAATATATAGTCAACAATTGGCGATGCAGAAATAGGTTTTATTGTGAAAACTTTATATTTAACAATCTCTAAAGGACTCCGCTCACTGCAACTCACTGAGTCGAGACGTAGGCGCAGCATCGCTTAAGGCGACTCCAGCCGCAAAAATCGTCCTGTACTGAATTGACGGGACTGCTGAGGGTGAGTCGCTATCTGCCGTACTTGCAATCTCGAAAATATCTATTTAAAAATTAAATAAAGTATAATTCAAAATTTTTCTTTTGATGAGCCTTCAGATAGAGGATCTTAAAATTTATCTTAAGAATTAGCTATTTAAAATATTGATTATTAAGCAAATTGCACGGTTACAACTTCGCACAACATTAGACACGCACGTCACAACGTCACAACATCAGACAGCAAATTAGTAATTTTTTATATATATAATTAAATATAATTTAAAAAATAATTATGATGATCCCCTTTCATATATCCTGCAGATGATTTGAGTATTTTTAAAATTATAATTATTATGATAATTTAAAAGGAAAACGGTTATAAATAAGTGGATTTTTTAATCATTAGGGGCTGGCGTCGCCTTAATAGAATTTGGAACATTGGTCTCTCAGAAAGAGTCTCTCAGAATATATAAACATAATTATCTAACTGATTGTGAAAACCCCATCAAAATCTTTTGCGGGTTTGTTGTGTATATACCTATGTATAAAATATTTAAAAACAATGTCTCCCATTAAATGTTCGTTTGCCTAAAAAAAAAAAAATATAATTGGGATTGAAGATCTAACTTACTTAATACTCAATTTTATTGGACGGATTAGAGTATGCGAATCATATAATAAATATATAGTCAACAATTGGCGATGCAGAAATAGGTTTTATTGTGAAAACTTTATATTTAACAATCTCTAAAGGACTCCGCTCACTGCAACTCACTGAGTCGAGACGTAGGCGCAGCATCGCTTAAGGCGACTCCAGCCGCAAAAATCGTCCTGTACTGAATTGACGGGACTGCTGAGGGTGAGTCGCTATCTGCCGTACTTGCAATCTCGAAAATATCTATTTAAAAATTAAATAAAGTATAATTCAAAATTTTTCTTTTGATGAGCCTTCAGATAGTGGATCATAAAATTTATCTTAAGAATTAGCTATTTAAAATATTGATTATTAAGCAAATCGCACGGTTACAACATCGATATTAGACCGCAGATTAGTAATTTTTTATATATATAATTAAATATAATTTAAAAAATAGTTATGATGATTCCCTTTCATATATCCTGCAGATGATTTAATATTTTTTAAATTATAATTATTATGATAATTTAAAAGGAAAACGGTTACAAATAAATGGACTTTTTATCATTAGGGGCTGGCGTCGCCTTAAGGTTAGATTGTCTCCGGTGCAAGGTGTGGATACAAGCAAACACCCACTTTGGGGGCATACCATACAGTGTAGTGTGTTGAGTCTTGGCGATTTATTATTTACCTACTAGCCGAGTCCGCAACTTCGCACGCGTGGTATTCGCTATAGATCGTAACTTTTTTGTTTATGAACCGATTTAAATAAAACAAACACTAAATGTTACGGGAAGCTTGCTATAATACACTAGTGAAAACCGCATTCAAATCGGTTAAGCCGTTTCTGAGATTTTCGCGAATAAACGCACAGACAAATAGACAAACTTTTTTATTTTGATGACCTGGGCCATCATCCCGGAAACCCACAACTCATATGGATACCGGCCGAGAAAACCTACATTCTACTATTAAACTTTTTTATTGCTTTTGTTCTTTTTTTCCGTTTATACAGATGTAAAATCCCTAATTGGCTGTTAAATACGCCTTTTTTTGTAAATTGTTTAATGAGAGCTGTGGATTTTGAGTGAATGTATAAATAAATAAATGTTATTTAAAAGGTAAACAGATAAGTATAAATATTACTTTAGTACCTATCTACTATAATGTATCAACTATATCTTGTTTCGCAAGATTTATTTTATAAGTATACAAACTTATGTCGAACATTTTTACTGTAAACGATTGGCTGCGACTTAAGTTCTTAAGTAATAACTACAGCTTCAAGAGAACAGCGAAGAGACTTATAAAAATACCCTCTTAGTAGTCGCACAGCATAGCACGTCTGCTGTTGTGTTTCGGTGAGTGAGTAAGGGATGCCACTGCTCATTTTATAGGCGCCACCTACCAGCTAGTGGACCGTCAGGCTGTCTGACGACCTTAGTATAAAAAAATCTAGAGGTAAATTAAAATGTAGGCAACGATCTAATCGCCAGTTGGAAATGTAAAATGCAATTGCGTATTAAATTTGAAAAACCATTAAAATCCATTTGATGAAATGGATGGCACGCGAAAGCAAACCAATCACTTAAATGGCTTTACTTAGGTATTTAAAACTAATATCACATAACACGCAACTTAAATCTGACTTAATTATGGTTTATGTTCAGGAACCTAATTGAAACCTATTAGATTATGATAGAACATACCTTGGTACTTCGTAATATAAAAGTGAACAGAAAATCTCTACGTCTGGCAGCAGAAGATCATAGCGAGATAACAACACCTTTTATCTAGGAGGGTCAATACTGCAACTTGTTGGTAGATTTAAATTATGATAGCCATGTATCATCAAATTAACCGCCGATTCTCTGGTGTCTGGTCTCTTAAAAAAAAAAACAATGAAAAGTAGAAAAGAATGGTCTATTTCCAAAATGTCCCACAAGAAATGTTCAATTTGGGCTATTTTATATTTATAAAAGAAAAAAAATAATTTTGTAATATGTAATAGCTCCCAAATGGCAAATAATTGGCTGATAATTTCTTATTATTTTTATTTGGACACAAACCAGACCAAAATGTGCATACAATTTTGTATAACAGAATGGCATGTCAATCATAATGATATTTCGTCTTTCAGTCCTGATTAGATATAAAAATGGATATTCAGATGACAATATGGACTACTTTTCTGTCTGACTGTCCGTTGCCTCGTTCTCATGGCCGAGGTCGCTCTACCCAATTTATCATTCTTCGACTCGACCCTTTCGAAATATTTTTTAGAAAACACCAACGATGTATGATTTTATATTCAAAGGCGGCTTTATGTTGAGCTTAGTCATAAAGTAAGTTAGTAAAATAAAAAAATATATAAGCAAAACGTTTACGAGGGAATTGCCAACAATCTACTTATCTGCTTCAAAAGCCAGTAGCTCGTTATTTGTAAAGTTAACTCTCTAACTGCCGCCTGCAAACAATCACTGCCCGCCAACAAAAGAAACGCATCCACAAAAGAAGTGTCGACAAGAAAAAAATAAACGCTGCCCGCCGATTGGTCGATCACCGCGTGACGTCACGGCGCGTCCCGCCCCTAGCAACCGTCGCTACACCTGAGATGAGAGAGAGGGGGAAGGATGTAACTAGACAGGGAGGGCACGATGCCGACGACGTGCTTTGACCTCACAAAACACATTAAGTGTTCATTGAAGCCTCTTTCATTTTACACTTTAACAGTTTTGTTTTAAAAGCCATTTTCAAATGGACGGCATTGAGTTTTAAGATTGAAAGACTTGTCTTCGGGCGGCTGGAAAAGCTGTTATTGTTTGGTTACGGGTTAACCGATTTGGTTAAATTGCGTGTATTAACAGGCAGATGTCCGGCGATGCTGTCCCGTTCCGTTCGGTAGAGAGGAGCTGCGACAGAACATGTTTAATTAGCTTTGCTATTGATTGATGTAATTAGTGCGATTGGACTCTATTATTATTATTCATTCCGATAGTTGGCTTTCAAATGTTACAACCGATAGATTATCTGTTGCGATCGGAGATTGAGTCGACTACAGTTGAAGTCCAAACTAGCTAACGAGTTGTAAACGCGAACCCTCAAATAAAGAGTTAACTCGCGTCAAGAGTCTAACACCTAGCACAATCGACCCAATCAAACACAAAAAAAACTATTCAATACTCAAGAAAGTTGGAGGGTAAAATGCTAATAACGCGCTCCTTGCTTCTCGCCAAACAAAATCACTTCGCGACCCCGAATTTGGCACCTTCAATGGCCAATTTCACTAACTCCCCCCCAAAGAGAGGCCCCGCCCCCAACGCGGAGCGTCGCGCGTTAAGCGGTGGATCGCGCGACAGTGCCGCTTCAACCGTCGCCCAGCATGGACGCGCCGGACGACCGTTACTACGGCAACCGGACGCCGGACCGATCCGAGACGAACAGTCCGCGCTCGCAAATGAGCAGCCCCAACTCGAATTCCTCCATTAACGTGACCGACCAGACGATCTCGCTGACGCAGCACCAGCACAACCTGGAGACCCTGAACCGCATGGGCATGTTCTTCCACGCGCAACAGATGCACCTGAACCACAGCTTCGAGACGGTCAAGTCTCGGCTGGGCTTGACCCAGGTGTCGGGTGGGAATCAGGGACCGCGCCATACGATAGACGCTATCCTAGGACTCAATGGAGCCAGGCAAGTTAACAGAGTGCAGAGTGAGTTTGAGCAGAGAAGAGAGGAGAGAGAGTGTGAACCCGTGCCAGTGTCGCCTGGAGCAGTGGAGAGTGCCGGTGAGTGTTCATTTTATATTAGCATTTTCCCGCCACTTCGCATCACTTTTCCTGTGGCGTAGAATATTAAGTTTTTCAATCTTTGCTGCTCATATATATTTTTGTCAAGCGTTGAATTTTTTCTTTTTAAAAAAACAGTGCTTTTTTTGAATGAAAAGTAGGTATCTTTTTCTTATCTTTTTTGCTACTCGGACAAGGTGTAGGCAGATTTTTATTAAAAAGCGTAACAAGCAAACAAGCAAATCCTATATGATTTACATAAATATAAGAAACTAATATCAGAATAATTATTACCTACTCCAGAAATAGTTATAGTTTGTGGTATAACGACACAATTATAAGCAGTGGCGGCAGTAACCACTCCGTGAAATAACAGTACGTGTTTTGTTGACTATTTTAAAATATTCTTAGTTTCTTCCAGTCACCTTTTTTATAATTCTTGATCAAAATAACTTACTCGTGCTTGTACTACTGAGGGACATTAGAATTCTCCGTAACTATAATTTAGTCCGGTTAGACAAATGACATTGCTAATTTTAAAATTAAGATTTTTAACAAATATTTACCATAGAAAATAGCTAGATTTAATTATTTTTTATTGCAAATATCTTCTAGGGTGACTAAGTTTATCTTAGGTAAATGTAGGTTATATCTAAATATCAGATAAGTATTATGGCTTATAATATCTGATATTTAGATGCAAAATCAACTTTGCATTGATGCAAAAGTTCTGAAAATGATAATACACAAACCTTCCTCGTTTTTCATTATTTCCATTAGTGAAAACCGTATCGATTTAATGGAGAAATAGACCAGTAACTATCCGAGCCCGCAACTTCGTAGGCGTCGTACAAAATGTTACGGGTAGCTTGATTATACATCAGTGAAAACTGGATTCAAATCGTTTAAGCCGTTTCAGAGAATAGCGCTCACAAACAAACAAACAAAAATTCTAAAATCTATTTTTTAACCTCGGTAACATAAGTACCTACAACGTGTCTGACACGGTTTAATCGTCCGCCGGCGGTTGCCGTCGGATGTTGATGAATATTCTTAACATTTTTTTCTATACTCAATACTACCTTAACTAAGCTACTAAGAATAAATAAGCCCAAATTTCCATCCCACCGTGATGATGTTGTTCGTGTGCGTCTTTTAGCGACGGTATCCATCTACTATCAATTGGACCCTTTCCTATATGTAGGTAATATTTACCTATGCACTATACATACCGTTTTGTAGGCAGATGAGAGAACTCTGTGGCATTGAACATGACATTTTTTTGTGCTCGTCAGTCAATGACACTCAACTTACTTATAGGTTATAAGTTGTTCTGGTCTGCAGCCCATAATGAAGAAGTCCAGACGGAGCCGTTTTCTGTTTTCCCAATTAGACCAACTGAGTCTGAGCTTGGACGTAGTTTTCAAGTTCATCAGATCTGAAAAAGCTGTTGTAGTTTTAACACCGTAACATTCTTTTAAGACATTTCTTTTTGTAGATGTCCGTTGTAATTTCTAATTACGATTTCTTCAGTGATTAATTGACACAAGACAACTTTTTACATATATTAGCCTAAATGAGGTAAATTTAACTTGTCGGTTCTCGAATACTGCCAACAAAAATATTCAATTTTATTTGAAAAATGCTTTATTGGAAATTTGGTGAAACGTTCTCAATTTTTACCCAACCGAGTTTTTTTATTCTGGATAACTACTTAGTTTCCGACCAGATTTTTATACAGGTATCCTACATCTGCCGCGTAGATAAACTGTCGTCCAATTCATTAGAGGTTCTAAATTTAAACTGCACTTTCTTATTCCACTTAACCTTCTTCACAATCACAAACAAAAAAGTTAAAGTAAGTAGGTACCTACATTGTCTCTCTCCAAACACTTCCTTCTTCATAGAGTCAACAATAGGTAGATACGAACCGACGGCGGTATTAACAATTTTAGTATTACTATTTATGACGAAAATATGAGAATGAAGTTTAGGTGATGAAAAAAGAAAAAAAAGAATAATAAAATTCTATTGGGCGAAGGTGCGAAAATCTCTGTTAATTGATTAAGTGTAGGTACAAATTGCAATGGTATTAACCACAAAACGCATTTTGTTACGGTTTCCACTAATTTAAGGTTGTGTACCATAAATAATTGTAGAAATAATTACATCCGTCAGCAAATTGCTACAGAGAATCCTCTAACAGATTTCTCGTTTCTTAGCATGCTGGTTGCATTCTTTAAAACGAGACGAAATCGTGGGAGGGTCCAAAAGTTTTCGGCCTGGCAAATAAAAAGGGCACTGTAGTGCATAAAGTTATATTTATTTTAAAACGAAGTCTGCGTCGACCTCTAAGTATAGACTTTAATTAACATTTCTATCCCTTATTAAAAATATTTAGAAGTTAAGTCTTCAAAATGAGCAAAAACTGCCGCGGCCACTTTATCGTCACTAGAAAATCTTCTACCTACCCCTTAAGTCAGACTTAAGCTTTGAAAGTAAATATTAGTCACTAGGTCAGAGCTATAATTTCTATGAAGCCACGTCTTAAAACAGCAGCAGGCGGTGTGGACAGGGGCATTGTCACGTAGAAGCTGCACACCTTTGCTTAGTTTTCCTCTGCCTTTTTCTTGATTGCTTCACGCAATTACTCCTGTCATCGTAGTATTGCGTTCCTTATGTCTATGAGAAATATTCCTTAACAATCCCAGAATATCGTAGGTAGCCATTATCTTTTCCACCAGAACGTCGTCACTCCATGGACTCTCTTTTTGAAAGGGAGTCCATGGAGTGGCGTATAGTACCATAGTTTCATCCCCAGTGTATTGAAAACTATATTATACCTTGAAAACTATATTTATTGACAATTAAAATGAAATGTGTATATTGTTTTTTTTTGGCATCTACATATATAACTTTTGGACTCTCCTAGTAGTTCATTAGGAGAAATGAAAGAATTGAAATAATCGGTAAGATTCGACGTACGCGTAGAGTTAATTGGGCAGGTGGCTTGTATGAGTATTTAAGTGCGTATTCGAAGATTAGATTTGCGTGTACAAAACTCCTTAATAAAGCAAGGGTACCCCCAAATACGAAACGAATGGCCGAGCACGCACAAGCCCTTGTTGTAGATCACTCCGCGATATTTAGATTACTTAATTAATAATTTCACACAAATTATTAACATACCGCACAAACGAACGCGACCGTATTTTCACTTATATCGCGATCAGCAACTTAGGCTTATTTATAAAAAATTTAACTCTGTTTCAATAATCTGTAACATGAACCGACAAACAAGTGCCGGTTATGGCTTGTGATATACTTAGTGATGAGTGATTAGGGTGCTTGCCTTGACGCTCCGTTCTACGGTTCCCGGGTTCGATTCTCGGCAGGGTCTGGATTTGGAAAGCAGTGGCAGGGCACACTGCGTTTTCGCAGTCATTTGGGCAGCCCGTCTGGCGGCAGTAACCACCCCCTTACAGAAGACCACCGTGAAATAACAGCACGCGTGCTGTTGTGTTTCGGTGAGTGAGTAAGGGATGCCAGAGCCCATTTCCCTATCCACTCCTAATCCCCTATCCTTAATCCTACTGCAGTCGGCAGCGCACTTGCAGCAGCTTTGGCGTTGCTTATGTTATAGGCGACGGTAGCCACCTACCATCAAGTGGACCGTCAGCCTGTCTGCCGACCTTAACATAAAAATAAAAAAATGTCACAAGCTGTCAACCCGATAAGAAAGATCAAAATATGCTCAAAATGAGCTAATTTTTCATAATTTTTTTTTAATTGGAAAACATACAGTGAACTTGACTTCCTAAATAATAACTGGTATGGCGCGTGTGTAAATAATGACCATTTGGGTTTGGGATCTCCTGTGGATTGGCTTGCGCTTCACACAAAATTAAGAGCGATCGGATAACAGTACCTGCTCGACGGATGCATCCAGGTCCAGGTGTCCTCCAGATGAGAAACTTCAGCTCGCCGCCAGTCACCAACACAAATTATTGTACCCAATTAAACACTCCTTTAAGATTATAGTGCGTTGCTAGGATCACAAAGCGTTTTAAGCAAATTATTCTTTACTAGTTGATGCCCGCGTCTTCGTCAGCAATTTATGTGTAACATAACGCTTGCGTCCGCATCGAGCAACTCCCGTCGTTGGCGTCACGTTGATGCGTCTCGCTTGAATTTATTTTCTCACGGTACTTTTTAATTTACGATATCTCCTAAGATATTTATTTAAAATGTATGATGCACAGGGCTATTATAATGTGTATGAAATGCTTAAGATAATTAACTAAACTAACATATTGGTACCTCGCCGAGCTACCAGCGGCGGCCGGCCAGCGCCCTTCACTCTCACGACCGCCCGCCTTGCACATCAGAAATGTGCGCGTGGTACTCGATCATTATTTTGTTGTGGAGTTATATTAAAACTATGATATCTCCTAAAATATTAATTGAAACCAAATCATATCTAGGGCAATTTTGTTCAAAATGAGATACGTATACTTGGGATGAATGGCGTATTTAATTGGATAAGGATTAATATCATGTTTAGAAAAATACCTTCGCAAATAATGCATTATTTTTTCAAAAAGGTTATAGTGAGTCAACCTTAAAAGATAGACATATACCTACTGTCGCGGACTTTTTTTAGAACTTTTAAAGGGGAACAATTCCGTCATAGGTACATGATTTTTGCGTAACTTTAACCGTTTACGTAGCGCACGCAACGGAAACTCTCAAAAGGGATAATTTTTTTCCGTTTTTCATTGAAGCTCCGTTTCTATTGATCGTAGCGTGATTTTATATAGCCTATAGCCATCCTCGATAAATGGACTATCCAACACAAAAATATTTTTTTAATTCGAACCAGTGCCTAGTTCCTGAGATTAGCGCGTTCAACCAAACAAACAAGTAAACAAACAAACTCCTTCAGCTTTGTAATATTAGTAAAGAAAGATAAGCGAGGCGAGCGGGGTCGCGTCTGCAATGGATAGCGACAAGCGAACTACTGCTGCCCTCTCTCTCCCGAAACTGCGAGAAGGCTAGCACTAATCACAAAGCCCAACCAATAATTTATGTTAACTATAAAACACCTTTACTGGCTATTTTTTGTTTTTGAAAATAGAACCTAAACGAAAAAAAATCCTGCTAGAAATCAAAACAAAAATTAAAAAAATACTTATAGGTTAATTTAGAATTTCTAATGATGAAATTGAGGAAATAATATAGGAAGCAGTTTTGGATAATAATCCTTTAGTTTTGTATGTCTTCAAATTAACTACATTAGGAAAAAAAAGTGAGGTTAAGTATATAAGAAAGAAAGAAAGAGGTTCTTTACGTGAGAGGTTATAATAGAACCAAAGTCACCAAAACAGCTCGCTGCAGTGGCAGAGAGCCACATAGGGCAGATAGCAAAACCATAAGACATAGTAAAAGCCACGGGTTTGCATGCTATTCGTCTACCGCCTCTTGAGGATGATGATTTTGAAGATTATGATAATGTTGTAACCGTGAAAGTGTGAAGACGTTGACTACATATACTACTAAACTAAAAGACCGGAGTAACAAATAGTCCAACCTGTTAATAGTGATTAGGGGTCCCGCAGTCCTCTGCAGCGCTGGAGCAGGAATTGGTAGCCAATACAGGAGCGAACCATAAGCTAGAGGATACTATAAGCTCTGTTCAGTTTGTCCACGTCATCTATCGGCATCTGGAGACGCGCCAGCCTGGTCATCGCACGAAATGATCGGGATCCGACCCTAGGATCATGTCACTTGCTGGACTTGCGCCTGTTGAAAAAAATAAGTATAGTCCGCGTGTAGGTCGAATAGTAGTTTGATAGTCGAGTAAAGTTAATTTGAATTCATTCGTCAAAAAGTGAATTCGCAATAGCCACGTCACATTAATTATTACCTAATTTAAAGTAGTTGCACTATTTAAAACTTAAAATTTTTAATTTATAAATTAAGTTTAAAACAATTAAATATAATAAGGAACAAAATCGCCAACTTTACAAGGCTATGCCATGGCCATCCTGAACACGGCGATCAGGATCAATATTTTTGTAGGAAAATCTTCCCAACGCCCTCTCTACCTATATATATTTCTTTTCATGTTCAGAATTTAATAAATAAAAACTTATCGAAAATAAAAAAAAATGTAATAAAATATATTTTAATGTTAACATTACCACAGAATAAATAATATAGTAATATCACTTATATACCTACTTATCTTATGATAATACAAACTCACTGTAGATATTTGTACCTAAATCGAATCCATTAGTCATAACAGAGATTTTATTTATTTATTATTATGGATAGCCAACGTAATAGTGTACATAAAGCTCAGCATACGTATTCATTAATTCTTAGGTACATATTTAAGTCAATTAATCATTTTATACATATTTAAGAACAATTCAAAAACACACACACACACAAGATAAGAAAACAAAGAAAAACAAATACAAATCAATAAAAGCGTCCCAACTTCCAAGAATATAATCGATTACATCTCGACGAACATAATTTAAAATTATAATATAATTTCCAATTATTATTTATATGTACATATACCTACTGGTATAGCAGGACTACGTCCAGTACCTATGGGGGTCGGTATAGTTTCCTAGAAATTGAATATCATAATAGGTATACAAATTCTCTATTTCTCTAACTTCTGAATTCAATTTAATTCGGAATTTATGAATTATATGCATTGAATTGAATATTGAAATTAAGCTGATTTCATCGATAATTTCTGGCTAAGTTAAATATACAAAAATCTTATTCGTATAATATTATATACCACACTACCATCTAAATGCTTGTCCTTCTGATTCTCATTTGGGATGTAATAAAAAAAAACATAAGACCTCCACGTTTTGATGGTAGATAGAGTACATAGGTACCTTGAAAGTTTTCTTCATGATGGGTGTCTTTCTTGTTCCCTTTGTTGTCTATGGTCAAATTGAAGTTTGTACCTATAAATTCTCATTATAGTAAACCATTTTACTTGTGACAGGCCTTGTAAATTTTGTTCCGGAATTACCTACACGATTTGAACTTTAGAAAAATTAGCCCAAACCTACAATTAGGTGGTACAGTGTTTGTTTTAACATTTGATGTATATGACCATATTATGACCTATCATTACTGCCATAGCAATGTTTACTTGTGTGACAAAGCAATACTTTGTCACAAAAGAAATCGTTTATGATGTAGTCAGTCAATCCTTTCGACCAACACTGTCTTAACATTATTTTTAGTCACCCATTGCTTTACCCTTTTTGAATTATACCTACCTACATAAAGTCTTTTTTACTTATTTACTCTATGTAAACTTTTGTAATTATTTTGTTGGTCAAAAGCATTGTTATATGATTTCTTAAAAGCGTTATACATAAATAATTACTTACTTATTTCTTAAACTTAAATTGTGGAATTCACCATTTTTCTTAAATTAATTAATATTCTTATAAACATAAGTACCTACATAATTAATTCAATTAGTACCTATATTGATTCCTATTTAAATTTACTGCGTGACTTCTTAAAACCCATTCAATAGATAGTACGAAACATCTGCTTCTGGAATACCTACAAATAGGTATAGAACTTATGTGAGCGACACTGCTCTACAAATAGATGTAGATAAGTAGGATAAGTAGGTAATAGTAGGTACTTACTGTGGAAATGATAGTAATAAGCTATGTATATTGTGAGTACAGCTACTTACTTTACCTTGCCTTAGGCAAGGTAAGGTTATTGGTAAGTTACCCAAATTTTTTGTCAACATTGGGAAATAGTGTCCAAAATAACTAGACAAAGTAATTTATTGCAAACACCAAAATGTAGATTAGAACTATATAACAGAAATGTTTGTGTGGCAAAAAAATCTACCCAATAATTGCAAGACTCTAAATTTGCAAGAACTTTGCTAAAATGGTTATTAGATTGCTGCTATTAAGACCTTAAAGAATTTTGCATAAAACACAAATTCATTAAAACATATTAGTAAATAGCTGCTGGCTTCGTACGCGTAATACCTACCACGGTATAGCGAGTAACTATTTTATTTGTAAACCGATTGGAATGAAACAAATAGCCACTAAATGTTACGGGAAGCTTGCTACAATACATCAGTGAAAACCGCATTCAAATCGGTTAAGCCGTTTCTGAGATTAGCGTGCACAAACGCACAGACAAATTGACATACACAAACAGACGAAAATTCTAAAAACTTTTTTACCTCGGTACCTAACAGGTACAACGTGTACATTTTTTTAAAAATATTTAATGGACATAAAGACGCGGCTCGTTTACGATTTTATTTTATTGATTAGAAAAATAAGAAAAGCCCATGTCTGGTAGAACATACTTTGTCCTGACTGCTGTGTGTGCAAACAGAGAATAAATTGAAGCACAATGCACTCTGAGTCTGCTCCATAAACTCCTTAAGTATATGTAATCTCCATTAGAGAGGTTTTGTTAATGGCGTTACATAATGACGTTAGCATTGCGAACTTAATTTAATTAAAACAAAATATTCAACTTAATAGCTGTCCGTAAAAAGCGGTTAGGTGTGTCGGCAGCCTTATCTCTTCGGATAAAGTGGCCGTCAATTACTTCGATTCTGAAAGAACAATCGGGGGCATTAATGGCCCATTAATAAGTAGGTAATTGTTTGTCAGTGGATTATTACATTACACTTTGAATTTCACAACCGGACGCTGCGTTTCGACATTACCTACAAGTTCAATACTCACTTTACCAATTAATCACTAATGCTATAAGTGGCGTTGACATGACATATCCGGCCGTCGTAAATAATGATATAATTATTATTACTATATAAATATTAGGTACCTAATATTGAAGCCTAAATCTGCTCAGGTTCTCAGTCGACAGCTATGTTTTTAACTTTTATACTACGCGATAGAAAGGCAACTTCTAGGTGAATAAAACTGTAGTTAATCAGTGCCGTTCGACCTCAATTGCACTGTATTGTGTCGTAGCAAGAGTCGCTATTTGTTTGGATCTTCTGTACTTTTACTATTGTGTATTCTGTGGAATCACACAATATTCAACCTTAAAATTTTACTCTCATCGCTCGCAAGAAAGTGTCACTTAAAAAAATATTAGTCTGTGACTGTCTTTAAATTTGCTTTCATTTGATTTTTTAAATAAAAAATACCATACACAACGGAAATCATTAAACCTAGTATAAAATACCAACTTTAAAATTTCTCCGATTCTTAGGTTAATAAGCGCAGAACATGTGTAAGAATCCTAAGAAGTTCATAAGAAACGGAATCCTAAGAAATTGATTTTATTCAGATTAATATTAGAAAACGATTTACTAACAGATAACTAAAGTGTTAAAAGAACGAAAAGGACGAAACATTGCATCGCAACACTTCTATAAAATCGCAAACGAGCCGTGTCTGTAGGTAAATTAAATATTAAAAAAAAAAAAAAAACAATTTGTACACGTTGTACGTACTTATGTTACTGAGGTCAAAAAATTGTTTTTAGAATTTTTGTCCGTTTGTTTATGCGTTTGTACCTACACGCTAATCTCAAAAACGACTGCCGATTTGATTCTGGTTCTCACTGATGTATTGTAGCAAGCTTCCTGTAACGTTTAGTTTTTTTCCGTAACATTTTCATTCTAATCGCTTTACAAAAAAAAGTAACGCGCTATACCGAATACCATGTGTGCTTTAAGTAGACTGTGGTCAGTATATAAGACACCCACTCTATGACAATGACTGAGAACAACATAGAACAAGATGGTGGCTACTGTGTAATCTAACATTAGACTTATTAAGATTTATTATTATTAGACATGAGAACCTTCATAGATATTATTTAAAACTATATAACAACTTCTTATTGTCTTTCAAAAGCTATATTTCCAGTTTCGCCACAAGGAACAATAGGGCCACCAATAAAATCAAGTGTTTTTGTAGGTATGCAGATTTCATAAAAATATTATTAATAAGTACATAAAAATGTGGGAGCGTGTCTCGTAATAGTAGTAAACAATAATGGAGGAGTGATTAAAGCGACTCGATTATGCGACTCGATTGTGCGGCTTCAATCGATTCGCAATCACTATTAGGCCGCGATTCGATTACGGCCCAGCCGACCGCGATGTTAAACGATCATTCGAACTAATGGGAGGGACATTTCCTCATTCATCGGCTTTCAATAACACAAACACATACACATGACTGTAGCTCAGTAAACGATCTATTAGATTACACCATAAAATATATGTTACCTACGTTCCACGGCTTGAAGAAGAACTGAGAAAGATTCTAGAAGTTTCTCGGGTTCCATTCCCGGCAGGGTCAACTATGTAACCACCCCCTTACAGCAGATCACCGTGAAATAACAGCACGTGTGCTGTTGTGTTTCGGTGAGTGAGTATTAAGGGATGCCAGAGCCCATTTCCCTATCCACACCTAATCCCTTATCATTAATCCTATTATGGTTGACAGCGCACTTGCAGCAGCTTTTGCATTGCTTGTGTTATAGGCGACGGTAACCACCTACCATCAAGTGGACCGTTAGCCTGTCTGCCGATCTTAACATTAAAAAAAACATTCAACCCATTAAAAATATCTAAATAAATCTTTATTTACCAACAAAGGTAAGCATTTCTATTAAATAGTCTTAGCTACATTTTTCATTAGGAATTTACTCTGTTTTATTACTTAGGTACTTATTACCTATTTCGATGTTTATGAGAAACATTTAGGTAGGTATATTGTAAAAAAAAAAATAGACTGCCCATGTTTTATTATAAGCGAAGCGAGGGAATAGCTTTAGAAATAGCTTTTTATTTAGATCTGTGCTTTTTATTACGTTCTAGAGATTGGATTCCGGAAAGTTCTAGAATAGCAATCACAATTGGAGCAAGCAATCCTTTAAATCCGCACATGTAATTAAAGACATGCACAAATCGGAGGTCTCTATAGAGTATAAATAAGATATCAGCGTCAGCATTAGCAGCATGGCGTCGAACAATCAAATTATCATTAACATATTGAATCATTAAACTGTCAGTCTCGTCCTGCGTTTTACACAATCGATATTACCGCTAATAGTCCGACACATATTCGACGGTTGGCGGCTGGCGTTTACAGCACGTCCACAGTGATCTACAGCCACCGGAAACATGTCGAGCACTCGTCCCGCCCCGTCGGATATGTGCCGAAGCCTTAAGGCAAAAACAAAATCTACTTAATCATTACCAATTAAACTCTAAAATCCGGTCCAAACTACGAAGGTGTACAAAAAAGCAAAGAATAATTCAATAACTAGTCCATTTTGAGAAATCATTAATGCCGCGCTTAATACCTATGTACGGCCGCACGGCAAATCTGACACGTGATTAGGGTTGCCACATTGAAAAAACAACGAGCCGAGCCATTATGGACGATAATGCTCGCGAGTGTTGCCAGATTACCGATAATTATTACAAAAAGGCCCGGAAAAAAATCGATAGATCGTATCGCGATAAGTGTAAAACGTCTTAATGCGTGGCCCATAATATTTTTATTTGTTTTCTGTCCGTTCGTAATCTGGTGCAGGGATCTTAATGCGTAGGTACCGCCGGTCGCTATCTCTCTCATCTCGCCCCCGATTGCGTAAGAGGGACCGGGACGGAGATACGCGACTAGTTAGTCCCGTTTTGACTTTTGATAGCTCAATCGTGTCACACGACTCCTATAAAGGAAATATTTTGTCACTTTTGTGTGTACATTTTGTTAATCTCTTTTGTAATTGACAAGCGTCGCTCCTTCCAACTGATCAATGGTTTTCCAGTTGCACTTAGGGATACAAGTCAGTACGAGGAAAATTCCCTTAAAAATTTTGAAAATGCAATTGTATAAGTCCTTAATAGTTTTTAAAGAACAATCGTCCCCAAATAATAGGTCCCCAAATGGGATATTATACCTGACATAACTCCCTAATCTAAATTTATATAAATATAGCTTTTTTTATTTTTTCTGGAAACCATATCAGATTTATCTACTTATACATATAATAAAATACTAAACGAGCCGTGTCTGCACCTACATTAAATATTTTTTCAAAAGAACAATTTGTAGGTTTGTTGTACCTATTTATATTACAGAGGCGAAAAAAATAGTTTTTACAATTTTCGACTGTTCGTCTGTGCGTTTGTGCACGCTAATCTCAGAAACGGCTTAACCGATTTGAATGCGGTTTTCACTAATGTATTGTAGTAACCTTTCCGTAACATTTAGTGTTTGTTTCATTCCAATCGCTTTACAAACAATAAAGTTACGCACTATACCGAGTTTCACGAGTACGAAGTTGCGGGCTCAGCTAGTTAGATATTTAATATATTATTTGTATTTATTGCGCCCACAAAAATAATTTTAATTTTTAAACACAAGGGCAAAATTTTTTTTTTAATAAGCCGTCAAAAACAATATAGGCAGTCGAACTGTCTTTATGAAAATCGGAAGACACCAACGTATACGTAGAGGTACAGTACGACGTTGTTATAAGTTCAACCAGCTAAGATCGTGCCAATTTTGCTGAAAGCTTGCTAATCTTTTTTGGAACTAATAATCTATTCTGGCATCAATAATTATGACATTATTTTGTCATATATTGTCGAAGCTGCTCCTTGATGAGAAGAAATAATCTGAAATTATCTACCTTCTCACTTTTGCCGAACAGAACGACACACACACATACAGGGAGAGAGATAGAGAGAGAGAGAGACACCTTTAATTCAATTCTCTGACTAAAACTTTTTGTATATTTATTTTTTATTTAGAAATTTTGATTTTCTGAAACCATATATAAGGCTTTACCTACTTGTTATGCTATTAATTTTGCTTTAAATAAATTAAAAATCAATTAGAGAATTATATCATGTTTGTAATTGGAACGCTGTTTAGGGTTGCGAGGCACTCGATCAAGCGGCGCCGACACAATAATGGAACTGATGAATGTCTTGCTTCCGACAACAATTACACTGAACTCCCCTCGCATACAATTTTGAACTTTACCTACTGTTTTTTTTATTTATTGCTATGAGCCTTTGCTGCTCGGGTCTGCTCTACGAGATGAGATATATGGTCTACCGTAACTTCCCTTCTGAGAATCGAGCATATATAGTTTTCTGTGGTACGAGCATGTGGTGTTCTATGGACAGAGCTACGTATCAATACTCATACTGCATATTTAGTTCAGGAAAATTTACTAACATATCAAAATTTTTGTCCCTCGGGGGCATTTTCGAAATAAGTTTCTAGAAGATATGAAATGTCGATTTCCGATTCAATCTGTAGAAGTATATGAAAAAAAAAACGTTTTTCCCAATTATACTGAAATGGTAAGAGTTAGAAAAAAGTTTCAGACAAATATTGTGGAGAATTTTGATAAATTTTTTGTCAAAATTAAAATTAACAGTTAGAGGGGTTAGAAGAAATAAAGTACATTTAAAAAAAAACCATACTATCAACCCTTATCTTATAAAATCTCCCTAACTTTGTTTATTTTAATTTTAGCAAAAAAATAATTTGAACATTTTTTCATGTATTACAATTCTCTACAATAGTTGTTTGAATTTGTTGAATTTTTGTATCTATAATTTGGAAAAAACCATTTTTTTTACCTTTCTATAGAGTGAAATCAAAAATTTCTTTCACCATCGATATTGTATTTGTTCTAGCTAGAAGCTTGTATTAAAAATGCCCCGAGGGACCCCAATTTTGATAATATTTGGTTTTACTCAAGTATAATAAATGAGTGACTTCTTTATGTAGAAACACATCTCTAAACATTTGCCAGTTGAATTAGTACCACTGTCTGTCAGTAACGAGATGTTAGAAGTCTGTGATTTTGATAAAAAAATTCTTGCTACTAATATTTATTTAGTTTTATTCCAGGCAGTCCAAAATGAAAATATAAAATGGGTAGTGGTGTCTACCGACGAAATAATGAACTCGGAAGTGGTATAAAGTGGTGGTAGATGATGTATAGAGCGGTGGGCTCAGTGCGCTCTCTGATCGTATCGCGCACTACGAGTCGGTGCGTTTAAACTGTTATTTGCGGGTTTGTTTGTAGAAAATTACTTATACCTTCTGTGATTTATTTCAATTTATGGACTGGGCGGAAAGCTGTACTTAGCTATGACCATAAAATATTGTAAAAAATCCAGAGTGGATGACGTTAGATATTCTATGGACTTTTTTTATTATAGATTTATAGCAGATCGATGACCTACTTGTTATGTAGATTGATTATCGTCTCCTATATGCACAAGCAACACAAACCAAAGACTTATTTATTTGCGAATCGAACTTTTACGTACCTCCTTAAGGTCTTCACTGAGGCAAATGACATTTACTATAGAACTCGCTGGCGGCGGATCCAATTCAACAGGCCTAGAAATGGTTTTTTTTTTGTTTTTACCATTAGAACAATACACAAAATAAAAATTTTTATTTATACAATTTTTTAATCTGATATTAACTTATTAATAGGTACAGGATTCATATGCGTGCAATAAGCCGTTTTAGAGAGAATTTTCAATAAAAGTCAAATTCTTCTTGTTTTCTAACTTTTTTTGTGGAGTTTCTATTACTTTAACGAAAATTCTAATTAATACAATTGGTTCTTCACATGTTTAAGTATAATATATATTTTTTTCAAAGCAATTGTCTTGTCTATTTCTTGTAACATTTTCATTAAACAATGGATATTTTTAGTATTTAGGGTTTGTCTCCCCCTTAAAGAGGCTTCCTTCGTACTGTTATTCCACTGTGGTCTCTTAAACCTATCTTGGCGAAAGTTAGGTTTCATTTGGAATTCTAAATAAATCTCTGGCTTCTCGTATCGGCCTGAAGTGCTCTGTAGTGTCCACAATTAGACGCAGAGACAATTAGTTAATATTTGCGCGAACTAATGGATGTTCTGTCCATTGCAAGATAGGGAATAGATCACCAAGTAGGTAATTCTACAAGGGAATGGTTAGTTAATAATAAGAAAAATTTCAATAGCCGCTTTAGATGCAAGTATAAGAATTTTTTATTAATTGAGACGGTTGACGGTGACCATTCTGGTTTCAGGTGAAGGATCGTGCAACAGCAACGACGGGTACAGTCAGCGCAGTCCCGCGGACAAATCTCCGGTCGCGTCCGACGACGAGGCGCCTCCGCGACCGGGCTCCGCGGCCGACAGCAAGAAGAAGCACCGCCGCAACCGCACCACCTTCACCACTTACCAGCTGCACGAGCTGGAACGGGCCTTCGAGAAGAGCCATTACCCCGACGTCTATTCCAGAGAGGAGCTCGCCATGAAAGTCAACCTCCCCGAAGTCAGAGTGCAGGTTAGTCATTTTATCACATTTTAGCATTGTCTGGCGACAGTACCTACTCTGCTGTTGTTATTACGGCTAGTGAGTAAGAGTTGCCAGAGTGTATTTCGCTATCCCTTTCTGTTTGAATCTTTTTGGATCAATCACTAATAACCTATATACCTATTGTAAACGATTTTATTTTTTATATTTTACACAATAAATCACTTTTGAACATAAATTTTATAACTTTTTTACACAATCAAGAATTGACGCGATATACAACTCCTATGTCTAAGTATTTATACGGTTGGTACATTAGTCATGCTATTTACTCGTACCAATTTCCAAAGAACAACACTTCCTAATCCCAACCTTATCCTACTAAGATTGGCAGTGCACTTGCAGCAGCTTTGGCGTTGCTTGTGTTATAGGCGACGGTAGCCACCTACCATCAAGTGGACCGTTAGTCCGTTTGGCGACCTATAATAAAAAAAACCTTAAAATCAAAATTCCAAATTTTAAAGTTGGAAAATGCTTTTGAAAATAAAGTGTACCAAGATTTTTCTCCTTCCCAGTGATGTAATTAGCGAGGAAAACGTACTCAACCACGGGAAACAACGGGAACTGGCTTTTTTCCTGGCCCATCATGACCATGGTCCTAGCGTGATGTTTAATATCCTATAACCTTCCCTTAGAATTGGTCTATCAAGTAGAAAATTAATTTTTCAAACCAACTGTTAGTTCCAGAGATTCTAACGAAATAGTTTTATTACATTTATTTGCATATAATGTAAATACTCAGCATACGATTAGGGTCTAAAATATGCGTTTTAACTAATAATATTGGAAAAGCGATGAATGTTTACGTCTTTTCGCAGTGAATAGGAGAAGAACACTTGGCAAACATTGAACGAAGAACCCTTCGTCGAAAGGGGCAATAATGAACCCAAGGGGCCTAAGCCACTCAATCCCCTTTGGCTTTGCGAGACGAACATATGTCAAGCGAATTGCCACCGACCGGCGAGGGCTGGCCTCGCTTTCCTCTCGCCGGTCGAAGTGGAACGGGTCTACTCTAACCGGGCACATCCTAATTGCTTCCTTATGCCGCGATCAAAATGCTTGTCGTACAATTAAATGTGGTACCTAATCCGAAGGAATAAGGTCTGCACGCGGACGATTGTTTAAACTTGTCATTATTATTTATTGTTAAACAACGCGGTCGACGCTAATCGCTCGCGCTTACGCTGACTCTTGCTATACTCTATTAAAAACTGGGGAGACTTGAAATTTTCAAAAATGCTTTCTTAACGGATGCTTACTCAGCTTTCTAGACTTAGTAGTTTCGGCTGTGCGTTGATACTCTATGATATTCAGTTAGGACAAACGATTTTATAGGCATAGATGGGACAAATATATAATTGCTCCTAGAATTCTGTACATTTTCTTTATTACGGGAGATCTAAAGTGTTTTTAAGTTGTAAGACTTAATAGACAAGCTATAATTAAAAATTATAAACTAACCCACATACTATTGAGACCAAACACGCAAAATTTGCTGTAAGTTGCTGAGGAGTTGGGTATTCCAGACTACTTGATGCTGCAACATCAGGTCGAGGTTATCGAGTCATGGAAATACCACCGAAGTAACAGTAACTACACTGTTAGTGTGGGAGTTAGTGAGATCCATTCGTCAACTAGGAAACGAGTTGATGATCTTCAAACGCCTGAACTGATCTGAAAAGTAGATTTTCCGAGGGATCATTAAAAATAAAAATAAAAATTGACGCCTTATAAAAATATATGAACAATATAAAGAGAGAAAGAGACGGCAAATAATTCATAAAGGTGTATTTTCAGTATATAGTTGTAAAATGAACCCGGCTGACGGCATTAGTTAGAGCACGTGTTAACGTAATAACGCAGGACGTGATTGGTGTGAGTTTTAGTTGAGCCCCGTTTAGCTGGATGGCTCAGTTAGTTAGCGACGGAGGAGTCTGCTACGGAAGCGGCCGGTAATTCGGTTAAACTCGCGCCAACACTTGCCACTGCCACTACACACTACACTATACCATAGACTGTACGTATATAGGCCGCACTGAAAGTTTTTAGAACTGGCCAGAAAGTAAGATAGAAATAAATATAAATTTTGAATTAAGAACTCCTTAGGAAGTTGTCATTCAGTTGACATTTTTGTTTTTACATTATTCTGATAATTAAAAAATGTGTGTCGTGCGAAAAAATAATTTGTCGAGAGATCTCTGTGATTTATTATGACTTTTGGACGGACGGGACAGTTTGCAATCATTGCGTTAGAGGATTTGTTAGTAATTGTTTACCAGTTGTCTTGGAAACTTGGTCTTGGATTTTCCTTCACCACAACAATGCTCCAGCCCACCAGGTATCAGGTGGACGTCCTACGGTAGATAGGTACTCCAACAACATAACACTTAAAAACTACTATAAAACTTTTTAAATCTTAACTTAAATCTGACGAGCCCGTTGGATGAGTGGTTAGGGTGCTTGCCTTAACGCTCTGTTCTAGGGTTCCCGGGTTCGATTCCCGGCAGAGTCAACTTTGAAAAATGAACTTTTCAAATTTGGCTCTGGTCTGGAGCTAGAAAGTAGTGGTCTGGAGCTTGAAGTGGCACACTGCCTACCACTACTTTGGGCAGCCCGTCTGGCGGCAGCAACCACCCCCTTATAGAAGACCACCATGAAATAACAGCACGCGTGCTGTTGTGCCGGTGAGTGAGTAAGGGATGCCAGAGCCCATTTCCCTATCTCCTTTCCCTTCCTACTGTAGCCGGCAGCGCACTTGCAGCAGCTTTGGCATTGCTTGTGTTATAGGCGACGGTAGCCACCTGCCATCAAGTGGAAGGTCAGCCTGTCCGCCGATCTTAACACAAAAAAACACACCACAGTACATAGCTGTAACGAAGATTTATCTACCGAGCTTAATCCATCTGTGAAAGTGTAATAAGCTATCATTTGCTGAATTGATTTTTTTCGCTCATACTCAACCCGCATTGTTACCTACTCATTACGCCTTTAATAAAGCCTCTATGCGCTATTAAATTCGCCATCAAAACATTATCTCTCTCAGTAATCTAATCTTTTCGAGTAACAATCGCCTCTTTGTGTTTCGGTCTTTTGGAATCGGTCACACATAAACGCTTCTAAACTCTTACCCACATTAGGCTGATCTGTCTTTCGGAATAATTAAAATACGGCGAGGGTTCAGTGCAATGTGGACACTTCAACAATAAAGCACCAGTGAAAAACGTCCACTTTAATAGACCCCTTAATGTTGGATAAAAACGTACGTACATAGGTCTGTAAGAATCGAAATTTGCCGTTTTTTAATTGAACTGTAAAATTGAAGTAACGATTTGACGAGGCGGGTCTCTGTTATTTGGTCGTTGCGATGCTTGAAGAGTGCATTAAGGCACAAACAAAGTGCAAAACTGTGAGAGCGATTGTAATCGAATTCGCTACGTTGGACGCCCTTTAAGGGTGACTATGATTTTAGTGATACAATTTTTATGGCGTATGTAGGACTAGCTTACATGAAACACTCGTTAATACAATGTGCAATGGTACTTACTGTTTGCTCTACTCTTGTCGGAGTAAATGCTATACAACTAGGCCACCAGAATCAACCATTAAATATGAATACTGGACTTTGCTACTAAAACCTTCGCGTTTTACATCCCATCATACCTTCGCGTTTTATCTCGATGCCACTTCGCTAATCTTATGACAATATGCGACAAATTTCCTGAAGTGATAAATTTCACACATTATTTCCAAGTTTTTTACATATTTTTTAGATTTTATTTAGTTTTAGTTTATTTAGTTTTAGATGTAAATTATTTATATCTTTATAATCATAATAATTGTGAACAATAAATATTTATTTTGATTCCGGCTCTGTAGATTTTTCCTGATATGTATTTCCAATCGAACCTTGCAAGTGAAAATCTGGTACACTCGAGTACCACGTGCTCCATTGTCTCTTGCATCCGAGGCTCGCACGCGTCATGGCGTGGGCGATGGGTGGTAAATATTTCCGACCACCAGAAGCTCTAATATTTGCTAAATAGTTTAGTTTTTGTTAAATTTATTTATTTACACATTCTCTCTACAATTCTCTCTACACAGTTGCACATTCTCTATACAATGAGTCACAGAGCATCTCGGCAGACAGGCATACCTTGGAACCCATAGCTGCATTTTTATCCTAAATGTAGATATTACAACATATGTCTACAGGATCTTAAATAGGTACCAGTTACTATACAAAGTGCGTTCTATTCGAGAAGGGTATTAAGATCATAAAACGCAACATTTTAACAACCATTCCTTTATAATTTATATTATTGGGTAGTTTTTTGTAAGCTTTAATTGTTATTTTGGTCTTATTTTGCGTAGCTATTATGAACACTATTTCGCTATTTTTATCATATAACAGGTTAGTGAAAAGAAAATATTAAAATAAAGTAACACAATGATTCATGGGTTTTTGTGAAATTTGGGAGGTAATAATTTTTTTCTATAGTACAAACAAGATTTTCCCGTTTCTGTGAAAAAATAGGTATCCCATAGAGGCCGCAACGTGTGTGCACAGTACAGATCTCAATAGGTTGTCACTTATCAGGGACACGCTCGACTTGCGACAGAAATGTGCTAATAAACGTTTTTGTGCCAAACGCCCCGTTCGCTAGCAGCCCTCGCGTTTCGGCCAAAGGCTCGCGCGAAGCGCAACCTTACCGCCATCGCCTTAAACCCTCATTTCGTCTGCGTCTCGAAGGCATTTACAACGCGAAGGGTCGCCGCGACAGAATTAACTTTAAATATGTTTGTTTAGTATCAAAACGTTTTGTACTTGTTTAATGGAACACCTAACGTCTCTCGCCAAGTGACTATACATACTTGGAATTACCTAAAGGTATCAACAGCTCTTGGAAGATCCCTTTGAAAATAACTGTCTGTCATTACCTTTTCACGTTTAAACTAATGAACCGCTCGTCATGAAATTTTTCATACATATTATCTGGGTTAAAGAAAAAAAATATTAGAAACAAGATCTTCTCTCAGTACCATCATGGCTATCATCATGGCTACCTTAACCCTCGAAACAGCGATCTGGCACTTCGGCCATACCACTCGCGGAGATTTTTGAGCTAGGAAGTACGTCGTCTGCCCGGCTTGCGTCTACCCTGTGTTTTCCCCTGCATGATCAGTTGCAGCAGATCTCACTGCGCATGATATGCCAAAATATTCCAGTTTTCAATATTTTGGCCCTCTTTTTAAATTTCTGCAGAACCGTCTCGTTCTTCCCACGATTTATCCAGGACACTCGTTAGCATGCGCCTGTACACCTCAAAAGCCTCTAAGCGTCTGGTAATTGCTGGTGTGGTACCAGTCTCATGCGTGTCACAATATTGAGGGAACGGTTGCAGAGATTTAAAAAAATCATAAAATAAAAATCCAACATCTGACCATCTGGGTTGGGTTCTAGCGCGAGTGAGCGCCGCATGTTGGGGCAAATCCAACATTGCGAGCATTGTCAAAATGTATTGTGTAACTTAGATAATATCGAAGTAATGGTTAAACATTACACAAAACATCTTCGTCTTCTCGGCGCTAATAACGACCGTTTCCTTACAGCGAGAAAGCGAAAATGACTTTAGCTATTAACACCGTTTTTACTGACTCATTGTGTTTGTTCATCCTTCCTCTAATTAGGGAAACAACGTTCTATTCTTCTTGTCAATACTTTTCCGTAATCTAGCAAAACGTTTTCTTAACTGATAAATAATAATTGCTTAGGTATTATGGATCATATAGGGTACATTGGCCAAATGAAGTCCCTACGGCCTCTGACTGTTAATCTCTTTAATTCTTTTAAAATCAGCAACATATTTGATTTTTATTATCTATACTAATATAATAAAACTGAAAGTTTGTCGGTTTGTTTGTTTTAAAAATTTCTATCAAAAATTTATTACCGAAAAAGCCAACTAGTGTCGAGTTTTTGTCGAGAATTATTTTTTAGATTTTGTAGCCCGAGTTTTTGTCCTCCTTAAGTTTAGATATTGCTTTAACTGAACGAGCTCGCCGATTCCAGGTTCAAATACACTCGATTCTCAGTCATTGAAACGAACTGAAAACACAATTTAGCCTTTGTTACTTTAGCCCTAACGTGTATAGTCGTGTGAATAGTACCTATAGCTTCTATCAGCGTACGACTTTTTTGAATCGTTTCAGTAGTATCAAAGATATACAGAAGAAAAAACTAACCTTAACTCCTTATTAGTGTAAAGTTGAATTATACATATTAATTAAATACAATTAATACAAATATTGAGTTAATCAAAAATTTCATAATAAATAGAATAAAGCCTATCAATAGAACAAAACAAGGAAATCGGTTCACAAACAGATACAAGATTTCGCGTAACATCAATTACAGCTAATAAGTGAACTGTGACTAAGTAAAAGTAATTGTATGTACAAATAACGACAATAGGGGATTGGACAAATTTTCAGAAAGTGTTTTAAATTAATCTTCATGGATGTTTATTCCCATAAAAAATACTATTTTATTTATTTATAGCCTTTTAGGTACTCAAAATCATGTTTTAATATTGTTTGTTTGAAAATGCCGCCAAAACGCTACGATAGTTCGTCTGAGAGCGCGTAACGTCACTTGTGGTCATATCGTAACAAAACAGCTGCATTGGCATAAGACAATGATTGCCCACAAATGACGTCACGCACTGTGATCGGTGTTTCAGTATAGATTAAAAATATTGTAAATAATAAAATTTTATTTCTTCATTTAAAAATATTTAAACGAATTATATTAAATTATTATTCGATAAATAATCGTAAAAAATTATATATTTTCTTTCTAAGTACATTTTAGATTTTAAGCTGATTACCGTCCGATCCCCTATTCAATGTTTTCTATGGCCAAGCCGTCATTGCCCTGAAAACTCATTTCCAAAAAGATAATGAGTTATGGAATAGCATCAATCCATCAAAAAGTTTTTTATTTTCTATTTCTACAAATAAAATATTACTTGTCTTTTCGTGTATCAAAGCGTTTAAATAGTCAACTTTTAATCGAGTCAGAAATTCAGCTGTTATAACAGTCTCACTTCGTTAATATTTATGCGTTTCGAATTATTGCATTCTGCTTCAATAATCCGCGTATTCTGCGAAGTGGCGGGGTAGTAGGGGCAGCACTAATGCTAATTTAGTGTGTAATACCGTAACGGATTCCGGATCTATGAAACATTCGTCGGTCATGGGGAGATCGTCCTCACCCCACTTGATGAAATACACCTGTCCACTTCTCACACTTTTATTCCGATATTTATGGCTCCCGTGGAATGTTTTGAGATTCCGTTCTCTTCAATCGCGTCTCCTTAATTGGCAATTGCCATCCTCATTGTGTAATTAATCGTAGGTGTCTAATTAATATCTTGGTGTAACCAGTAAGGAGATAAAAGCAATAGCAACTTGAAACCTTGTCTAGTCTGAACCCTACGGAAAATTTTGACCCTGTTTTAATGTAAAATGTTAAGGGATATATTGTTTTTGTTGAGAGGTTATAGCGAATTATATAATTTATACTATAATAAATGGGATACCTAATAAAATTAACATAAGTGTACACTGAAATTTGCAACATCTGAACATTGCGAGCTACTCTTTCGAGATTACCTATCGCTACAAGATGCCATTTTTTCTATATTATTCTAAAACGCAAAAACTGTTATGTTTTATACGTACTTCATCAATACTTACCTGCAAGAGGATGTCCCAAGGCTATCCATCTATACAGATAGATGAGTATTTTGAAATATAAACGGTCGTTTCCCCTTTTATTCCCCCAAATAAAAAGGTATTATTTTATTCGCCGACAAAAAATATCATTAGGAGCCAGAGCCAGACACGAGAGAGGATAGAGAGACGGGGAGAAACCGGGGGAATAATGCAAGAGCAAATGATGTGATCGCAATAAACACAATTTCCCGGTTATCCGGCAAATTGCCGACACACCGTCTCTCCCACGACGCTTACTCTTACACATCGACGGTGAGTATAGGCCATTGAACACTTTGCCTACACAACTGCGCGGGCTCTGTTCTTCTCTAAAACATTTAATCATATTCATGTGGGAGTTAAAGTAAAAGATGTACCACTACCAAAAGTTGCTAGAAGCCTTTGGTCATTTGCCATTCTCCGCAATTAATTTCAGGACCTTTATGAAACTAATGATGACTCAGAAGACAATCAGTCTTTTGGAAATTCAGTAATTTTTCCCTCGTGACACCATTTTCTATTCCGTGTATCCTTTAGAGCCACGATGGAATCTTTTCCGTGAAGGAAAAAGATAACCAAGAAAGTTTAGTCCGCAGAAGCCACGCTAGCTAAATAGGAGATGAACTTCGTATTGGGTCCCTACAATGTTTTAGATGGACAGAGATACCGAGAGTAGCCTATAAGCCGAATGATAATAATTTTCAAGATCCTGATTATTTAAACAGAGATATTTTGTGGAATTGTTTTGCTTATACATGATCAGTTCGACCTTAAAATCTTTCAGTGTTATTACAAAAAAATAATAATACTAAACTGTGGCAAAACACGTGTTTTGTTAAACAGCGTCTAATGACATTTGTAAAATTTAGTCATAAATAAATTTTATGTAGTTCTTTAAAGATATTAGGAACGTTGTAAAATTATTTACAACGTTCCTATTGGCTGGGTGCCAACAACTTAGGTATGTCTCCATTCGAGATTAATAATAAAGGAATTTATATTAAGTTCTCCATCGATAGCAATAATAATGCAATAATAACAAGGCAAGCTAAACCCCAGAACGGCCAGTATAACCCCAGCCAAGCTAGATACAACAACAAATAAAAAAACATGCTTTTGACGCCTCGTAATCAATTTACATTCTTCGAGCATTTGTTCGTGCCTATTGAATGAATGAATGAATGGATCTATTAGTGAATTACTTCTTCACACAATGGCCATGTAAAAAAACCTCATAATTATTGAAAGGTTTAATGGTCGATAGCAATCATAACTTGCAGCTTTTGTCGAGTAATTTGATTAAAATTTGACGTCTCTTTCCTGCATTCAGAAAATAAAACAGGAAACGGCCTCTGTATTAGTGTAATTCAATAATTCAATTTGCTATATTACAATGAAGGTCCTTTTTATGTCGATCCGCGATTGGAGCGTCGATCGCCGAGTTCAGAGCTCTCATTAGAGTGGCGAGTTGTACAAAGCGGTCCAAGTATTGAATAGCTAATAATGGGTTCCGTACATATCATGTCGGTGTTGATTACCGTAGAAGTCGTGAGACGAACCGCCGGAACTCTGAATCTGATATTTCCGTTTTTTTTTTCAACCGTTTCGACGTACTCCCTATTTAGTACTGGCTGTGCAGTGACCACCCTCTTCCAGAACAACGCCGTCAAATAACAGTACAATGTTTTAGTGTGTTTCGGCGCGTAATAGCCTATTTTCTACCCCCACTTTTGTTAAATCCTTTTATCTTACCAATTAGGTTCGCTAATGTAACTTAAATTAACCGGTTGTTCAAGTATTTTGATTATTTTCAAGTATTTTCAGGGCACTCAGGGCAGGAAGAAAAGGCTACTCTAGCTTAAAAAAAAATTGCGCGTTGAAAAGGGTAAAGCAGTATTTCAAACCGAGCAGCGCCTTATTCTTTATAAGGCCCAAATTAGGCCCCACATGGAGTACTGCTCTCACCTCTGGGCTGGCGCGCCTAAGTGCCAGCTAGATCCATTTGACACCTTGCAGTTGTTCCAATTGTTGACGATCCATACAGCAACGATTAGAACCACTTAGTTTAAGAGGAGATGTAGCCTCTCTTTGTGTGTTCTACCGTCTGTACAATGGCGAGTGCTCGGATGGGTTGTTCCAATTAATGCCTACCTCAAACTTTTACCACCGCACTGTTTCTTCCGCATTACTTGGATAAAGTGCCGCTGTGCACAGGCAGGAAGAGTAGCAACTTTATCCCACGGACGCGCGATCTTTGGAACAATCTCCCTTCTAAGGTGTTTCCATCTAGTTATAATATGGACTTTTTCAAGCGAGCAGTATACAAAGCCTGCAAGGTCGACACATGTACCCTTCATGGTGTTGCTTGTGTCCTTATAGGCTACGGTAACCACCTACCATCAAGTGTACCGTCAGTCTGCCTGCCACCCTTAATAATATATAAAAAAATCAGTTCCGATTGATGGGGCAGAAAACTAGAAGAAACCTCATTTTTCATTTAGGTGGCAATTTGTAATATAATCATTGTGTTATCAGATATAAATCTAATTTATTTGCCTGCTAATTACTACATAGCATGAAATACACAGAAAGATATTTTTTAAATTTATTATTATAAGTCCTTTTACATTAGTATCTACCTACCTATCTTAAAATCGACGTCTCTCGTACTATTGCCTCGCTTGCGGTTTCCTAAAACAATGGTCACCGCCTACCATCACGTTGTCTATATTTTATCATAAAAAAGTAATATAATCCCTTTGATAGGAGAAGATTCGTAGTAAAAGTAAGATTTACGCGGTAAAAGATACCTATATAGAATATCTTTTACGTACTAAACCAAAATTGGTTGCGCCGTTTTGAAGATTAGTCCCGACAGAGAAACAGACAAAAAAATTAAAACCATATTTGGATGTTTGCATTTTTGTAATGCTTATTAACAACCTGAATCTGAGATAAGCCTTGAATTTAACTTATTTGTGTAGATTTATAAACAAGCGCCAGAGAAGGGAGGTAAGGTTCCGCCATTTTGTGTTGGGTTGCGCAAGCGCAGATTATCCGTCCAATTTGCAGCGCGACAATACAATCGTAATACCATCCGCGAGCACCATTCAATTCGGCGTCGACAGAAGGTTGCATTCACGATTCCGCGTCGCTCGACAATGGACTTTATCGCTGGGTGATTGGGGTTACCGGATTAGCCCTTGTCGAGTGGATATTTGAGAATGTCATTGAGCCGCTCTTTGGAGTGCACCGACCTATTTAGTTTCTCGGAATAAGTTTTTAATAGGCGATGGCACCTTTTACTGAACAGCCATCGACGGCGTGGACCTTCACTGCTGGGCATGGTCTACGGAACGGGCTCGATTCGTTGGAAGATCGTATAAAGAGCAAATTGAACGCAATGTTATTATTGTAGTCTATATAGGTAAGCAGGCACGAACTGTATTTTTTACTTTAAAAAATTACATGTGTTGGCCACTGATGACATATGGCGCTGAAACGTGGTCTCTAATTGTGAGCCTCGTAAGAAAACTCAACGTATATGCTCAGGGTTACACTGATCGAATCAGGAACGAAAGTTAGGTACCGACATAACCCGACGGATAAGTAAGTTGAAGTGGCAGTGGGAAGGACACATAGTACGATAAGCCGACGGCCGATGGGGCCGGAAGGTTCTGGAGTGGAGGCAAGCGCAGCGTAGGAGGTCCACTCACAAATTGGACAGACGATTAGGGGGAGGCCTTTGTCCAACAGTGGACCCAAAGTGATGAAAACCAACAATTTTTTACCATCTAACCATTTATTTGGAGCGATTGAAACCTTCATCTTAGTCGTAGGTATTTCATCATTATCTTCCTCTGACACCAGGAACCATTATTTTGCAGACAAATTATGTATTGCTTCGCAATCATTCTTCTTCTTCTTTTTAAAGTTACTCTCTATTTTGGATGTTTTAGCTCTGAAAACTAAAGCCAGACGGAACAGAATTTCTGTACAGGCAATCTCGGTCTATTACCTGCTGTTATGTAACCAGAGTTTCTTCCGCCTTACAGGGCACCGTCTCCCTTCTATTTTGCCCATCATTATCAACCGAAGAAGTCCTTATCTGTTGTTACGTAATATATGTCCCAAATATTTCTTTTGCGCTTTTTGACGGTCGCCAACAATTTCCGGTTCATATCCGTTATATCACACTGCAGCCCCTTTTCAATACCTATCCACTTTCTGGATCCTACTTAAACGGAGCATACCTACGTCGGTTACAGCACACCTCATGCGCCTCCAGGCGCCGTCTGGTGTCTTCTTTTATAGTCAAAAATTCGATGCATTACAGGCCGTGCAGGCCAGATGAGCAATTAAGAATCCAGATCTTAGTTTTTCGCAATCAATAAGTGGTTCATAAAATTATGTTACTATGAAAAATAAGCACGTGTTTAGACATCTCTTGGGCTATAGTTAGACATAGAACGTTTTTAAGTTCTTATTAACAAAAGTAAGTGCAATGCCGATCTTGATAGGATAAAGGATGATGGATAGGGATGATGGATACGCTCTGCTATCCAGAATTCACTCACTAAATCACAACAACATATGGTAGTAGTGTTATTTACAGTAAGGGACTGGTTACTGTCGCCAGACGGGGTGCCCAGCTTAAGGCAGTGGAATACTTAGTCTTAGTCAAAATCCTTAGTCTAGACTTTGTTAGATCGTTCAGCTCATCTAGGTTGGCCGGCACTGCTATAAATACTTTCAGTGCTAACTATCCATACTAGTTCAATATTGTAAACGTGAAAGTAACTCTGTCTGTCTGTCTGTTTCCTGTTCATGTTTTAACTACTCAACCGATAATCATGAAATTTTGCATATATATTGTCAGATCCAGAAAATAAGTACCTATTTTTTCGAAGGATATATAACAGCAAAAAAGATCGAATAAATTATCCCGGATACCAGCTAGTGATGTAAGTATATAATATTATTAATTATGGATTATTTACAAATAACTAAAGGTCCACCAAACTCCCCACTCCCCATTCCCCACGTTTTCCTCTCCCGACCTCTGAACGCCTTCGCAATAATTAATTAACAGCAACGCAAATCATTTCTTAATTACATAATTACGTCAATTAAGGCAAAGCAAGAGAATTGCTCTTAGTCGCGCGTCGAGTTCCTTTAATAAAGACTTAATAGGAATAAGTAAATGAAAGATTCAGCAAACTTCGCTTCGCTCCGCCTCGCTGGCGACGCACCACGCACAGGGCTGCCACCTCGGATATTCGCTAATTTATGAAAACTGCACAGTTAGTTATGACATTATTATGATATATTATACCTAATGACATAAATTGCCATTTTGACACCTAATGCATGTTTGACCTTTTTATTATGTATATTTTGCCATTTTCTTAGTCTATATGTTACCGGAAATGTGTGGAACGTAAGAAACGTATACAATTCCTAGAAAAAAATGAATATAAAAAAATATATCATACATTTCCTATCTATTTTAGGGATTGTACACATTTCCTAGAAATAATTGTATACTATGACGGATTATATACTTATCTGTTGACATATAAAATCTGATATCTATTTATATACCTACTACAATTTGACCTTTGTTAATTACAAAGATCATTTGTTTCATTTGTTCATTTCATTTGTTAATTACAGCTATTATGTTATTCTGCTCTTAAACTATTGGTTAACTGACACCACTAAAGAGATAACTAAACACTGCACACGATAAAAACACTCTTATTATTACCATTTTTTCAACATTAATCCTAATAATATTATAAAGTGGATGTTTTTTCCTCAATAACGGAAAAACAGATTTATTACCTGGGTTAACATAATTTTTCTAAAAATCGTCTAAAAATATAAAATATTCGTGTTTAGAGCGATAAAGAGGTCAGGCTTTATAACTCATATATTTTCATTTTTCATCATTTTTGAAATCGGGCATCGATAACATGTTATCAAAACGTCTCGTAGCGACATACGTCTACTTTCGTACGATATGTTATGGTAAAGTTTCATCACTATTCATTAATATCCACACAAATTCTAATTTATAATAGGTACCATAAAACAGGATAAATAACAATAAATTCTAGAACTTTAAAAATTAACATATTATCGGTTTCTTAATAACAATAATGTAGTTATTTATCAAAATTACACAACAAGCGGCAACCCTAAACACTAACCTCTGGCATTTAACACTTAAACTGGAGTAAAAGAAATTTATAAAGAGATTGAGCAAACGAAAGCCAACTCTGTGTTTAAGAAGCGAATGGTGCTTTCGCGGGGACGCTTCGCGTCGGTTGCGGCATTTCGCTTTCGTCCTCGTTAGCTGACAAATACTAATTAACCTCTTAGCCCGGCAAGTATGGCGACGGCGGAGTCTGCGTTAGTGCGAAATTTAATTAACGACTCCGATCACATAGAGTTGAACCACTGCGGACAGAGCAGACAATACTTTTTCTTTGCTAAATATACACCTACTTACCTCCTTTCAGGTGTATTAGGGAGACTGCACCGTGATAAAAAAAAAAAAAATCTACCAAGTAATTCTTCTACCGTTAACACACAAATTTAAATTTTGTAGGGAAAATTGTTGGCGCGCGATGAATAAAATTTCAAAGTCGGATTTTTGTGACGCTTCAGTGTAACGATCACATGACGCTTCTTTTTAATATATATTTGATCGCAAAAGAAGGTCCTCTGGGCGTGTTCCAGCACTCCCTCGACCAAGGTTAATTTGCTCTAATAGCGAATACACGCTGTTCCAGCCAGCACTCCATTCGAGCATAATTTGATCTGAACACGATTTCATCATCGTTCCGGGCGACCTGTCACACCCAACGCGCTTCATATTTTTACTAGGTACCTATATATACTTAGCTATATTTTTTTGTATGTTATCTTTAAAAAATAAATTTATTAAGGTTTAATCTAAGCTTTGTAAAAAAAGCGTAAGTAAGTCATTTTCTTCAGACACTTGTTAAATATATTTTATGTTACGTTGGTTTGCTTTAAATAACTACATAATACATATATAACCAATTTCCCCTGGCATCTGGTAGATGAGAGTTCAAGTGTAAGGGTCGTTCATGCTCAGGTAATAAGTACAGGGATTGAATTGACGAATATATTTTCGGCAAATCGGCAGGCAGGCAGACGGTCCACTTGATGGTAGGTGGCTACCGTCGCCTATAACACAAGCAACGCCACAGCTGCTGCAAGTGCGCTACCGCTACAGTAGGATAAAGGATAAGGGAAATGAGCTCTGGCATCCCTTACTCAATCACCGAAACACAACAGCACACGTGCTGTTATTTCACGGTGGTCTTCTGTAAGGGGATGATTACTGCCCCTAGACGGGCTGCCCAAATCATTGCGAAACGCAGTGTGCCCTGCCACTACCTAATTCTCTGCCTCTAATACTCTAATTTCAAAAGTTTGTATGCCACATGGTCTTCCCAGCTTGAGACTGCTCTAGGAAGTGCTCTTATTCGTACCACAAGCTGGCGGTGCTTCGTTAAAGGCGAAAATTTCAATTAGACGGATACAATTCGAGTTACCAAAGGTTTTTACTACAAAACTCATATTAAATAAATTTAATGTATAGAGTATGATCTAGTTCGTTTCTAGGGCTAGGCCAGCGCGAATCTTTGAGGGAACCTCTGAGAGTTCTAAGTACTTTAGGATGTGACAGTGTGAGAAAATGTTCGAGTAGGCACGAATATTGAAAAAGCAATGTCTCATCTGTTATGCGAACTAGTCTGTGTTCGTCACAATAAATTAATTAGCGAAGCCGCGTCCTCGTCGGTGGGTCGGTCGATTAGTCTGCTTACCTTATGTACACTCTACCTAAGAATACACACCTACACCATTATGTAACATACAAGTCGAACAGTGAACACATACCATCCAATCTCACCTTTTTGGATAGTCCCCATAACTCTCGACTCCTATCCTATGTAATACGTTGTCATTCGTCTTCGGTCTTCGGTAAGGAGGTGGTTACTGCCGCCAGACGAGCTGCCCAAACGATTGCAAGACTGCCATTACTTTAAAAAAGTAAACCACAAAAAGTCGTATACGACACCACTAAAACCTAACAGATACAAAAACATTGTTACGCGAAACATTTCGATTCGCTTCAATAAAAGAATTACTTTCATTTAAATGTAATTACAATAGATTTCATTTTAATTTTTGTACATTTATTAAACTAAATTAATTTGAGTAATTAATTTATTATAATAAGAAATTGAATTTAATTCAGCTAATAAGTGAATACAACATTTATTGATTCTGAGGCGGTACGAAGTTCGCCGGGTCAGCTAGTAGGTATATTTTATATATAATTGTCAATGATCGTCGTTACTAAATTAGTTTTTTACCTAGCTATAATGAACATCTTACTAATAAATGTTAGTCATACAAATACTAATAATAAAAGTTAAAAAGTTAAAAGTTGTATCTACACATTTATTCATTTATGTAAATAACTTCATTTATTTATCTTAATTTTTTAACAATAAACTAGAACTAGCGAGGCTAAATGTTGAATAGGTATTTGCAAATAGGCTGAAGTCTTCTTTATAATGTTCAAAATCCGGCCAAATGAATGGGTGTAGTAACTGGATACAGTTCGGCTTTGCGTCTGACGCGGCGCGGGCCACGGTCTACTGTAATTAGGTTCAGGCCACGTGGCAGCCACGCGACCCCATGAGACCGACCATCCTCTATTTGTTTTTATGGTGATTTCGGTTTAACATCATTTTTTTCTTTCTACATTAGCAGCATTCCTACCACAAATAGTCGGAAACTGTCTCTATCGTTTAAATCTTACATCAACAAGCTTACCTCTAGAATGTGTTCAAAAATAATAAAAATAATAATATGTATTTGAATATGCAAGACGTAAGTTAAACCGTATTTAATGGTAGGACCAACAGGCCAGATAGGTTATGTTCTGCATCTGAATGATTCCTTGTGCAGGAGCAAATTTACGTAAAATATAATATATAAAATGTGTATATAATATATGTATATACTTAGATGTGTTTTACAAATGATCCTCATTACTATTACAATCGACAATCCTCATGCGTATCAATTTAACACTACCTACTCCTTGATCTCTGTAAGTGGCATTTTCTTGTATGTTATGTATTTTTGTCCTATTTTATATTTCATTATTTAAATAGATAAGTAGAAAAAAAACAATAAGTGCTTATTATGTACTCTAATTTAAGGGGGAGACAAACGCTAAATACTAAAAATATCCATTGTTTAATGAAGATGTTACAAGAAATAGACAAGACATGTAAAGAACCAATTGTATTAATTAGAATTTTCGTTAAAGTAATAGAAACTCCACAAAAAAAGTTAGAACACAAGAAGAATTTGACCTTTATTGAAAATTCTCTCGAAAATGGCTTATTGCACGCATTTGAATCCTGTAGCTATTAATAAGTTAATATCAGATAAAAAAATTGTATTAATAAAATAATTTTTTTTGTGTATTGTTCTAATGGTAAAAACAAAAAAACACCATTTCTAGGCCTGTTGAATTGTCTCCGCCGCCAGCGAGTTCTATAGTAAATGTCATTTGCCTCAGTGAATCCCTTAAATAATTTTTGTATTATTTTTTTGTCTACATATATTTAACTTAATTTTTTGATTATTATTATTATTGTTGTCTACAACACGTTTTACTTATGTTACAGGTGGTTACAGCGCTCAAAAAAAAAAAAACAATTTTCACAGTTTTTGTTTGTTTCCCTGTGCGTTTGTGCACGCTAATCTCAGTTAAAATGCGGTTTTCAGCGATGTATTGTAGCAAGCTACTCGTATAAATTAGTGTTTGTTTTATTCCAATCGGTTTACAAACAAAAAAGTTATGCGCTATACCGATATCACGCGTACGAAGTTGCGGGCTCAGCTAATATTTAACGTTGTTGCTGTTGTTGTTGTTGATGTTGTTGCTCGGTCAAAAATTTAAAAAAAAAATCAAATCGGGTCTTCCTTGCTTTAATTTGCATATACTTATAACCTGAAATTAAATTATTTACAGAAATTATTTTTATTATAGCATCACCTCATCACTTTTTCCATTGGTGAAAACAGTATCAAAATAAAGTAAGCAGAGAAACAGACATAAGCGGGTAGCGACTTTATAGATTAGATATATGTAGATATAGAAGAAAGAAATGGAATGTAACCACATTTTCTAAAAAAATGTTAAAATTTATATCCTATAATTATGTACCTCTATACCTAGATGTAATGATATCCTTAATTTTAATGGACATTTAGACTTTAATGTCGCCGGAGGAAAATTATAACATTTTAAGAGTAAAAGACATTATTTTGAAATATCCGTCGCCGTTCAAAGAGTGTAAAGTAAAATGAATTGGGAACAAATAATTGCAACCCTTGATCGCATTGTATTTTTGTTGTTTAAGGGAGGGACAGGTCCTAATAGCCGCCCGAATGCGGTGAGAACTAAGCCCAACAATGGGGAATCGTGTTTTTGTCGGTTCGGGTTTCGATTTGAGTTACATTTTCATTTGCCCGACTTACAGGCCCAGCTAAACAATGTCAAAAAAGTTTTCCGTTTTGGTGCTAGAATCGCAACTGATTTTATAGAGTGTAGAAATCGCTTTATGCGATGTTTATGTTGCGTTAATTTCTCGAAAATGTCTATATAATTATAGGTAGGTATATGTATAGTATTGAAGGACTCAAATATTTTACAAATGGATACAAAACAGAATGTTAAAGATGATTTTTAAAGACACTGTCACAGACGATTGGAGACAGGAAGCTTGTTACATCACTGAAATCCGCATTCAAATCGGTTAAGCCTTTTCTGAGATTAGCGTTCACAAACGCTAAGCCAAACAGACAAAAATTCTAAAAACTATTTTTTGTCCTCTGCAACATAAGTACCTACAGCGTGTACAAATTGTTTTTTTGAAAAAGTATTTAATTTACAGACACGTCCCGTTTACGGTTTTACTATATAGAAGATGGAAAGAAGTATGTTCTATAATCTCCAGTTGGTCAGTAGACAATGAGTCGAACTGTAGCTCTTCGGAAATGTTTTCCATTTGAAAAATAACTTTTTGCAGAGTAATTATTCCCCTCTGCCCCCGGTTGATTCGATTGATTTTTTTATTAACAACTTTGTTAACTAACGACTCGATTGTGCTCCGCTAAGTAATTTGTTTTCCATTCGGCTCCCTTTTATTGAAAACGCATGACATTGTAACGATTCAGCTTTTTACCTATATGGATTACTTTGTAAACGCGTCGTTCGTTCGTTTACAAGTTTATATTGACAACCGAGCAATATAAATCATTTCAAAGTTAATTATGCTTCTTCGCAGCATAAGTAACCTTCTTTCATCTATATTTATATGTGTAGTTTATTTTTATATGTTTTAGTCTATGTTTTGTTCATTTGTTTGTTTTTAGTTTACTATATTATTTTTTATTTAGTCACTTTGTGCACTTGTTATCCCTTCTGTGCATTTCTATTTATCCCAAAGAATGACTTAGCATTAAGTCCGCCTTTTGTACCAGATGTACATAACATTTTTAATAAAATAAATAATAAATAAATAAAATAGAGCTCAGTACAACCTAGCCAATGATTCACAGCGGTCTAATACCTAGGTATAAGTAGTCGGTTACTGTCGCCAGACGACCTGACTTTATAACTAGCTAAAGCGTTGAAAAATTAAAAAAACTCTTGTGAAGAGGGTTCCATACGATGTTACCTATCATGTTTTTAAAATATATGCACAATATTGAGTGATTGACCATATTATTGTAATATCATGGACTTCTTATAGGTTTTCCTAATAATCTATAAGTAGAAAACTATTTTCTGTATTTTTTTTTTTTTTTCAAAATTTTAGGTTCAGTAATTTCGGAGATAAGGGGAGGGGGATGGTCGGACAGACGGATACACGAGTGATCCTATAGTTTTTTTATTCGGACGTACGGAACCCTAAAAAACAAAAATATGTGAGCAAAAATTTATTCAATCTTTATTGTTCATTTATTTATGTTAAACCACCTCTTTACAGAAGACTACCGTGAAATAACAGCACGTGTGCCGTTGTGTTTCGGTAAGTGAGTAAGGGATGCCAGAGCCCATTTCCCTATCCACTCCTAATACCTTATCCTTAAACCTACTGCAGTCGGCAGCGCACTTGCAGCAGCTTTGGCGTTGCTTGTGTTATAGGCGACGACGATAGCCACCTACCATCAAGTGGACCGTCAGCCTGTCTGCCGACTTTAACATAAAAAAAAGTTTAAATTTTTATATTTTAGATAATCGCTCGGGATCACTACTTTTTTCTGGATAAAAGGTACCCTATTTTTTTCTGTATCCTTGACAACATAAAATTTCACGATAATCGCTTGAAAGCGTAACAAACAAACAAACAAACTCACTTTATAATATTGTTTCTTCATTCTTTTAGGAAGTTAATATGTGGCTCATAAAAGGAAACACGTAAAGCAATTACTAACGTAATTGACTATTGGCGAAAATTAAACAAAGTACGAATCACCCCATTTTAATTTAGCACAAGTGAAACGCAATGATATGTTTACTTAAAACAGTCCCAAATCCTCCGCACGCGTGCTTACTACTTAATAGTTCTCATATTACTGCCCACTCTGCCCCACTCTGCCCCATTCTGCCCCGTAAGCCATTGTGTAAATAAATAACTCGTTATTAACTAGTCGAGAGCACACTCTATCAACAGAGGGCGCCACCCCCGCCGCTCGCCTTTGTGCAATTCACACCGGCCGACGGAGGCTGATGATGGCTGATGGTGGCTGACGGTGACTAATAGTCAAAACCGTCTTATTAATGTAATTATTCACATCGAAATAGAGTGTTGTCACTTATTAGCTTATTACATAGTAAAGATTTATTAAAATAGATACAGTCGAGTGTGCTAGATGTATGGATGAGATAGCTACCTCTAATTCTTTATTATAGTGAAATTTCTTGGTTAGAATTCCAGTTAAAATTTTTACCCCTGTGTTAAATCTTATGGTTAAGTTAGTTGTCTTATAGTTAAACCTAATTTTAATTTAATATTTTCAAATACCTAAAACTTAATTAGAACTTATGTTAGGTTCTGTAACACAACGACTAGGTCTACTTCCTCTTTTACTAAGGCGTTGAATTGTATTTTTTTTAATTTTTAGATGATCCGTCGAGAACAATCTCTACTCTTTTTCTGGAAGAATGATAGCTGTCTTTTTCCTAACAACGGGCATGCAAAATTTCCCAATAATCAGTTGAGTAGTTAAGTTTCGCATTTTCTAGTTAAGATAAATCTTACTCGAGCATAGGTATACGTACATAGAACCAGGTTAGTAGTTCAATCATAGGATAAGTAGAAATACCTAAACAAACAAACAAACAAGCATTGTGTTCGTTAGCTTGTTTAGGTATTCTCTATTGTGTATTGGAACTTGTTTTAACAACTTCGCTACATTTAATTCGAATGCTATTTATTAACACGAAATTGCTTTCAAATATCGTCCTAATGACTCAAATAAAAACGCGAACGTCGCTGCCTCCACTGCGCGAACCCTACGCGTTGTACTCGCGCGTATTGAACACAACTTTAAACCTTCTCGGCTTCGACATAACACTCAATTTAGATCACCATAAGTACGCACTTACGCCACTTCGCCATTCGCATTCGACTAAACGATGTGAAGATACAATGAAATGAAGAGATAAAAACATGCGCTTATTCAATTCTCAATCATATAGCTTCGGGTACAAAGTGCTTAATTGAAATGAAAGCGTTCCGCAGGCGCGATTTAATTTCGACTGTAACCCGTCGTAATAGAGTCGAGGGTCGTCCGCGCCGCTCGACTTAAGGGTGGGATACTTATTTGCGGAGAGTTAATTTAGTTGTGGATTAACTCAGTTTGAGTGATTGATGTTTTTGGTCTTTTGATGCGTTTTCCCGCTGCTTTACCCTTTTGTGTGTGGAGTGTGGAGTGTGGAGAAACCTTCTACTTACTAGGTTCCAATTTAGAAATAAATGACTTACCGTTGATCTATTAAATTTGAACTCTAAAGTATTTCTTTATGTATTCAGCGCCATCTATCTATTTTAATGTGTGTCAGATAAATAATTTAAAAAAAGACTCTTTTTTTAATATAACATTTTTTAGCCTCCCAGGACTACCTCCACTGCTCACTAGCAGCACCGTCTAGCACTACTATAGCTATAGCTACTATACCACTGCGTAGCTATAGTAGTGCTAGACGGTGCCGTGCACCGAGGGCCCCAAGCTCAAGGGGCCCATAGACCCCGACCAACAAACCTCAAATTGAATTAGCGAAAAATTCTCCCACCTTCGTGTTACACGATGTTAATCAAGAAGCAACTTTATTACATAAGTATGACCAAATCCAAAGTAGATATTCTAATATAATATGCCCCAACTTTTCTCTTCAATTTCTTAATATTTGCCACCTACTTCTACTTGAATTAACTAAAGGCGTCGACTATTTTGCTATTTTTATAGAAATAATGAGAATACCTATATATGATGCGATGTAACAGAAGTATTTGCTACAATGTTTCTGTACCATGCAATACCTGTCACTTCATTATCACTTTCAGAAGCTGAAAGATCATTTAGCAAATTAAAAATGAATAAAGAATTATTGTAATTAAGAAATAAAATAAGCTAAGCTCGACTCCGACATCTATCGCTAATAGTAATCGAAAACATAGTCGCATCAAGCCTAAATTTAACCGAAGTCATTAATGCTTTTGCGAAAACTGAAGCTAGGGATAGATTATAGACTAAATTATACATCAGTATAGTAGATAGGTCAGACTTACATTAATAACTGAAAGAAATCCCTTAATTCAAGTGTACCTTCCTAAAATCTTCACCTGTTCTACAGGTGAAGACATCACTAAAGCTCATAGAAGACACTCGTGCACATATAAGTAGCCCGCAGCAGTGTACCATAAAGCACCGATGATAAAGTAGCTTTGTACCTTTAAAGTATTTATATATTTTGAGTTGATAAAACCTAATCAGTTTAATTAGGGCCCCAGTTGCACCAAGGCCTTTGTTGACCTAGCCAAGCCTCTGCCTTCATTTTTATTTTTTTAAACTTATAGGTACCAAACTATACATTACACGGAAAGAACTCGAGTCACAATCCAAAAATAAACAACATTTAAATATTTAGGTTGGTTTTTGCTAGGTTTGACAGAATCAAAGTTTTGCTAGGTTTGACAGAATCATCAAAGGTGCGTGTGTGCCTGTATGAATTATATGTAAGTAGGTATTATAAAACACTTAGGTCTCAAGTTACCTTCATATTAAGACATAACTTTATCGAAGATTGCAGATTGCAACAAAGTATACGTACCTACTCATAATCAATCTGATTGGGGTTCTATACATGGGCTCTTTGGATGAACCTTTTTTTAGCTAAATTATAGAGGCTTAATGCGTAATCAGTATATTTATTTTATTTTATTTTATTTTATTTTATTTTATTCGATAGAAATACCAACAGCACAGCAAAAATTCATCAAGTCACACAGAAAAATATATATAGACTCATTTACATTTACTTGCCCATTACAGGTATCTACAGCTGTATAATTATGTTGCATATTATCTATGTTAAGACTTAAAAAAAATATTTACAATTGTCAACCATTTGATACAAATACCAATTAAAAATACATATTAATATTAAAAACAATTTGGAAGAGAAGGGTAACGTGTGCACTTAAAATCTAATCAATTACAAAAGTCAAGCAATGTCAAACAATATAAATTACACCAAACAACAATAAAATCAAACTAAGAATCCAAAAAGTCAAAACAATGTCAATCACATCAAAAAATATCACCTCACAATTACGTTATTATTGTTATTATTATGAATTAAATATGTCGTCAAAGTCAATTAATCGATTCATCAATATATAAGTAATCTATACTTACTTATACTTATAATCATTTGTCCTGACACACAGCCAAAAGTAGTCTATAAAGCTGAAAATGAGAACATATGTTGAAAGGATTTTTGAAAATTTCAACTCTCTAGTAGGTACTGTAGGTACTGACGCGGGGACCCTTCTTGGGCCCTTCTTATCTCTTATCCTATCAAAGTCTACCGAGCATTTGTAGCCAATATTAGCGCTGAATGTGCTAATAGGTCACAATTGAACCGTAAATCTGCCAGCCAACTACCTATAGTAAGGTATATATTAAAAGAACACAAAGTGTGGCTTTTGTCAAAGCCAAGATTCTAAATCAACCGTTCATAACACACTCAAAAAATTTTGAACCATTCTTGACATCCCCTATCTACCAGAGATCATTTAACTCTTGATAAGTATAGGTATCTACCTACCCAATCAATCAATCAGGCGGGTACCAATTGGTTTTCTTAGTTTAGGCTAAAGAACTCTTATGAAGTTTTTTTCACAAAGTCAATATTAACAGTAACACCCGTTGTGATAAATCTGTTTTTGTAGTAAGTCGCTTAGCGAGCAAAATAATAAACAATTTGACATTAACAAGGCTTATTTTATTAAAGGGCTTCAAAAGCAGAATGGGCGAATGGACCCCATCACCATCACAGACAGCCTGCCTCATTATTTCCCTTCAGTGACGTCACACCGACTGCGACCCACCCCTTAAGAACTTCCCTAACCTCTCGCAAACATTATTAATTTCACTTCAAAAACACAAATCAACTTTTCCCCTTCCACTTAGGGAATACAGTCGAATTTGGCACTCCAATTTCGCGCAGTTGAGACGTTTCGACTCACTCGAAACGAGTTATTGGCTAACTTCTGGTCCACGGGCTGCATCTAAGATGGCGATGTCGCCCCGTCTCGCTCCCTCTCGCGACTTAACGCATCATCTGTCCCGTTTTTGTTGTGTAAGAAAGAACGCGAAGTAGTCGTGGAGTGTTTGCGAGAGAGAGATGTCAAAAGTCAATTTCGTTTGTTGTGTAAACAAAGCGGTACCCGCGGTACCTACATCGACGATCGATCTTCGCTCATCGACGGGGATATGGAATACCTATTGGCCTATACCATACCTGTCAAATTCCAGCCAGTCAGATCTTAGCGAAATATTTGTCACTACAAATACTATTCAAAGTAAATTGTAGGTACAAAATGATGCACTTCAGCTCAGCTCCATCTAGTGATAAGTTTAATAAAGTGAATTCCTTAGATTGACAATTAAAACATCTGTAATTCCAAATTTCACTTTGTTGGTGTGACTATATACTAATACTACTTGAAGATTTTAGAAAATGTTTCTTGTCTAAGAATTAAAAGCTTACATTGGTCGTTGAAAGAGGTTGAAAGGTTATAAATACCTAGTCTACGCAAACAACGTCACTTTTATTTGTTTCGTTTTTATCGAAAGCCTTCTCTTCCCATTGGACATGTCGGTTTCACGATTGACATCTGAGGTCACGTCGAAGCACTAGCAGTTTTTTTTTTTTGCGACAGTGTCACGGACAGACGAACAACCGATTGCATGAAAAGTTTGCTCCACTCCGCACCTAGACAAACTTCGGTGGTCGAGGCGGAAATTTGTGGCCAACCCTTATCTATACGGGATTCCATGGAAAACCTGTAACTATTTTGAAGAAATAATAAAGTAGAACATTATTAATTAACTAATTTAATAGTGAACTAATTAACAAAAAAAACGTTTTAATAGGTTGGGGAAAAAGTTTCTTCGAATTTTATATGAAAACTCAAGGTATTTGTTTTTGGAGTTTATTTACATTTAATTACAGTATACTCATGTGCAATTTCAATAGAGAGGGTATAGTCTTTCATCACGACATGGCTAGACCACACACATATTTAGCCTCTCAGCAAAAATTAAGAGAGTTTGGGTGGGAGGTTTTAATGCATCCGCCATATAACCTTGACATTGCACCTTCAAATTTTCACCTGTTTCGGTCTCTTCAGAATTCTTTAGGCAGTGTCAGGTTAACATCAAGAGAGGACTGTCAAAACTACTTGTCGCGTTTTTTTGATCAGAAGTCCCAAAATTTCTACACCAACGGGGTCATGTCACAAGGTGGCAAAAAGTCATAATATATAATGTAATTAAATGTAATTAAACTTATTTATTTATTTATTTATTATTACATGGCCTCCAACGAGGTAGGCACCGAAAAAAACACACAACAAGGAACAGGAAAAAATGACATGGCAGATGCCGCCGCAATGAAAGGAGGCACAGCCTACGCCAATAAAAGTCGAAGTAGCATCCCGGAAAAGAAAGAGAAAAAGAAGTCTTGAATTTTAATCCAAAATGCGAAGATACTTTTTCTCCAACCTATTACTACCTATCTGCGAAAAGACTTTTTCCCGACCTAATATAATTAAACTAAGAACCCTGATTGAACTAATAACAAAACCATTAAAATGAAATCCTACACTCCTGATGCGTAGGGTATGGGGAAGTACCAACACCATTCTAAATATGGTCGCGAGTAGGCTGGATTGTATAATAGGCACATTAACCACTGCTGTGCCAAATCCAGGGGCATCATCAAATAGTTTTTAATTTATTGTGAAATATTCATATATTTCAAATGAAATTAAAATACTTGCTGTGCACTGCGGCTTCCCTCGCTCTGAAATTTCACAGCATAAAAACCTTTTCCATTAAACAACCACAAATAGTAGTTTTGACGAACCCCTTGGATAAGTGGTTACGGTGCTTGCCTTAACGCTGTGTTCTAGGGTTCCCGGGTTCGATTTCGCAGTCATTTGGGCAGCCCGTCTGGCGGCAGTAACCTTCCCCTTACAGAAGACCACCGTGAAATAACAGCACGTGTGCTGTTGCGTGAGTAAGGGATGCCACAGCCCATTTTCCTAACCCTTCTCCAATCCCTTATCCTTAATCCTATTGTAGTCGGCAGCGCCTTTGCAGCATCTGTGACGGTGCTTGTATTATAGGCGACGGTAGCTACCTACCTACCACCAAGTGGACCGTCAGCCTGTCTGCCTCATAAAAGATATATTGCCTGTATACCAAAATTATATAAGAATTTATAATGGATTTTTTATCGTACTATGTTAATTTGAATTATACGAGTATAGTGTGAAAGGCAAAACATAGCTAATAATGTAGGAAGCAGACGATATTTTATCACTGAATTTGCAGAGGTGATAAGCACGATAATAAAACAGGATGGAAATCAATTTGAGGAGAGGATCCGACAGACCATAAAATTTGAAAGAAAGAAACCACCTCATTTTCCTCTAATACAATATATGAACAACAAGTAACGAGAGGAAAAGGAACCCTGGCTCATACCAACAGTTGTGGTGCAGACCACAACGCCGATATTCTCCAAACATTTACGCGGGACAATTCAGAACACGATTAGATATTCATACAAACTTATTATGGACTGCAACTTCGTATGCGTAGTAGGTGTTCGGTAGGTATAGCGCGTAACTTTTTTTGTTTGTAAATAAAACAAACACTAAATGTTACGTGAAGCTTGCTACAATATATTAGTGAAAACCGCATTCAAATCGGTTAAGCTGTTTCTGAGATTAGCGTGCACAAACAGACAAAAATTTTAAAAACTATTTTTTGTTTTCGGTAACATACCTAAGTTGGTGTAGGGCCTACAATAAGTTTTTTTGAAAAAATATTTAATGTGTAGACACTGCTCGTTTACGATTTTATTATAGAAAAGCATCCCGGGCGAAGCCGGGGGCGGAACGCTAGTATTATATAATTAAGTTGTTTCTTGGCTTTAACATGTTTTGTGGTCAACTGATAGGGAAATGGGCTCTGGCATCCCTTAGGTACTCACCGAAACGGTGGTCGTCTTAAGTTGGTGGTTACTGCCGCCAGACGGACTACTTCCATCCTGCGTGTTCCTGAAATATCGTTGTATAAATGTACACCCCAAAAGAGTAATTTTGAGTGACACGCGACATTGAAATGTAAACAGAACATATTAAAATGAATATTCCCATGTGGAGTTAGAAACCGAAATGAGCCAACACGACACACACAAACAAACAAACAAACTTTTGTACGCTCTCAAATATAATTTGTGAGAGGTACCTAACTTACGCCAACGGCGAGACGAGGCGGGAGTGGTGAGGGTTCTTTGAACATTTTTTAATGAAAACTTCCACCTCTTCCGATTATTTTTTTATGTTAAGATCGGTAGACAGGCTGACGGTCCACTTGATGGTAGGTGGCTACCGTCGTCTATAACACAAGCAACGCCTAAACTGCTGCAAGTGCGTTGCCGTTTACAGTAGGTTTAAGGATAAGGGATTAGGACGGGATAGAGAAATGGGCTTTGGCATCCCTTACTCACTCACCGAAACACAACAGCACACGTGCTGTTATTTCACGGTGGTCTTCTGTAAGGGGGTGGTTACTGCCGCCAGACGGGCTTCCCAAATGACTGCGCAACGCAGTGTGCTCTGCCACTACTTTCCAAATCCAGACCAGAGCCAAATTTGAAAAGTTCATTTTTCAAAGTTGACCCTGTCGAGAATCGAACCCGGGAACCATAGATCAGAGCGTTAAGGCAAGCACCCTACCCACCCATCCAACGGGCTCGTCGAATTATTTAAACACACATTTATCATTCACATACACAATTTCTCGCTACACGCGGAGTGGGCTTGCTTCGAGCAAGCGGTAGCGATAAAACTAAAAGTTAAATAGTTACGTATACTCTTCAAAACAATTGGATGACGATAAACGGTCATTTTTATTATTTATTTGTTAATGAGGGTAATTAAGAAACAGTGGGTATGTGGATCGTAAATAGCGAATTATTTCATTACCAATACTGTGGGCAGTCTTTAAATACCGAGTTATTATTTATTTTCTTTCATTCGCTCTTTGAAGTTTTAATAATCAACATCATGGAGGCTTTTTTCCATAACAATATTAAATCGGTTGGTGTGAATATTCATCTACAAGCGAGCATTGTTTTGACATTTTTAAATGAAAGTAAAGAAGAACCACGTAAATTGCAAGATATTAATTTTAATCAGCCACGAGAACTTACATTATATTTATCGTTAGATTTGTTTATCGTTCGTTTTTATTTTTGAGTTAGTACAATAAAGTTCAATACAATAAAATATTTTAATTTTGTAAACATTTACCGATTACATATAGGCGTCGTGCTTCACTATACCTACGCGTTGCAATGAGAGTGAGCGCGCAATATACAGAGTACATCCAGAAAAAAAGTAGGTAGGTACTGTTCCCGAAACAAAACCTGACAAAAAAACTTAAGAAAAGGGCGAAAATAGATTAACTTAACTTTGTTAATGAAGAATTTTTGTCAAATATTTTAGTGAAGGGCAAACTCGTATTGTAAGGGACGAGACTTTTTTACGATATCTAAAGCACGTCAGATCGATGTATGTATGACAAGTAGAATCTTATATCTTCTTGAAATAAACTCTACAAGCCATTATCGCCTATGATTGTTCCACCAGAAGAAACAAGTAAAAGACAAGACGACGGGAGAAATAGGTACTTACTGTTTTAAAAGACTAATCTTAAATCACATTGCTATTACAACCTTTGAGATTAGCATTATACTTAAACATAGATATATTTTCGCTTGTCGAACTGTTTACATTTTTAAACTATTTTTAGAGATTATTCGATGACATTTTTGTCGCTGTGCTGGTTTCCGCTAGCTGTTGCTACCGTACCGTACATTTCTTCTTGAAGGCTACAACCGGAAAACAGAGGGTGTTGTTCATCGATTCATTTGAACAAGTCTCTATAATGCTTTATGGATCATGCTCGCATAGGACTACAATAGGTTATCTATTTGATCTGTTCAAACAATGCGTACACAATTAGTGCTAGGTTTGATTCAGTGGCGAGTACATCACTTGTGAAATATTTCTTTCGTTTTCTGTCCTTTACTATAGGAGTAATGTAAAAGGAGTCGGGAGTTGTAAGTCGGGAGTCGCGGGACCAATTAGCGCAACAATTCCGAGCACGAACTGTTTAACTGCCTTAATTTCACCCCCAATAACACGTTCATTCCGTTCAACAAACGTCACAACAAAACCACCAACGCAGTACTTAAACTTATCTATTCGGAAGAAAGAATACATGTATTTGCTTAAAATGTGAGTGCAAAATAAGATATTAATTATTCATTAATATAATATTTCTTATACAATTACATATTATACATAATTATACATTATCTTATTCTTACGGACACTTTTACTTTATTCTCTAAGATGAAAATAGAAAACAATATTATCAGTGTTGACTTTATTACAAAGAAATATGTATATGTAGTACACGCAGGAGCCTACGTAGGTAGAGCTCATAATATAAGGAAGGTTTTTTCAATCTTAATCTAAATGAGTCCTCGCCCGCGCGGTACAGGGGCGCGGGGCATGACGACAAAGAGGCCGAGAGAGGTGCGGGCGGTCTCTGGGTCTGTGTTTTTATTAAAGCACAGCCTAGTTTAGATATTTTAGATGTAAATTCTGTTGTAGACAGACAGATGTTGTGTCGGAGACCTTTTTAAAAGAAAGACACTATAAAACACTTAATTTAATTAATGCACAGTTTAATACAAAAGTTATACGACGAGCCACTCCTGTCTTCGCACGGAACTCCGTATTTATCAAAAATCCTTTCTCAGCAGATGCTTATAAGTATACGTTATAAACAAACATAATTGTTATGTTCGTATTAGTAGTTTTGGCTGTGCGTTGATAGTTAATCAGGACAAATAACACTGGGAAAACAATAGGAATTAGCTGCGAACGATGGATACGGCCTGATAGCGGGGGAACATTAGGGAACCACATAAATATTGAGAATAATTGTCCAATACAAGTTCGTGTCTAGTTGACTTCTGCTGTTCGTAGTTCAGTGCGTCTCCCGCCCGTAGCCGGGTCCACCCCTCGCACCCCTCGCACCCCTCGTGCGTCTGAAACTTTGACGGTAAGCAGGCGATAATAAAAATTAAATTAGTTGGACTGTAAAGCGCACAGGAACAGTAAGTGGTCTCACGTGACTGCCGCTTATTGTTTTTATGACCGTTCTAATTGTAAGTAATTAGCCAAATAATACGCTCATTACTAACGAGGTCAAATTGCGCGGCAGTAGGCCTGACGGTATGTCCACTGTCATATACATATAAAATCTAATATGACAACTCAGTATGATTTTCGTAAAATTTAAATTCACAATCTAAGGAGTAAAATATATCCTATTTATGATGATGCATCTAATTTAAATTCCAACGGGAAATATAGATACGTTTTGTAACAAGATATATCCACTTCATTTTAGTCTAAAGTGTAGATTTATCAAATTGTTGGAAACTTAAAACATATTATATTTTTAGTAAAAGGATACAATATTCACATACCCAACAATTTGATCAGCTCATGTAGCTATACCTAGATTATGCAACCAAAGAGCAATTCAAATTGGTTTACAGTTTTTATCAAAATAAAAATGAAGACAGATTTGTTAAGGCGACGCCAGCCCCTAATGATAAAAAAATCCACTTATTTGTAACCGTTTTCCTTTTAAATTATCATAATAATTATAGTTTAAAAAATACTCAAATCATCTGCAGGATATATGAAAGGGGTTCATCATAATTATTTTTTAAATCATATTTAATTATATATATAAAAAAATACTAATTTGCCGTCTAATGTCGATGTTGTAACCGTGCGATTTGCTTAATAGTCAATATTTTAAATGGCTAATTCTTAAGATAAATTTTAAGATCCATTATCTGAAGGCTCATCAAAAGAAAAATTTGAATTATACTTTATTTAATTTTTAAATAGATATTTCCGAGATTTGCAAGTAGCGACTCCCCCTCAGCAGTCCCGTCAATTCAGTACAGAACGAGTTTTGCGGCTGGAGTCGTCTTAATGAGTCAGATAGTACTAAAGTATATTATTATGAAAAAGGCAGGTCATCTAATGCAGCAAACGTAACGTCCAACATATTTAACACGGAGCAAGGAGGGTGCATTCGAATAATAGAATAAAACAAGGCACATGTTATGAAAGGGAAAGTGAATTTGGCGGCCGATTAACGCCAAAAGAGCTCTCGAGAACGCGACGTAATCGAATTATAATCAATCCAATACAACAAACAGCGGGCCTCAGCTCTCGAGACAATCGAATAATATTCAAATTTGGAATCACCCCGAGCGACCAATCACCGCGCGCCGAACGCCTAAATCTGACATCTGTCATATTCGGGCGTCATTGTTAGTGTTTTGACATTCTTTTTTTGAACTGTGACAGTTGGTGCGGGCGTGCTCCGATTGCTTGTTTTATTGTGTCTTTTTATTGAATCAGTCACCGCGGCGACAGACGCAAAGCCCTTCTTTTTCTATCTAGCGAAAGGTATCGAACCAATCACCAAGTAGGTTCACTATATTTCTGATAAGAAACTCTTTTACCTGTACACCCCGGTTTCTGAACGTAAATTTTTTACTAGCTGAGCCCGCAACATCGTACGCTTGGTATTCGGTATAGCACGTAACTTTTTTCTTTGTAAACCGATTGGAATGAAACAAACACTAAATGTTCCGGGAAGCTTGCTACAATACATAAGTGAAAATCGCATTCAAATCGGTTAAGCCGTTTCTGAGATTAGCGTACACAAACGCACTGACAAACAGACAAAAATTTTAAAAACTATTTTTTTGAGTTTCATAAGCACAATTTGAGTTTCCTCAGTAACATAAGCACAATTGTAATTTTGAAAAAATCTTTTATGTAGGCACAGACACGACCCCATTTACGATTTTATTATAGATAAGGGCGTACCACCTTAATAAATTATGTAAGTAAATACCGAAATAGACTTACAAGAATTAATAAACCTGCGATAAAATTATAAGTTCACATTAAATGAAAATTTAATCTGCTTGGAATTTTAATATGGAGTATTGTGGCAATTTATTGCTGTGGTAAAATTAGGACCGATAAGTTATAAAGAGAATTTACTTTTAATTTCGTATGGTAAAAGGAAGTCCAAATAACTTCAACATCGTCGCCATATTGAAATTTTATTAAAGTGCGGGGTTAAGTTGACACTGCGTGTAACCTCTCGCGTGTTAAGTTACGCTTGTTAAAACATAAGTAAACTTTCACTTGTCGTTATTAATTTCATTTTCTTTTTCTTTTGAATCAAATACAGTCAAAGAGATGTATAGAGTGAGACACGGCAGGCTACTTGGTCTATAAAACGATGGTTTTGTCTGCGGTCAATTTGAGACAATTACACAGTTGATGTATGATATTATTAGAGGTCATGGGATATGTATGGTGTCGTGCTACATCGCGCCGCCCGCTGGCACCACCCGACACCATACTTCATGGTTATTGCCGCGCTTAGGGTTGCCACCTTCGTGTGTAAACATCAACTAAACTCGCTAGAGACTCTATAAATTGTTGTTTCTAATTTTATTTTTTTGCACTATTTGCTGTTCGTCGTATATTGCGCGACGGTTTATGTCGTTTCACGGATGATTTACACTGTTAACTCAATGAAGATATGGTTCAACTTACCAGGCAATAGATGGCGCTATACTTAAGTATAAATTTTTGGGTAGACCGATACAATCGTATATACAGCGAGTGATATTTATAACGTTTTTAACGTGTATAACATAAGTACATGATTATATCATCATCATTGTTAGGGGTCGAACCATTCCAAAGCGCTCATTAAAGCCTATAGTCGAAATGTAACAAATCAGGCTATGTCGCTTAGCAGGAGCAATCTGTGTATGCTATCTAGGGCGCTAACGGGGCACTGCCGCCTCAATAGGCACCTTAAAGTAATGGGGCTCACTAGTACGAGAGAGTGTCGCTTCTGTCATGAGGCAGAAGAAACACCAATGCATATCCTGTGCGAGTGTGACCCCCTGATGCACAAGCGCAGTCACATCCTAGGAAGCCACACGATGGCTTGTGAAGATGTGAAGAATGCCTCTATCAAAAAAGTACTACAGTTCCTTAACGTGGTAGGTATAGGTAGAGAGCTTTAGTTCACGTGGCGATCACAATACTTCAGCAATGGACGAAGTGATACTGGTACTCTAGCAGACAGAAATAGCCACTAAGACAAGATAAGTTAAGATATCATCATCATAATTGATGATCGTTAATGATGATGATTCGAAGGCTGATAGATCCTCTGCTCCGTTTCCTGCGATCCCTTTCAGGCCGTCTGTCCACCTGGCTCACGTTGCGTCTTCCAATTCCTGATCTCCATTCGAGAACTGGTCTACCTCATCGGTTTTCCGCTCTGTGACGCGACTGATGTGAACAGTCAATTGCCACTTCAGGTTACTAATTCTCTAATGGATATTTGTCGCTTAGTAAAAGTTCTCCAAGGGTCTATCGGTCTAAGAACTATCATTTCAGATTAACCTAAGAAATAATTCAAAAATATGTAGTTTAGTCTATAAATTACGTGCAGAGTTCAGGAAGAGACATCTTCTCGTCTAAAATTCCCCATTACCTCAAAACAAAAGTTTTCGCCTCGTAAGAAAACGAGCTATGGAGAGAGCTATGCCCAAATTTACCGACATAAGTGGCATCGGGCAGAACACATAGTATCAACGATGCCTACAAACCTATGTGTACGTGTTTATTTAATTACATAGTTTTTTAAATATTTTTCGTACTTAAATACTAAATGAAACTACTTTCAACTTTTTGTCAAACTAATATCTATAATAGTTTTTTTTTGTTCACTGTGATACTAATGATCATACATATAAATGGTGCTTGATTTGATTGGCTGGTTTTGGACAACCTTGGAGTGCGTGTCGTGGCGTGACGCTGCCGTTGTGGGGTAAACAGGGAATAAATTGCACAATCGATGTTATGAAGACAGCGGAGCGATAAAGCCAATTCCACGATTGCCACGAGGCGATAAAGCCTTCGCCACCTTCCGAGTGAAAAGTGCAATACTTCTCTCACTGGGGGCGTCTGAAGACACCGCACTATTTTAATTTCATAAGTAACGATAGACTGCACTTTACCCGATTGCGCTTTCCATTTTCTTGTTCGAAACTGCTCAGTGCTTCAATGTTTTTGACCAGTCTCTAACTATGGGCCTTGTAAGAAAACTTAATGAGCTATGGAGAATTCTAAGATTGTGGTCACTTTTAAGAAATGATCTAAAATGAGGAGTACCTGGCAATAGGCAAAACTCACAGTAACACAAGGGGACAGACGACCTAATAAAGGCCGCGAGTCATTCTGAATTCTGGGCCCTTTGTCATTTCTGATTTATTTCTGTAGCATAATTCTGACGCTAAATAAATATAACATTATTAAAAGGATTTGACAGGTAAGCTATGAACCGTTGCATGCCAGTCGCTTGGTGTCTCCCGAACTGAAATCGAAACGGTCACGCGACCGACTATTTTTACCGTTTTCCCTCCCCCTCCCTGGAATATATCATTTCACACTAGAATTTGACACTTTGACACAACATACTCGCCACGGAGCGTGCAGAAACACACCTTATTTGAATGGCAGTAAAGGTGAGATTGGAAGGTCGGTGGTCGGTGGTGTCGGGCGGCGCTGTGATGGTACATTGTTTCATAGTTGGCCGCAGTCAAAGTTAGTTTTGTTATGTCTAGCCTCCTAAACAGTTTACAGACGACGTGTTGGCCTCTGATTTATTGTTCCGGCGAAGCCTTTCGGGGATTTTATTAGGACTCGTGACTGAGGACCCCTAATAGATTGTGGCGCATCAATTATTACGTCTTCAACTATTAAGTTAACTTGACGTGATATTAGGCGCTTACCCAATTTCCATAGTCTCGGTACACTTAAGTATAATAAGCAAAGAAAGTAAGATTACAACGAAGTATTTAGTATTAAGTCAGTTGTACTTCACTGCTCGCCATGCTCATTTCTTTCGGACCTTGTTTTATGGTTTGGTCCGAGATCTTTGAACACCAAACTCTCGGGCGAACAACATATCAGCTCTCATTTAAGACCATCAGTGAATTAGTGGGGAGGATGAGAAATAACCAAGGAATAAATAATTATACCTAATATTAAGGTTCTTGGTGGTTTTCTTCTTAAGATTCTTCGTGCGACTTAAGTGCATAGGCAAATTCCTATGTCTATTTTTTGTTCTGTATAAAATGCAGATATTAGCTTTTTCTTTCCTATAAAGCGAATCCAATGAGTCCAATACCCGTCCATATGCTGAGTGTTTCGTGTAGGTATTGGTGAAATATGCAAACCTCGTTCATTTTATGTGTTCTTTTAAATTAATTAAATAAATATTATCGTGAAAAATTCGCAGAAAAAAATATCAATAAAATGAATTTTGTTGCATACTATATAAATCTATTAGGGAATATTGTTTTTAATTATTATTTCGTGTTGACCGTTACCTACCCATATAAGTACCTACCTATTGTAAAATTGTGTAAGAATATTTGGTAATAAGAAGTTTTACATATTTTTATACAATAGTCGATTTGTTTTATGTTAAATCAGATTTCCGTGAATTTCTGTCGTAAGCTAAACGAAGAAGATGCTTCAACCTATTTCAAATCACATAAAAAGATTTCAACCTTGTTCCTAATAATTGAAAGTCTCATATTGGTTTTCAGGTGTGGTTCCAAAACCGTCGCGCGAAGTGGCGACGCCAGGAAAAGATGGAGGCGGCTCGACTTGGTCTCTCGGAGTACGGCTGCGGGGCTGGGGGTCCGATCCCGAGGCTGACCGGCCTCGGTCTACCGGTAGACCCATGGCTGGCGCCTCCCTTGCTGACCGCTCTACCGGGCTTTCTCAGCCACCCACCGTCCGGGTACCCCAGCTACCTCACCCCCTCCGCACCGGCGCCGACAGCCCCTCCCGCACCCCCTGACCCGAGATCTTCGTCTATCGCCGCCCTCCGCATGAAGGCCAAAGAACACGTCGAAAGTCTCAGCAAAGGTCTTCAGATGGTTTAACACACGTGTCGGTACGGGCAGCAGATCTCACCGGCACCGAATCGAGCCGCATTATTTTGCTTGTTTATTAGGGGGATATGCTCACACTGAACATATGTTAAAGAACCATTATGGATCATATTGGAGTTTGTGACGACAGTGTTGACACTCGCTCCTATAAAGCCCAGCACACACGTGGCTATGGAACCCTTCTTAGGAAATTTTACAGGAAAACTTTAAGTTTATATGGAGAAGCAGTGAAATTTTTTTATATAGTATGCATTACAAGTACATAAAATTAATTAAAATATAAATTACACACACTGCCGCTTGTTTGACACACGCACACACGTTTGACACTATACGTATTGTATACCTACTCTTTTGTTTATGGTCATATTTCGACCACCGATGGGCGACCTCCAGTATAGGTATATTAATATGTTAAAATATAAATAAATATTATAACAATGTATCCCAAACAGTATATTTGCCTTAACAACACCTGCGGCTGTTCTATTAGGTGTAGATATATAGGCCGGCACGGGACGATTCATCGTCAAGCCGTTTAGGCGCCGGCCGATTCATCGCCGACAATTTCATCGCCATTTAGTTAAAATATCAGCATCAGCATCACTTAAAAATTAATGTCTTTGTAGTAGACACTCTTTTAATAGGCGATGAAAGGGCGGTGAATTGTCCTAGACCCTATACAGGCCGTGCCGCAGTAAAAATATAAGAAGTGCGTTTGTGTGTCATTATTAGCTATAGTTACATCTATGCTGGGCTTTACACGTTTCTTGTCAATACAAGTGTGGATTCGCCAATTACAATACGTATCATCAAATTCCAAAGTATAGGTCCAAGCAATGGTGGACGTTGAGGTCTGTTTGTGTATATATCGTTTGTACATAATAAAGAAGCAATATTTAAAAAAATCCTATAATATAGTGAAAAATGTTGTCACTCAGAGAAATTATTCAATAAATCGTTATGAAAAAGTTTAATTTTTGAACAACCAATTTATAAGTGGCTTTCATAAGAAAAAAAAATACTTACTTAATTTTTTTGGCTCCATGCTAAGTTAGGCTTAGTACCTATCATATTCCAACTCACTTTCCAGTGAAGATATTGATGAAAAACTAATTTTCTTTACATCCCTATGTATATATGTGTGTATACATAGGTATTTACTTATAAATACATAGCTATAGGTATATGTACATATAAATTTCACTATTACCTACTGGTAGAGTCGTTTCATTGTCACACAAACTTTTAAAAATGAAATATTTCTTATTATTATAAGTTGTTTTTAAATGAATTTAAAAACATCTCAATTTCTGAAGAAGTTTTTACGTACCTATATGCAGTATGGCTCCCTCTGTTGACGAGTAGATTATACTAAAATTGCAAAACGGTTCCTCAAACCAATCTAACCTATTGCATATTTTGGCGAAAGTTTTCTGTCATTCAATACATCGTTATATTTTATAATAAATAAAGAAAGAAAGAAATATTTCATTAATTATTATCGACTAATATCGTCGTGTTTCTTTTTGAAACCTTTAGGTAGGTACTAACAATACTTCTCAGAGACACTTTTCTTCATAATTATAATTTATTTGTACTTAATTGTAAGTAAATGATATATTTATTATGTGTATGGGCAGGTACTTGTAAAATGTAAGAAATGTACTTATCAATGTGTAAATGAAAGCAATATAACTTAGTTCGGTAATAAGTAATAATGTCACTTGAACTGTACACGTTATAATTTGATGTTAACTTATAAATGAATGAATGCTTTTATTGAAGAAAATATACACAATTCCAATTACGTAAAGCTTTTGTAACAATTAAAAATTGTTTTAATATATTGAAAGTCTTAGATTTCGCTCCAAGATATAGGTAATAACAAAAATTTAACAATAAGGCCAGGATATTCCAGCGTAATAGGCATAGTAATAGAACTATAGGCTGCAGAGCCTGGCATATAGAAGCAAAATTTCCCTGTCTGTGTGTCTCCTATAGGATTACTTCGGAGAGTGTACTAGGGAGCTGCATGAGATCATACCGCCTTCCCCTTTCTTCTATCATACCTATATGCAGTACGGCTGGTTACCCTCTAATTCGGATGTCGAAATCCCTCTAATTCGGACCAAGCGCTTTAAAACATCTTTTACAATGCGCACTGCTAAGGATTGGAACTCCCTCCCTTCTGGGTGAGCTCGCACCGTCGTCGGCCTCGTCCTTCCTACATGGATAGATATTGGTCAAGAGCAAACCCATCTTCCCGCGCACATATGTGTCGCCAAAGTAATTAATACAACCTACTACAATATTTACAGAATTATTTTCGTAACTGCTTACGAACACGTAATAACGATAAATAATAAACAGATATTTTCAATGGATAAAAGTCGTAAGCGACATAGGTACTGGTTTGAAGACGCCGGGCGACCTACTGAAGCAAACTGCGATAGACGCGCTTGGTGTCTTTTTTTAAATAATATCTCCCGAAAAAAATACAAATTTCTCTCGTAAGTAAAAAGTCTTGTATATTTTAATCAGAATTTCCTTGTTTTCGGAATATTTTATTATTTGGTGAAGTTGTAAATATCATATTTTTAAACGTAAAATCATCAAGGATGTTTATTAAACCATAATCGAGCAAAATCGAGAATGACTTAGATTGGACTTGGAATATTCTAGCCTTAAAGTAATTAGTACCTATTTATATTTTGTTGCTTCTGTGTTTGGAGGAACTATAGTATTGTACATATTTGAAACATCTAAAGGTAAGTGCTAGACTTTATTTATTTAGACTTAGTTCAACTGTGAACGTCATAAAAGAACTTTATAAATATCGTGTGCTGTGAATATTTTGTAAATAGCAATTAAGTCTATAATTTTGGTATTAACGAGTTGTAATCGCAGCTAAACTATCGCTCATAACGAACGGACGCATGCGTCAAAACAGTCGTACACTGTACAACCAGAGAAATGGTTAAAAATCCATATAAATGTTATTTTTTAAAATTATTACCAGACTAAATAAGTAAATCGATTATTATCGATATTTGCCTAAATAATTTTATTTTTTCGACTATTTCGGACTAAGATTATTTATTTTTATGAAAACCAATGAACTAAAGTGCTAGAGAAATTACATGTGTAAGTAATTAATTGCATATCTTCTAATCTAACACGACTTGTTCCTAATGACCTACTTAACCGAGTAGTAATAATGTTAGTCAAATTTTTGTCGTTGCGTTCTGTAAACAAACTGATTTGGAACTTACCGCTCCAATGCTTCAATGCTTCTCAATGCTGATACTCTTGTACGTAGGCCGCTAGGAAAGTTTTGAGATTAAGTACCTTAACCTGATGAACTTCCAGCATTAGCAATACATTTCTCCATACGCCGAAACCAGTCATTAAAAATGTTCCCCCATGTTTCGTTTGAGATTGGTGCTGATTGTACATGATTATCACACGTAGATCGCGAGGCGTCAACTTCGACGGAGTAAACTAATAAGATATTTAAAACAAATATAGGAAACATTTTAAGACATGCACTATGGTGCAGTTCGGCTAACGCGTACGAACTAGTCTCAAAACTTTCCTAGAGGCCTATAGATAGGCAATGATATAAAAATGTACATAGGCTGTCTGGTATACAGTTAGACAGAATGATATTAATATTCGTCTATGTAAGTGATAGAATAAATATTTAATAGGTGTAAATAGCAACTGACTCTGAGATTAATAAATGTGTTCTTTCATAACTACCTTTTTAAAATACTATTATCCTATTCATATTTACCTATCCTAATCCTATTCTTGTCACCAGCCACAACATATTCTTGGTCGAATGGCATAGTCTGCTCACTTCTGGTAAGTAATGGCAGGGCACACTGCGTTTAGCAGACATTTGGACAGCTTAGAGAAGACCACCATGAAATAACAGCATGTGTGCTGTTGTGTTTCTGTAAGTGAGTAGGTAAGGGACACCAGAGCCCATTACCTTCACTCTTAATCCTACTATGGTCGTCGGCGTACTTGCAGCACCCGTGTGGCGTCGCTTGCGACAGTAGCCACCTACCATTGAGTGGTCCGTCAGGCTGTCTGACGATCTTTATATATAAAAAATTGGATGAGCTATATTGTATTTTTTATATTAAAAATAGCGACAAACAGACTGAAAATCTACTTGATGGTAAGGTGGTTACCGTCACCTATGGATACGAGCAATACCAGGGATGATGCAGATAAGCAGGTACCCTGCAGGAAGTTGTTTACGAAATCACGACAGCTTGAAGAAGCTCATATTGTAGCTAAACGGAAACACCTCAAAATGGCACCTTATCCAAGTACCTACCTAATTGCATCTATGGCGCGCAGTACGATGGTAAAAGTTTGAAGTAGGCATTAATTGGAACAGCTAGGCTCACCATTGTACGGCCGGTAGAACACCTATCATTTATGAAAATACTAAATCTTGGTGCAAAGGAATATATTTACAGCTTTCAAAAGTTAAAAAAAATTAAAATTAAAAAGGTAGGTAAGTATAATATTCGCTTCACCGCGACAAGTGTAATAAGTACCCAAGGTACGTATTTTGGTTGGTAGTGTCCAAAAGTTTTCAAGCCGGAAGGCTAAAATATATGACCCAGGTCGGTTTTATACAGGCTGACGATACACTTGATGGAAAGATGGGTACCGTCGTCTATAACACAAGCAATGCCACAGATGCGATGATGACCATAGATAGAGTATGATTAAAGATAAGGGGTTGGGTAGTTGATAGGGAAATGGGCTTTGGCATCCTTTACTCTCTCCCCGAAATACAACAGCACACATGCTGTTGTTAAGGGTTCTTCTGATGTTCCGTAAGCGGGTGGTTACTGCCGCTCTAACATTGCTGTTACTGGTCAAATGACTGCGAAACGCAATGTGAGTTCGCCTCTGAGGTTTTTACATTGAAGTAAAACCTTCCAACGTGACTATAGGCTTGTTCTTTTTGACTGAAAATATATAGTTAGATACACTGATACAGGTAGATGTAGACTTATTAGGCTACGTTATTCAAAGATTTCTAATAAGCCTAACTGAATTATACCGAAAGTACTTGACAGTGACACTGGAGACATCGGTCGACATGGGCGTGTGTGCCGAGGGAGCAGTGGGGTGAGGCGAAGCGAGGCGGGATGGGGATGGGGATGGTGAGATCTGTTTATAGACTGAGCTCAATTGTTGTGTTTTTCCCTGTCGCGGTTGAATTCGCTCCGCAAATGTGTTGCTTCGTTTACATGAAATGAAATATCTAAGGTTCAGTACATTATGTCATTTCTCACTGTGGGTGGTCCTTATCGCTTTATAAATATATTTTATTTTGATTGCAGATTTATGCGAAATCCTATACAAATTAGGAAAACTTACTGACGTCCTTTATTGACAAAAAAAGGTTGTTTCAGTTCAATAAATCTGTTTTGGTTTCGGAATCGAACACCGGACTGAGAGCGTAACGCGAGACCTTCTCCTCACGGTCCCACTTTTTGAGCAGCAACTGTGCGTCTAACAGTAAGAAGAACCTTTCTTCAAAGGTATATTTTGTGACATTTTAGAAGTAAGGCAAACACTTTAACACTTTTGCTATAAACGAATGAAAGTGAATAAGTAGGTTCTTTGATTAAGATAAATGTGAAGTACAGGAAAATCTTAAAAAGTATCAAGATCACTAACCTAACAGTTTTTTTTGAGTATTTTTCTTACTTAAAAAAATTAAAAACTATAACAGGACTATTAAATCACTTGTCGCATAAATAAACTTAAAATTTTCATAGAAATAAAATATGACCAATGAGCAACAAGAGATGACAATATTTATTAGTGTCGACTCTTTGAAGCAATTACAAATGTGGTATGGTATGGTCTAAAATAGGATAATTTGCGATAGTCAGTATGGAATAGGCGGTTTGGTGTAAGCCGGCCCTAACGAGGTTGTAACAAAATGAATAGTCCGCGTCGCCACACTCGATTAGCGAGCAAACGCCGCATTAACATGTTATTGCTGATACACCAGCCGACCCCACAGTCACCCCACACCCCCATCTCATCACCCGCTCACCCCACTCGCTCACCCCTCGCTCCATTCTGCGCCATACGTAATATCATTTAGTATGATTCGAGATACGACTGTAACACTTTCAACAGTTTAGAGTTGTTGGACTGCTCGGGGCCTTCTCTCCTTCTTCCATGTTAAGGTCGACAGACAAGTCGACTGTTTAACGCCACAGTTGCTGCAAGCGCGCTGGCGACTACGGTAGGATTAAATATAAGGAATTGGCAATGAGGAGGTATGAATTTATCAGGTTGAGCAACTGCAAAGAATAGTCAGATGTGCAGACACGATTTTTATGTGGGTTCAGTTGTATGATTTTTGGTTCACTATGAAATAATTTTCAGTTTCAGATAATTTGCTTAAGCTGTGCTCTTGTAATTTTACATTTTTTTGGATGTAAATGTTGTATGATGCAAATGAATGAATAATTAAGAAAGCGCTTTTCACCGGCCAACATTCACTAACTCCGTGAGTGAAACCTCCGGAAAACTTTTGAATTTAGTTAAAATTACCTAGTAATAAATATGTCTCACAACTCAAAGATATTTTCACTAACGCTATAATATTTTAGGAAAATTATTGTCGAATTTAAACAATAAAAAAAAACTTGCAAAGGTTTAAAGGGATACCAGCCAGCATCTCGAAAAATTCATGATTTCACGAAAAATAAAACAACATTCTGTGTGTGCCATTAGATGTAGGTATATGAGTCCTACTTGTCTATTCTTTGTTTTCCCAAATTTTATGCTATTTTACGGTTTTCATTTATTTTATCTTAGTCAATGTAAGAAAGCGATGCTCTCTATTACCTAATTATTATTTTTTAAATTTTGTGACTCAAATTTAAAAAGAAACTGAATTTAAATATTAATGATATGTTGATGTTTTACATTACTGTCTGTTATCAAGATATTTAAAAAAAAAAAAAAAAAAATTAAAAAAAAAAAAAATTTAAAATACATTTGTATTTTGTGGAAATTTATCCTAAAGCTAGCTCTATGCTGTACTCTGTGATAACTCTATTGGTCCCTAAGTGATTTAACATAATCCTGAAACATGAACTTATGTCAAAACAAAATGAAATGTTTGAATTTGTATGCAGTTAAGACGCGAACCGATCGTTAGCCACCAGTTTTGTTGGTAATTAACTTGGGGAGCAAATTGACAAAGAGTCTCACATCTCCTATCAACACACGTTCGGTAGTCTTGGGCTTACGCGAAAATTGGAAGAAACGCTTCATCTCTCTCGCTTTTCATTCAAAAGCAATCCTCTAGATGCCGAATCTACAATGATAGTTGTAGCTACCGTGTCACGGCCAGCGCTTCCGACCGAGGTCCGGCGCCGTTGTTTCTAAAGAGGAGATGTTGCCTCCACGGCGTCGACGGGCAAAAGGGTTGCATAACTACGCGGCCCGTATTTATATCATCGCGCTGTTTCAAAATATGTGCGCGCGAACGCAATACGCATTGGCACGCGCCAATGACAATTGACTTCCTTAATTATTATTATTCTTCGGTATAATAATAATATTCTTTCGGCACGCCACTGTAAATATACTATATAAGTAGGTGTAAATAAAGATCATGAGACATTCCTGTAAGATTCCTGCACCTATGGAGTATTATTGCTACCTCAAACAATCAGCGCGAAAGTGGTGACCCGACAGAAGGAACCGCCGAATCAGGAATCTCTGCCCGACAGAAGAAAGAAGCTACCAAACCAAACGCCAATGTGGTGACCAGACTGACAAAACCGAAAAGGAATTTCTGCTTAACTATGAACGGAATCTACGAGAAATATTTGTCGGAATTTTCGCTGGCAATGCGAATTCCGGCAAAACAAATTCAAGATGTGTCCACCGTCTCCTCAACACCACAGTCGAGTCAAGCAACCACATCAGCAGCTGACACGCATTTCCTCGCCAATGTTATAAAGAAGCTTTCATTGGAAATAGCGGAACTCAAGGCACAGAGAAGCTTCAGCCATCGTTCTTCATCCAGTACAAGAAGACCGTCGCAGACCAGCTCCCGTACACGCAGTACGACATCATCATCGCGGTACTGCTACTATCATAAACTATTTGGAGCGAGGGCAAGACGCTGCACAACGCCATGCACGTTTGTCAAGTCGGACAACTCACAAAACAGCAGAACGCTAGCAGAAGCAGACAGCGTTCACGAAAAATCCCACCGCCTGTTCGTGAGGGACAAGAAGACCAACCTGTCTTTTCTGGTAGACACGGGTGCCAACATATCCGTCCTACCTAGGAAAAAATGGTCAACATCAACTCCACTGCCATTTCAACTGTACGCAGCCAATAACACCGTCATCAAAACCTATGGGGAGAAGACGCTTGTATTAGACCTCAACCTACGACGACCTTACAAGTGGAAATTCATCGTTGCTGACGTTTCCAAACCGATACTGGGTGCCGACTTCCTCAATCATCACGAGCTCATTGTGGATCTCAAACATCGAAAACTGATCGACGGCCGTACAAGCCTATCAGTCAACGTTCCGATGTACGCGACCAACATACCTACCATTCGCAGTATTGATACGCAACAGCAATATCACGACATACTAGCCGAATTTCCTGGCATCACTCGACTGACTTCGATGAAGCTAAATCCAAACCGAAGCGTAGAACATTTCATCGAAACGTCCGGATCGCCAGTCTTCAGTCGCGCACGACCACTACCTCCACATCGCTATCAAAAGGTGAAAGAGGAATTCGAGAACATGATGCAACAAGGCTTATGCAGACCAAGCAAGTCGTCATGGTCGTCACCCCTTCATGTCGTCCCTAAGAAGAACGGCGACCTACGAGTATGTGGCGATTATCGAAGACTTAATTCGATAACAAAACCCGATCGCTATCCTGTACCACGCATCAAAGACTTCACGCACATGCTATCAGGAAAGAAAATTTTTTCTACCCTTGATTTAAATCGTGCATATGCTCAAGTTATGGTTCATGAGAAGGATATTGAGAAGACCGCCATCATCACACCGTTCGGCTTATTCGAATTTCCTCGCATGTGTCCTGGCCTGAAGAACGCGGGACAGACATTTCAAAGATTTATTCACCAGGTGCTGCGCGGACTCGATTACGTCTTCCCATTCATCGACGATCTTCTCTTGGCTTCTGCAGACGAAGAAGAACACAAACATCATCTTCGCACTGTTCTAAAAAGACTGGAAGACTACGGCATCACTATCAATCCTGCAAAATGCGTCCTAGGTCAACCGAAAATCAAGTTCCTAGGATACATTGTTTCGCAAAATGGAATCAAGCCGACACCAGAAAAAACGCAAGCCATACTGTCCTACCAAAAACCGTCAACAGTCGAAGAACTTCGTCGTTTTCTCGGTATGTTAAACTTCTACCGAGAAAACATACCTAACGCGGCATCAATACAAGCACCGCTGAACAAATACCTACACGACGTCAAGAAAAGAGACAAAACTAAAATCGAATGGAACGAAGAATCCTCCAGAGCTTTTGAGATGTGTAAAGACAGCATTCAAAACGCAGCTTTACTCGCTCATCCTGTTCATCAAGCGCCTATCGCGTTATTCTGTGACGCATCCGACACCGCAGCTGGCGCAGCAATTCAACAGTACCACAACAATAAATGGCAACCGTTGGGATATTTCTCCAAGAAGTTTTCAGAAGCACAGAAGAAATATTCCACATTCGACAGAGAGCTTCTAGCAATCTACATGGCTGTGAAGCACTTCAGGAAAATGTTTGAAGGTCGAGAATTGATCATCTTCACCGACCACAAGCCTCTCGCCTACGTGCTACAAAAATCGCCATCAGCCTCAGAAACTCCCAGAAGAACAAGACAATTGCTATTTATTGCTGAATTTACCACCGACATTCGCCATATAAGCGGAAAAGACAACGTTGTAGCAGACGCCTTAAGTCGCATAGAAGCAATTTCATGTCCATCATCTATCGACTATAACAAGATTGCAAAAGCGCAAGAAAGAGATAGTTGCATTTCTCAATTGCTCTCGAACAGAAATGTGGCAATGAAAAAAATATTCATACCTAACACAAATGTGAATATTTACTGCGAAACGTCTACATCGCATGTCCGGCCATACATTCCAGAAGAATACCGACGTACCGTTTTTGATAGTGTTCACAATATCAGTCATCCCGGAACACGAACAACGCGTAAGCTAATTACGCAGAAATTTTTCTGGCCCGCTATGAATCAAGACATCGGGGTGTGGGCGAAGAGTTGCATTCATTGTCAGAAGAGCAAAGTACAACGCCATACGACGAGCAATCTTTCATCATTCCCGCCGAGTGACCGTTTTCAGCACATACATGTCGACATCGTAGGACCGCTACCCACCACAGCCGATGGACATCGATACCTAATCACCATTATCGATCGTCTTACACGATGGCCCGAAGCAATACCTACTCACGACATAAGCGCTGAAACAGTTGCCAGACAAATATTTGAACAATGGATCACTCGTTTTGGATGTCCTGCAACACTCACAAGCGACCAAGGACGTCAGTTTGAGAGTGACTTATTTTCAAATTTAATGAAAATATTTGGAATCAAGAAAACTCGCACAACGCCTTATCACCCGCAAAGTAACGGCATAGTCGAACGCTGGCACCGAACATTGAAAACCGCATTAAAAACCAAGCTATCCGAACATAGTAATTCATGGATCGAAGTATTACCTACCATATTACTTGGATTGCGTGCTTCATTACGCACGGACACAGGTGTTAGCGCGGCCGAACTTACCTATGGCTACAACCTAAGGCTACCTTTCGATTTTTTCAACTCTCAAACGAACATCTCAATCGGCGATTATACCTACGTAAACAAGCTACGTGAAACTATTGACGCGCTCAAGCCAACAAGTATCAAAACGCACGGTACTAAGAAAATGTTTGTGCATCAAGACTTATACACATGTACCCACGTATTTGTCAGAGTGGACGCAATTCGTAAGCCACTTCAACCACCTTACGAAGGACCTTACCGTGTTGTGAAACGAACTGACAAAGTTTTCACAATTCAGTTACATGGACGTCAAGCAAATATATCGATCGACCGATTGAAACCGGCATACCTACTTGAAGACTTTGAACCTGTTACCTCATACCTCAAGAATCCAGTTACCAGTCAAGATCATACCTCGTCAACCGTTACCAAGTTACCTCCCAGTAGTAAAATGAACGACGGTGACAGCAAGCGAACGCGATTTGGCCGACTCATCAAACTACCGGTACGCTTCGCTTGAGGGGGAGTACTGTAGCTACCGTGTCACGGCCAGCGCTTCCGACCGAGGTCCGGCGCCGTTGTTTCTAAAGAGGAGATGTTGCCTCCACGGCGTCGACGGGCAAAAGGGTTGCATAACTACGCGGCCCGTATTTATATCATCGCGCTGTTTCAAAATATGTGCGCGCGAACGCAATACGCATTGGCACGCGCCAATGACAATTGACTTCCTTAATTATTATTATTCTTCGGTATAATAATAATATTCTTTCGGCACGCCACTGTAAATATACTATATAAGTAGGTGTAAATAAAGATCATGAGACATTCCTGTAAGATTCCTGCACCTATGGAGTATTATTGCTACCTCAAACAATCAGCGCGAAATAGTAGAAAATTATAATACAATACTTACACAAATTGTGTATTAGAATGAGGATTCTTTAGGTTTATTGTGTATCTGTATTAGGAGAGGACACACTTCGTGGTTCCTTCACCATTCTTTTATTCTTCATCTGTATATCCATGCATATAATAAAATCGTAAACGAGCCGTGTCCTACATTAAAGATTTTTTCAAAAAAACAAATACCGAGGTCAAAAAAATAGATTTTAGGACTTTTGTCTGCTTGTCTGTGTGTTTATGCATGCTAATATCTGAAGCGACTTAACCGATTTGAATGCGGTTTTCGCTGATGTATTGTAGCAAGCTTCCCGTAACATTTCGTGTTTGTTTCATTCCAATCGGTTTACAAACAAATAAATTACGCGCTATACCGAATACTAAGTTGCGGGTTCAGCTAGTTATTAATATACAGTTAAAAATCTTTGTTATTAATACATATGTATACTTTTACATTGTTAATTTGTGTACCATTTATAATAGTAGCTGGCTAATTAGTTGTCCTCTAAGCGTTTGATTAGTGTGGAAAGCGCTAAAGCTAACGCTAACGCGCCTCTGTCGTGCTTGCGCCGCCGCCGACACAACATTCACACGCACGGCATAGACAGGGAGTCACTTACCATTTTAAAGTGTTTCACTTGCAACTATACTAAACTAAGAAACAAATCTTGGAAATCAATTTTTTATTGTCGTATCGTAAGATGTTTTGTGTGTGCGTACTTGGATGTAAATCCGATGACAATACAATAATTTAATATTTTTGAGATGACTTTAAGCAAAATTGCTTAAATTTTTTTCGATGCATTTTTCGGTTTGAGTGCTGCGGAGGTAAAAATATTGCACCCGAGGTGGACTGTTTTTTCGAACACTACTCGTCGAAACAACACGAAGAAAATTAATGTAGCCTTTCTAATATTTTAACTTCAATGTGGAGTACATTTTTTAACATTAAAAGTGCACAGAATAAAAAGTGTGACAATGAGTTGTAATATTAACGGTGCTTATAACAGGTGTTTATTAATAACTTGCAGTTTTATAGGAAGAAAAGAGGAGATGAGAACTTACTGTTTGACAACGACATGACATCCCCAGCTCCCGATGACCACCTGATACCCAGCTAAGTACCTACACGACAAGAAATACCAAGTAAAATATACCGTGTAATTTGTTTAAGACCTAAGACAGGGTACGTTGTATCAAATCAATATCAATTTGATTGTATCAATCAATCAATTGAATAGATATATTTAAAACTTAAAATAAGGTAGTGGACTCTGCGACTACAATGTTAGAGTCGTAATTGCGGCGAGCATTAATTCGTCGTGATTCGTTTAGCCGAAGCCACTGAACAAATTGTATCATTTAAATAATGTCCTACAATTTGTTTATGTAAATTTCTCTAATGACCGCCAGAGTGCTGTTGGTGCTGTGCACTGTAAATGCGCTTCGACATGAACATGTTCTGACTGTTTGAGTAGGCGTGGGCACATTTTTATTGATTTTAGGACACTCTGGTGAAAATAATCTGTTCGTGTTAACGCGGTTCTGTATGGCGGAGGGATGGCGCTGCAGTCGCGTCTGATTTTTAATTAGAACGCGGCCTCGGGCGGACGCCAACAATTTGCAACTCAAAGCCGCTGAAAAAACCCTAAAACACCCGACGCACAGCCCTTTGGCTCTTCGCGTACAGAACAGAGACTGCGGTGGACTCACATCAATACGTTACTTTTCCTGATTACCTAGTTGTGGTTCTTTTTTGGACACACGATTTTTTGACATTAAGATCAATTGATTTATTTTAAAATACGTTAAAATTTTGACTGACTAATAGGGTATTTGACAGATTTTAGGAAAATATCTCAAATTTTTAATTATACCATAATACACTTGCAATTTGATTCATTCTTTGTGAATTGCTTTATTTTCTATGAAAATTACAATCAAAGTTTAAATGATAAACAGAAATGATAACAAGTTTAAGTTTAAGTAAATTATCGTCTATGGTAATTTACCTTATTTTTTGGAGGAAATATTTGAATTATTATTTTTGAAGTTTCATTTAATTTTCCAATTATATTAACTTAGCAACCGACAATAAACATTCATGTTTAAGTATACCTAAAAGCATCGTGACACACATCACCATGAGGCTACTCCTTCCCCCTTCCGACTTTCTGTGGTGTCATTAGATTCGGGAATAATGTGGCTCCACTCGTCCCGCACGTTAGCTTTCATTTGTTTTGGCATAATTGCGCCAGATAAGAGGCTCGCTCCGCCCCCCGGCCTTATTGCCTCTGCATTAACTCCCTTTTATTTAACCACCTCCTCAGATGCCTTCCAACTTTACATCTTAAAGCACCCCGCATTTACTCAAACCCACATCTTTATCCGGGTGCATACCGATGTTGTCTTCTCTGAGGTTTCTACTAATGGTAGGTACCTAATCTTAAATTAATCATGATAATATGGTCATAATAACATTATTAAGGCATCGTTTAAAAACTCAGGGTAGTAAATATATAGGTACCTAAATAGCTATTAAGGTTGAGCCTCTGTGGAACTCTAAATAGGAATTCGATCGCTGACCATCTCGTTGCAACATATACCTAAGCAATATTTTACGCACTGTATTAATAATCTTTAATAGTATAGGGTATAGGCATATTTAAAAACAATTGGGTAAGTATTACTGTGGTATTACCTAGCAATGGACGATACCTAAGGATTTGAAATGTAATTGAAAATAATTATAATTATAATATTCATTTGGGTAGTAGAGGTAAAAGTTTCAAATAAATTTAATAATGTAATACCTACCGACATCTATCGAAATTTGAGTGAGACGCTTACCTGTGATGTGGTGAGATTGTACTCAACTGTCACCTACTGCCATCTAGCGTCGAATAGCAATCTTTTAATTCCTTGTATAGATGGCGTCAGTCATTTAGTTTTAAGGATTACACGAAACAATCACATTTTTATAATAATGGCAATTTTAATATCTACATTTTAAATTAAACTATCTGAAGCTTGCAGCTTCGCCCGCGTTAAAAAATAAAAATATAATGCTTGACTAAATATATGAGCAATGTAGGTAACTCCTAACATCTTTATTGCAATTATAACTTTGCCAGGCCTGCACCCCTGACAACGCGTATGCAAAATTTCATGATAATCGGTTCAGACGTTTAGGCGTGAATAGGTAACAGACATTTATAATATTAGTAAGTATGGATGTCACCGAATAGAGGTAGGACAAAATAAGGTAGTAGTTTTTTATGTATTAAACAAAAAAATCTACTTTCGCAAATGCTCGTTCTTACTAAGGTAGGTAGTCTTACTTAGGTAGGTAGGTTTAATAAAGTCATAATCATTGTTGAGAAAATCAAACGCTGGTGCCGATGTCAAAAAGCAAAGTCTGTATTTTCTAAATTGATATTTTTTAAATATAACAGTTATAATAAATCGAAAAAATATTTTGCTTGCAAGTTTTTGTTAATGCATTTTAACTACCTATTCGTTGTGAATTCGATAATTGATAATGATGAGTTTTTGTTAATTAATGTTTGAACAGACAGAGTTTTCTTTAGTTTTGTATGCCTAGTACACAGAAATAAATAATACGTAGGACCTTGAAACCACCTGAAACCCATAATAGTAGGTACTATAGTAACTAATAGTACAAGCGAGTATAGAAGACAGTGATGAATACAGGTCTGTCATACATTTTTCCATTTTACAATTAGACCAAGAAATTCGTAACTGGCATTCAAGTTTGTTTCTAACAATACCTATTATAATAAAATGCGAAAGCTTGTAAACTTGCCTAAATGTTTATTACGCAATAACGCCCAGCTATCCGCTAAACAGATTGAGGTAAAACTTTGCATACAAATAAGCCAAGCCCTAGATTTAAAAGTTAAAAGCTTATAAAATTGTAGGTCTGGAAGTTAATAACAGATGGCGCCACTAGTGGCCCGAGTTCTTTTATTTTTTACAATAGCTACGGCTTTTAAAAAATTAATAACATACCTCTGTAGTATGTTTAGTTTTGCTTAGACAATCTTAATAATTAAGAAATGATTACTTAAAACTTAATACCTATAAGTTACTTGAATTTTTTTTAGAATTTTATGAAATACAATTTCATAAACCTGGCTCCGGCTTCGCACACAGTTGAAATTTTCAAAAGTCCTTTCTTAGCGGATACTTAGGTTATAAAATAAATCCAAAAACATTCTGTAAAAAACTGGCCAAGTCTCGATGGAGCTCATGGTGTCATGGAGCACCTGGTTTTGTACCCTTGTGTACCCTTCAACGGCCAAGTCACACAACATTAACTATAATAATAAAGAAATCGCAGTAAGGAACCTTACATTTGGCACGACTTTGTCTAGATTTCATTACTTTTTAGAGATAAACAAGCAGCTCCATCGAGACTTGGCTAGTTTTTTACAGAATGTTTTTGGTGGGATTTCACTTCTTTTTGTAGAAACGTGGGCATATTGATTTATTTTATTAGATTTTCTTATTTCACACAGTTTTTTTCTTTTTAAGAGTAGTTTTTTTTTTATTATTACAAATCTTTCTTTTCTTTTTTTCCGGTTCTGATTCTTGTACAGTAGCAACAGTTTTTCGTATTGCCCATTCGCGTTCATTATTTATTCTTTTAGACGGTTTAGACTTTAGACGGTTTAATTTCTGAAAGATCAGCGCGGTATTTACGCCTAAGTAGGTTGTATTCGGTGATCGCTTAAGCTTGAGCTTTTATACTTTTGAAGTCAACATTTATGAGGTGCACTCCATGAAGATTGGTTACTCGTGAAAGCGCCACGTAGGCTTGGCCACAGGAGAATATGGAGGTGCCAATGTCCATGAGGGCATTTTTTAGACTTAGACCTTGCAGTCAGCGCCATCTAGCGACGTGTGCGGGTATCACCGCCACTCTTAGTCCAATGCATTATATTTTGACCAAATTTTGAGCGAAATTAATATTTTAGTGTAATTTGTTTATTTAATTTGTGTAATGTTCGAGTAGAATAAAGTTAAGTTAAGTTAAGCCAGTCAAGTCTTATCCAGAGTTTTCCTTTAATTTTATTTATATGGGTATTAAAAGCAGAAGGGGAGGCATTCGCCCAGCAGTGGGACGCTATAGGCTAGATTAAATTAGAAGATGTGTCCCACTACGCTGGAATTTTGCAATGACAGTCGATTTTTTTATGTACCAATAGTAGAAGGGGGCATTACCATATCTCTAATACGGCTGAGACCAGCTGAGGGTTCTTCATCAGATACTTCAGACCTTCGATTTTTGACATCAAATGAAGCGGCCCACCAAGTTGAATATTTTTTGTAAAGGCGGTATGTCGATCTCTTCTAATAGTTTGGTTGGGCTCTTGTGTTTTCTAATCAGGGTCACCAGGTACTCCAGATCTTCGATTATCCTAGTTTTTATAGTTTTCCCTTTATGTGGCCATTAAACCCTAACTCTGTATCAAATTTCAGCTCTCTGAGTTTATGGGAAGTATTAGTTCTATTTTGATGATCATGAGTGAGTGAGTGAGTGAGTGTCATAAATGCGAAACTTTGCTTTCGCTTAACTTGAAATTTTGGATTTTAAGTATGTGATTATAGCTTACTGGATGACGAAAATTTCTGCGTTCAGGTCTTATCCAGAGGTTCTCAAATAGGGGCCTGAAATAGGCCTCAAATAGGAATGGTACGGCAGTGTTTGTTTTTGCTTCGCGCTCGACTTGGCGGGGGCACTGCAGTGCCCCCCGAACTATGTTCCAAATTTCAGCTTTCTAGACTTAGTAGTTTTCGCTGAGCGTTGATAGTCAGTCAGAACAAACGATTTTATAAATATTGACATTGTTTCGCTTAGAATTTTCTACCTAGTCCAGCCATAAGTTCTATTACTAATGAAAATGCATTTATTTTTGTGAATTTTAGATAATTTTAATAAAACTTAAACACCTATCATTTTTTTATTGAAGTCTCAGCAAAAAAATAATAATAATAATTCCATTCAAAAGGTTTGATACAGGCCTTTCGTCTGTTTGGCTAGCAACCCATGAATTTACGCACTGTTTTAGAAGTAAAATGATGATGAATGAAATTAAATTAAAAAAAATCATTTTATTGATATTTTAGGAACAGAGAAAGGACAATTTTCAAATTGATTGATACTGTTTCTTATACGAGGCATCATATTCAAAACAACTTAAAAGCGACTTCGTTCGCGTGGACTTCGTCTTGAGATATGAATGCTTTAAGACATAATTTTAAGTATGTACTTTAAAAAAGAATACTTAATATAAATTAAATAAAAATAAAATGTACATTTAATTTTTTTTATTATTATTATTACAGAATCAACAGCTCTCAAATACTTATAATTATAATAGAAAATTATTCTTTCCTTAAAGCCAATAACAGATTCATACTTCATATTACAAAATTTTGTATACAAGTATCGCTTAAAACGGAAACAGATAATTTTAGAATAAGAAACATTTAGAGAAAAAAAACATAGACTAAGCTTAGGGCTGTTTTTCTTAGGCGCTCCTTTTTTTTACTTTAAACATTTTATATCCCTCATAACTGTCCGATTCGAAAAAAATTAAGAGGAATTTTCATTGTACTTGGATAAGGATTAATAACATGATACAAATGTCCACTACCTTTTTACTTTTATTTTGTTTGACTAATTTGAACACAAGAAACGGTTACTGTGACTCGTGACTTTTCTGTGGCTAATGATGAGCGGTTTTTTTCCTCTATGATATTAGTGTATATATATTAAATTGAAGAAGAAATCGTGTTATATTTGTAACAAGGAAGCGATGCAGCACAGTCTTGCTGAAAGATACTTCATCACTTCACCACAAAAGAGGAGGTCAAAAATCAAGATGAATATCGTACAGGCCGACCTAAGGTGATGGAAATAAGAAAGTTACGAACAATGTGATTCAGTGTATCATATAGGTAATTAGGTATACTAATAAGTCTTTTAATAATCCTTTACTCGTGAAACTGTGTGATAGGCAAATAAATTATTATTATTCTGAGGAGCTTCAATCTCAACTTTACTTAATTTGCAATTTTTCTTTAGTTTTTCTGTATTACTAATATATAGTTATAAAATCTTTTTCTGACTATCAAAGCACAGTTGTAACTACTACATAAAGAAAAAAACCAAAAATTTGGAACAGAGCTCTTTTTATAACGTAGGTAAGCTTTCGCTAAGAAAGGATTTTTGAAAATTTTAACTCCCTACGAAGCTGAGAGCCGGTCGACTTTATGCCACGAAGGAAGTTGAAGACTTTGACCTGTGAAGCCTCCCTGTAATCGAGCGTTTTCTGTGTGGAATTTATTAAGGAAAATATAAAATTGAATTTCATATGAGATCGGTTACAGAAGAACAAAATTGTATGCCACTACTATATTCAACTCAACAAACAAAGTGGAGGACTTTCTCCAGAGAGTTTATAAGCAGCACACAGATACGATACGAGGGTAACACTGAAAGTTTTTAGAAACTCGAAAAGTAAATAATGTACTAGGGCGGAGTGATAAAATCTGCTAAAAATCTATTTTCGATTAAAATTATCGCAAATTGCATGAAGAGCTCTTTTGAAGGACTAAATTAAAATTTTCAGCCAGTACCGCCGGTTAGTTTTTTTTGTGACAGCCATTAAAAAAAATAATTGAACAAATTTTGCAAAGATTAATTAAAGTGAATTTCGTGTCTTTCATTAAACATTATTTTTTGCGAAAAAAAACTATTATGGAAACGAAAAAAAAATTGATAAATATTATGGGGACTCTGCTCCGTCGATTAAAATGATTCATAAGTGGTTTACTGATTTTCGGCGTGGTCGTACCACCACAAGTGATTCTGTGCGTCCAGGACGCCCAGTTGTGGTCACTATTCCAGAGTTGATCGCTAAAATCCAGGACATAGTGTTGAACGACCGAAGAGTAAAAGTGAGGGGGTCGGAGATCGACGAGTAGTAGGCATCTCGGACGAACGTGTGCGCAATATCTTACACCAACATTTAAATAATATGAAGAAGTTCTCCGCTCGAGGGGTGCGTGTGACCACTTCGGAGGCTGGTTTGGCGTTGTTTCAACGAGATAAAACTGAATTTTTGCGTCGTTTTACAACAGTAGACGTAACATGGATCCTCCACCATACCCCAGAAACCAAACAACAATCGAAACAGTGGATTGCTATCGGCGAACCAGCTCCGAAGAAGGTCAAAGCAGTTTTATCGGCCAATAAAGTGATGGCTACAGTTTTTTGGGATGTTCGTGGAGTAATCCATATTGACTACCTAGAGAAGGGTAAAACGATTAATGGCGAATATTATGCCAATTTATTGAGCCAATTTAACACAATTTTACGTGAAAAACGACCACATTTGGCTAAGAAGAAAATCCTCTTCCACCAAGACAACGCACGAGTGCACTACTGCGCGATTGCCATGGCAAAACTTCATGAGTTGCGCTATGAGATGCTTACTCACCCACCGTATTCGCCAGATTTAACCCCTTGTGACTATTTTCTGTTTCCGAATTTAAAAAAATGGCTTGATGGGAAAAGATTTGGCTCCAACGCAGAGGTCATGCACGAAACCAATGCCTATTTTGAAGGGTTGCCTAGGTCGTATTTTATGGAAGGGATCGAAAAGCTAGAGAAACGCCGGGTGAAGTGCATTGAGCTACACGGAGACTACGTTGAAAAATAAACAATAATAATTTAATTAAATTTACTCCTTGTTTAATTTTTACCAGACTTTTAACTCCGCCCTCGTAGGAAACTGTTTTTTTTTTCTTAGTAGTTTTCGAAGTAGTCTCCATTCCTTTGTAAGCGCCGTCGCATGCGATGGAACCACTGACTGAAGCAATGGGATCACTCTTTTTTTATGTTGAGATCGGTAGACAAGCTGACGGTCCACTTGATGGTAGGTGGCTACCGTCGTCTATAACACGAGCAACGCCTAAACTGCTGCAAGTGCGTTGCCGTTTACAGTAGGTTTAAGGATAAGGGATTAGGAGGGGATAGAGAAATGGGCTTTGGCATCCCCTACTCACTCACCGAAACACAACAGCACACGTGCTGTTATTTCACGGTGGTCTTCTGTAAGGGGGTGGTTACTGCCGCCAGACGGGCTTCCCAAATGACTGCGCAACGCAGTGTGCTCTGCCACTACTTTCCAAATCCAGACCAGAGCCAAATTTGAAAAGTTCATTTTTCAAAGTTGACCCTGTCGAGAATCGAACCCGGGAACCCTAGAACAGAGCGTTAAGGCAAGCACCCTAACCACTCATCCAACGGGCTCGTCAACGGTCTCTTTCACGGAGAAGGATTCTACTTCTTGGGCGCTTTTGTCGAACATTTTCTAAGACAACTAGCAAACTTCCCTTCTTCACTTTTGTTGATAAATCCTCGAAAGAAAACACCAATTTTGCAGATTGCCTTCGTAACAATATATCCAGGTTTCATCTCCTGTGACGATATAAAATACAGCATTTGATTAACGCCCGTTATATTTTTAAATAATTTCGCGGCACCAATCAGCGATGACCTTATTGATTTATACAAAGCTCCGCCTAGCGCAAGCTTTGTGTAAGAGTATATGCACTTGACTCATGCTCATGCCAATGCCTAAACTTGACCGAATCTGTTGGTATGTCACTCTTTTATCTGTTTCAATCATGAGTCGCACACCACTCACGGCGAAAACTTTAAACTCACTGAACCAGAAAGAGTGGCACGGGATGGGGCTTCGTCATGAAATGTCACGAAATAACTTTGTTGTTGATTAAGACCGCAACGAAAGTGGTAATAAATCACAGAGAAATCTTCTTTCGTCAAATCTATTTTTCGCACGACACACACTTTTTAATTATCAGAAATTTGTAAAAACAAATGTCAACTGAATGAAATTACATCGACAGCTTCCTAAAGAGTTCTTAATTCAAAATTTATATTTATTTCTATCTTACTTTCTGGCCAGTTCTAAAAACTTTCAGTGCAGCTTATGCAGATATAAAAACATAAAAAAAAATTATATAGGTAGTATAATAAAAAACATGAAAAATTCATATAAAACGCCCTCAAGTGTTGAATGTAATAGGTGTTGCATTTGTTGAGGACGATGCCTATAAGTTATTACCAAAACAAACTTGTCAAAAACTATTACTCTTCCGCCGCATTCACCCCACGCTGTCTTAAAGCTTAAAGCTCAACTTTCATTCAAACAACACTTAAAGCTCTCTTTTATCACTAAAAAACACAAAATTCAATAAAAGAAGAATTCTAAAATGTCCTAATTATGGATCAAAATGAGGCGAATGACTGATTTTTGTTCAATCTTTATTGCTCATCATAATAATACAATATTTGTCAGGTGTTAATTTTTTTATTATACGTGATCCCTTGGGAACAGTACTTTTTTCCGAGTGGAAGCTACTCTATGTCCTTTAATGGATCCCTGAAAACGTGTATGCAAAATTTCATGTAGATCGGTCTAGTAATTAAGGCGCGAAAGCGTAACAAACAGACTGACTTTCGCATTAATACGTAAAATATTAGTTTGGACAGAACACAAACATTTGATCCAACTACGATCGAGATAAATGTGTCATAACATAGGGAGTCGATTCATTTCGACTCGTTTTCAGGTGTAGAGCCATGATCTAGTAACCAAACACTATCTATTAGGTATTAGCGTTCGGTGTGTGTGTGCCTGTGTGTGAGTCCCATGGGAGCGGTGTGTGTGTGCGTGGGCTTAATGCGGCGACCCCCTAACGACAATTTAATAAAGAAAGCTAAAGCTCGGCGGGAGGTGGGCGGGTCGCGGGGAGCGGGGGCCCGCCCAACAGTAAGTAATAACGTTTGTAAAAATATCTGCAGACACACTGTTAAGGAGACGTCACACACCACTCGCCCACATTATCAATGTCACATCCAACAGAGCGATTGCTTTATTATGGTTCCAAATTCAAAACTAAGTGGCACTAGTGCTTGCTTGCGATAATTACACTGCAAATGACTACACTGACAAAAATTTAATACATAATTCATCTAGAAACCTTATCTCTTATCGTAACTGCGCTAGGTAAACTTAAGACCGACGCAATGATTGCATTCTCACCATTAGATGTAAACCGATAGCAACATCTAACAAAAATTTTAGGTAACAGTTGATTGCTATCAATACACAAGAACCACTTTACTTTACTAGATGGCGCTTTAATAAAAAAACTTTTTTGGACAAAATTGCGTTTATACAAGAAATACAACTATATAGGTAGACTTAAAAAGCAAAACCTTATCTCAATACGAAATTTCATCGAAATCGATAGAGCCGTTTCCGAGATACGCGAAATAAATAAATTGATATTTATATATATTTATACCCACAACAAGAATTGCTAGTTTAGTGACAGAAATCATTAACAGAAGAACCTTAACGAGAAGTAATAGTGGATATCTGGAAGCAATACAGCTCGCAGAACTGAAGACGATTTCCTTCTAACAGTGACGATGTGCTTTGTAACTCAATGCTTGACCAGCATTGAGTTACATACATACATACGAATATAGGGCCGACTGGTGGCGGTCCTATATTCGGATGGTGAATATGTCATAAGAGCATAAAGAGAAGAAACAGCAGGAGAAAATTGAGGTATTGAAGTTCATTTGGTCTCTATTGTAGAGGAAACAATGCTCGGAAAAGGTGTTCTGCCCGTTATGACGTACAGTGTACAGCAAAGAACTGTTGGAGTCGGCTCGGTAAGCTGAAATGGTTCATTATCAACCGACAACTGACGAGCAGACCAGCATTGAATGTCTCCAGGCAAAGTGCAGTGACAACCTCGTATATAGTTATTAGTGTCTAAGTCCAGATAGTTAAAACAATTTGGTTTTGTGGAACATCTTTTAATGCAGATTTGCGTTTACAATATTGTTCTTTGAAAAGAAATAAACGAGTCGGTCCAGTCAATGAGTTTTAAAGTGACCGATCACAACGCGTTATGCAATCATAATTTGGGCAGCCCTTTGGCGGCAGTAACCACCCTATTACAGAAGACCACTGTGAGCGAGTAAGGGATGCCAAAGACTATTTCCTAATCCCTTCCTAATTCCTCATGTAGACCGACTGAAAAGTCTAAGTCTCCTGAGCCTTAGTGGGTAGGTACACTTGTTATACAAAAAACGTTACATGGTAGTAATGAAAAAAGAAACCCATTTGATATACATCTTAGTAAAGTTTAACCCTTACCAATAGAGCACACCGTATAGGAAACGAGGCTCGCTCGCACAGAAGATTACCGGACGGGGATCCATGTAAACATTATTTCGGCGGTTTGCTGTTTGTCAAATGGATAATAATTTAATTAGGTTGGGCAGCGTGCAGTGTGCAGCTCCCACTCGGCCGGTGGGAGGGAGCTCGCGGCTGCGGCGCCTATTTGCTCCTCGCCTTAACCCGCGCGCTGCCAATATTAAATTCTGCGCAAACCTACCCCTCTCCCCCCACCCCGCCAGACGTCCCGCACACTTCCATTACATTACATTATGTGTTGAGATAGCTCCCAATTAACCACCGCACTTTTCCACGGGATCGGGCTTTCGCTTCTCGACCAGTCGAGCGGCAGCCAAACGATCGGGGCGGAAACTAGTTAAAGAAGTATATGAGAAATAAGGTTGAATTAATTAAGTAATAACTTTTTCTTACTTAATTAATCAATTGAGTGAGAACAAGTTTATTTTATAAAACATAATCCATGCTAGTCCATACTTATTAACATTACAAATGTACCATCATCCAGAAAAAAGTAGATACTGTTCCCAAAAATAAAAATACAAATCTCTGACAAAACTATAACAGCAATAAAGATTGAATTAGTTAGAAATCGCTGACACCAGCTTATTAATTCATTATTATTAATAATGAATATGGACTTAAGATGAATATGGACAAGATGAAAGTTATGGGACATGTCCATGTTGCGCCCACCCCACTAACAATTGCGAACTCTACTCTCGAGCGAGTCTAATTAGATCCAACTTCTATTTCCTCACCACCTCAAAACAAACGAAACAATGTGTTATCAGAGGTGACATATGGGGTCGAAACGTGCTCCCTATAACTATAGGCCTCGTAAGAAAGCTCAACTTCTCTCAGTGAGCTATGGAGAGGCCTATGGGGTTACTCTGGGTGACAATGGGGACACATAGTAGACGGTCTGACCGTCTATTAAGGGCTGCGGGTCGTCGTGAGTTTGTTTCACGTTTTAACGAAGACGCTTTCGTGTCTTCATGACATTTTGCATAAACGTTAAGTCCTTTGGATACAGAAAAGAACTTGGAGTGAGTACCTTGCATCTAGAAAAAAAGTAATGTTCCAGAGGGAACATCTAAAAATATAGAAATCTTTTAAAATATAAGATATGAATACTTATATAATTTCATAAACAAAAACTAATAATACAAACTAAACTAAAATTTAAATGTGTAGTTAACTAATAGATTAAACGTAGGGCTGTTCGCTCACACCATGGTAATTTTTTTTTATCAAATAATTTAAAAAGGAATTTACATGTACTTTACTTAATCGACCTTGATTATGAAACCGTTTAGTGGGATAAGGATTAATATCGTGATGCGAATGTCCATCATCTTTCGTTTCTACCCGTGTTTTAATTGACTAATTTAAAAAAAAAACATATAGCCTCGCTGACTTTTTTATGACTAATAATGACTATTATAGGCAAATTTTTAGTACCTTGCGTTACATTATTGTAATTTTCCTAGGGATTTCTAATTTATTTTAAATGAAATATTCTTTTCATAGGCGAAAGTTTTTTTTTAAATCGGCTAACTAAGTTTTTGAATTTATCCATTACAAAAAAACATACAAAAATTCATTAGAGAAATGACCACAAAGTTTGAAGCATTGTAATTAAGGCCAGTGGACTCGTTTCATACTCTTAAAATACTATCGTAAAAGAACGCACCGTTACAATAAGTCTGTAAAAAAATATTTCTTTGTGACATATTAATAGGAATATTTCTACACTAATTTTATAAAGAGACTCCATTTTTTAATGTCGTGTTTAGTCACTCAAACTACGCATCAAACTCAGTGGTGTGTCGTACACTCCGGGGGTTACAATAACAATTTTATGTCTATTGATGTTTTTAGCCATAGTAAAGCTTCTTTTAAAAAACAAGTAACTTTAGCTCTTAAAGGTGGAACACACAGATAATGCTACACACACTAGCATTACTCATTCATATACACACACATAAAATATAAACTTACATTCACACACATAAAAACTTAAATATTGTCGAATGCATGCTTGTTATCGGTTCAATTCACTATTTTCAAAATTTTTCTGAATTCTTTTTTGTTTCTCATAACATATTTTTTTTCTTTAATGATCTTGTTGACTTATTAATTATTATTATTTTTTTAAATTGTAATTTTTTTTAAATGTTTCTTATTCTAAAATTACTTATCTGTTTCCGTTTTAAGCGATACTTGTATACAAAATTTTGTAATATAAAGTATGAATCTGTTATTGGCTTTAAGGAAAGAATAATTTTCTATTATAATTATAAGTATTTGAGAGCTGTTCATTCTGTAATAATAAATTAAAAAAAAAAAAAAAAAATTGTACGTATGCACGTATTTTCGTATGTTTGTAATGAATAAACTCAAAGACTACTGGACCGATTTAAAAAATTCTTTCACCAATAGAAAGACTACATTATCAGCGAGTAAAGGCTACTCACATTGCCTGCCGTCTTTAAATATAAAAAATACCAAATTTTAAATTTCCTAGGAATACTTACAATTCGTGTGCTAAATTGCTGTATTGGACGGCGTGGAATAAAAGGGAAATCCAAAGATTACTTAAAGGGATTACCTTTAAAGTAAGTAATGACTTAGTTGCGCCTTCCAAAGGCTTCATGGAACTAAGTCTCGGCGTCGCCTCTACTTAAAACATATTTAAATATCATCACAAAGCGATAATCTCACAACAGCGACGGATAATGGTCGCCCTTCGGGAACAACGAATAAGACAATGCAAACATCATCCGCCTGCCAGCGAAATGTGCACCTTAACGAGCACTGGATAGGGTCGAGTGTTCACGCGTCCGTGCGCTCGTCGAGGGTCTCGATATTGTCTGCTCAGTGGTGTATGGTTAATCGTTTTGGCTACCGTTTTATTTGGGAATTTGCCGCCTTAAGTGAGGCCCGTTTTTTACGAGCAATACTTAGAAACTTTAAATTGACTTCTTTTGAGTGTACGCATTGTGTTTTACGGGAATAGTCAGATTTAAATTAACGTATACAATTCTCGGATTTAGTGCCTTTAGCAACGGGGTAAATTTAAAAAGAAAGTTGTTTGTTGTTATCGGTTATCGCTAATGCAAAAATTTGTTAAATAACCAACTCGTTCTACGAACAAAAATAAGTCTAGTGATCGTTTCATACAATATTCTTATTCATTTATCAATTTATTTCATTTATAACAGTCATTTAAAGAACGGGATTGAAAACATTGATAACAAATTGGCACAACGAGTAACTAAACCGATTGGAATGAAACCTACACTAAATGTTACGGGAAGCTTGCTGCAATACATATTATGTGAAAACCGCATTCAAATCGGATAAGCCGGTTCTGAGATTAGCGAGCACAAACGCAGAGACTGTTAAACTTCCACACTTCACTTCAAAACAAGCACAGGGTTTTAATAAAACTTCCTTATTAGATTTATGACAAGACAAATTAATTTTTTAAAAATATGGGTAATAGAAAATGTCGCCGACAACTTTGTTCGCTAGTACTTATTTCACAAAGCGACATCTAGTTACAACACTATTTTAGAAACGCTTCCACATTAGTGCCATTTCTATACAGAGACAAGCAGACAAAAATTCTAAAAACTATTTTTTGACCTCAGTAACATAAGTACAGCGTTTACAAATTGTGTTTTTTTAATACTCATACAGATGCAGCTTGGTTACGATTTTATCATAATAGGTCGCGGAAAAAGTTTTTTCGAATTTTATATGAAAACTCAAGACTTTTTTTTTTCAAAGTTTATTTACAGTACATATGTGCCATTTTGGTAACATTATGTGCGCCGTCAGTCGTGCGCAAATTTATCTTACGCGTACTACATACCTGCAAATAAGCTTCGCCACTTTAAATCCCTTTCTTTAATTAAAAAAAACCGAGTTAAATTTAACAAAAAAAAAATGAAAATGACATTTGATATTATGAAATGAATCATTCATAGCCAATAAGTGATAGTTTTGGAAGTTTTCTTGCATAACTTAATCACACACCCCTAACTTAAGGCCCCGTAGGTGATATCGCGCCGCTCGACAATAGGTATTTGACGCGCGGCGGTGGCGCCGCCATGTGATCTTTCGTGAACTAAACCAGGGACAGCGGTTGAGTCGGTGTAAACGGTTTTGATCCTTTCCATATATTTTTATAGTAATTAATAAATTAGTAATGTCTTTTTTCAATATTTTTTTCTCTTATATTTATTAAGAATTATACAATGTTAGTTACTTTATATTAGTTTAAATATTAAATATTTTTGAGTATGTACCTCCATTACTGATACATATGTGTGAAAAAGTAAATCACTAATAGTAAAATCGTAGAGAAAGCCAATTCATTATTTATTATTATTTTATTTATCGTTTACTATTATTTCATTCATTATTATTATTTATTGTGATTGTTTATTTATTATTTTTTGAAAATTTTATAATAATGCCGGAAATCCGAAACTATTAATAAAATTAAGGAAGGTACCTAATAAAGCCATAAATTCTGTTACAAATGTAAATGCATTTATTTTTTTATGAAGTAAGGTAATCATAATTAAACTTACGTATACATATTTATTGAAGCCTCAGCAAAAACAAAATCTTTTCAAAATGGCCACCTTTAGCTTTGATAAAGGTCTTTATTCTACACTAAACGCAACAATTAAAGGATATAAAAAAAAGTTCCAAATTTTTAGGTGATTTTCAACAGGCTGTAACTTCGAAGAAAATGGTCGTATAGAGCTCATTAAAAAAGGAAATTTTAGCTTCAAGTTTCTAGTTCTTGAATCCAAGCTTCAAATTTTTTTCTCGTTGGCGATTTATGAGTAATAGTCAGATAAATCAATGTTAAAAAAAAAATTCAAAATTTTTCTCGTCTTGAAAATGGTGTAAAAGCCGTAATAATTTTTTTATTGTAATGGCACAGTAAAGATCTTTTAGAGAATTTAATTCCCTATAACTTGACCTCCTTATGAGCTCTGTACAATGAAAATACATGGTTTTTTTAACCAATTTCCAAAAGTAAGGAGGTTTTCAATTTTGATGTCTTTTTTTGTATGTATGTTACGTGATATCTTCGCCAATTGTAAACCGATTTTCAAAATTCTTTTTGGTTCATATAGGGTTGAGGTGACAAAGCGTTCAATGACAAAGCGTACATTTTGTCATTTTGCTTGTTGTAGTGTTCTTCAATCGTGGAAATGTTTTCTTCAGTAACGAGGATATTTCTGTGTCTTTCACCGTCGTATCGGGACAGAAGGCGTTTTGATCGAGTCACTCTCTTTATCTGTAGGGATTGATTTAGGGCATGTCCTGTATATCGACAATAGCACCGAGCTTCAGGTTTTGTTTTAATATACGCGACAGAGTCCTAACCGGAATCTTCATTTCTCGCGATAAGATTTTTATTTCCTTATGGGGTTTCGGCGAATTCTGGCTTTAACAGCATTAACAGCCTTTGTAGTTCTAACAGCACGCGGCCGTCCCAATCTTTTATGGTCATCGACAGAAGAAGTGTTAGTATATCTGTCGATAGTACGATATATACGAACATACAGCTGATACCAAGCTTCTGAAGTGTCTTGAATATGACCGACGGCTCCATACCCACTCTGTGTAAGGCTGCAATCCTATTTTCTTTAACACCCCATTTCATATTGTAATTTGATAATAAACACGAAAAAAATATGTGAAATAGCGAGAAATCAAAAGAAGTTTTTGACATAAGTGTTTTCCAAATTGAAAATGAATAAAGACTTGAAAAAAGAAAAAGTTTTGTAGCTTTTTCGCGCTTATAATTTGTTTTCTTGTTCCACCTGCAGTCTTAGTCTATGTTGGCCAAGTTTCAGATCGCTAGGCTTACGTGAAGTGGCTGAGAAATTGATTCAGTTTTGTTTGCAGACAGACAGACCAAAAGTAAAGGATGAAACATATTACACCGGGCCGGGCGCTCACCGTGTTTTTCTCAACGGCCGGGTTTGCTATTTGTCACCATGCCGCCGACGGGCCGCCACCGGGCCTTGCCCATGCCTTTCATTTCCAAGTACTATTATACTATTTTGTATTAATATTACTATACTAGCTGTGCCCGCGACTTCGTATGCGTGGTATTCGGAACAACGCGTAACTTTTTTGTTTTTAAACAGATGTTTTTTTTGTTTTTCAACGAAAATATGAATTTCGAAATTTCATCGTGAACAAAAAATTCCTCACCCCGAGACCTCTTAAATGAGTACAAACACGGGGGGTCTGCGACGCACCGCTCCCGAGATATTTTTGAAAAAGTCCAAAAATGCGAATTTCGAAATTTCGTCTTCACCGAAAAATTCCTCTCCCCAAGACCTCTTAAATGAGCACAAACACGCAGGGTCTGTGACGCACCGCTCCCGAGATATTTTTGAAATTCTTTTTTGAAAAAATATTTAAGCAGAAATATATTATACCTACCAGGAATAAATTAATATACATATATTACTGAAAAAATATTATACCTCGAGGCAGTCAGCCTCGGGTTAATTAAATTATTAATTTATTTATAATTTTAACAATTTAAAAAAGAAACTAAGTATACATTAAATGATACCACTAAAAAGACTAATACCCGAGCGGGCCTCGCGAAGCTGTCTCCGAGCGCACGGTGAAAAGAAATATTTTTTTGAAATTTCGCGATTGGAGCGCACGGACACGGCCCGGTGTAATATGAATTGGTTCATACAAAAGCTTACTAGCATCTTCACCGGGCTCCGGACGGGGCACGGCCCGGTGTAATATAAATCATCCTTAAAGGTAGTAAAAATTATGTCCATTAAATATTTTTTTGCACCTATCAACCTTCTGAATTCATGAATTTTTTTTTCATTTCACAATGCCAAAGGCACTGTTTTTTCTCTCACGCGTCATTGTTAGATCAGTAAAATAATGGATTACTTATAATTCTATTCTATTTTTCTTCGATATATAGTTATCTTCGTAATAAAGAAAAAACAACGAATATCTGAAATATAAATTACATACTATATACATCGCAATTATACTTTATAAACAAAAACATAGTTTTCATCAAATTTTAGTAGACAACAAAAAAAATATAAAAAGAAAACTGTCAAAACATTTTGGTTGCGCTATATTGTTTGCCCGGTTCGCCGTTCGATCGCTCGATGTGGTCACGTGGGCGCACAACGAAAAGCGATACGTCCTCCCTCTAGAAGCGCTTGGCGCGGACTGACCGGCTAGGGAATGTGTCTTCTAATATATTGCAAGATTTGCGTGTTTTTACGAAATTTTTTTTTAGTATTTTTTGTAAATCTATTTATTTAATTTTTTGCACACAAGTAGTTGATGATGTAAAGTTTACAGTGGTATTTTTATTTTTAGCAAACAACATTTAGCCTATTCAGAAAAATCATCAGTTTTGGGTGGATATTTTCGAAAATTGCACTGCGTTTTATATTTTATTTTTCGAAAATTTTGTACGAAAATAAAAAATTGTTTCATTCATTCCTTAGAAGACTTCTATGCCAATGCACAGTATTTTTTTCGTTAAGTTTAAACTACAATGTCGACTGAAAACAGCAAAAAAATTGAGTCCCCGAACATCAAATTTTCTGAAACGGATGTTAGAACATGATGGATAAATCGAAATTACAGAAATAAAACAAAAATTTGGCTCATTTATTCCATTACTATTGAAATAATCTTTCTAATGACATATTACAAAGTACTCAACTCTGTTTATTTTATGAAAAATCTCTAAAATAAATTGACTGAAATCGTTGCAAAATCACCATAGGCCTCTTAAAAATGCTTGAATGTTTTGGAGCGCGGCTCAAATCTTTCACAGAGTGCTTTGTGAAAAAGTTCTCTTTCCTTTCAACTGAGCACAATGGGTTTTAATAACTTTCAATACAATGAGTTAATAACTAGATAATTAACTAAAAGTAGACAATGGCTCAGACTTATACTTAGACTTAGACAATAGCATTCACAAACACATCCCAAGAAGTTTTTTACAGAGTTAAGGAAATGGATTTTTATTCAATTATATGTTCAGTCTTGTAAGTAGGTACTTATAGATAAGTTAAACTAGCGTTTACTGGTTCAGATCTACGGCTGTTTAAATTTAAGTTAATCCTCCATTAACACAAAAAATAATCTACACAAATAAATAAAACTAAAGTGCCGTTTGTAATGTCAAAATTTTTTAAAACTTTTATCTGATTGTGCCAGCTAGTCTCCAAAACGACTGGACCGATTTTGATGAAATTTTCACTGGCAGATAGCTGATGTTATACGGAATACTTTTATTTAAAAATAAACAGTTATATATAGGAATCGTAGCCGAAATCAGCTAGTAATGAATAAACATTGAATGTCAAAACAGTGACATTGTGAGCAAACAAATTTGCTATGCTATACCTACTACGTAGTGCATACCGACACCAAGCCTGCTTCATATATCTTCATTTCGTAATTTTAAATATGGAAGTCACTATTTTTATAATAGGTTCGAGAAAAAGTTACTTCGCATTTTATATTAAAAGTAAAGACTTTTTTTTTTTTTTTCAAAATTTATTTACATTTAATTACAGTACCATTTTGTACAATGACTTTTTGCCATCTCGTAAGTAGTGACATGATCCCGTTGCTGTAGAAATTTAGGACTTCTGAACAAAAAAACGCGACATAACTTAACAATGCCTGAAGAATTCTAAAAAGACGGAAACAGGTGGAAATCTGAAGGCGCGATGTCAGAGCTACATATACCTCCCAGCCAAACTCCCTTAATTTTTTTCTGAATGGCTAAATATGTGTGTGGTCTAGCGTTATCACTCAACTTCTTGCTTTAATCTCATCAGTTGTTGGCAGTAGAGATCCGAATCGATGGCTCTGCCCGGCGGTTAAAGCTCATAATGAACAATGCCCTTCCAATCCCACCATACACACAGCATCACCTTCAGGCGAGTCGACCCGGGTTTTGGCAAAGTCTGTTAAGCCTGATCGACCTTTGACCACAACCTTTTTCGCACGTTCTTGTCGTAGGTACGTGATCCACTTTTCATCACCAGTTATCAATCTCTCCAAAAACGGTTCGGTTTCATTAAGTCGGTTCGGTTCGGTTTCATTACCCAGATTTTTTCAAATGAATCAAAACTGTTTTGTGGTCATTCCCAGTTCTTCAGCTATGTCGTAACTACTGATATGCCGATCTTGCTCCACTTTTTCAAAAATGGGGTCCATTTCATCCGTAACAGGGCGACCAGAGCGAGGTACATCTTTGACCTCAAAATTCCCGAATTGAAAACGTTTAAACCACTGCATTAGGTCCATAAAAGTCATAAAATTGTTTCGCTGCTTGCGTTGCATTTTTTCCTTTTTTGTAACTTAATTAGATTAACTCATTTTGACAGAAAGAAAAACAAATGAAAAATAGCTGGAAACAACATTTCACTAATTTGTTTCCTTTTTGAAATGTAACCTTTTTAGTGTCATCAAAACCAGCCAGTTACAAATAGTAGGTATGAGATTTTATTATAAGTTTATATATACTAAATCCGAAATGAATTTTCCCCGACCTAATAAATAAAGTATGTACATTAAAATAAATAGATTTCTAAGTAGGTATGTATTTTTGGTATTTTTTTTATAATCTCTTCGTTAATTATTACTTACCTTCAAATACATCCGGTCCTTGAATGTTTTTTATCTATCGTTAAAATGTTTTTTAACGATAAATCCTTTCTTAGTTGGGTTTTTAAAACTCGAGTACAATAATTAGTTTTTTAAGTTTTTATCTAAAAGTACAAAGGTTTTCAAGGGTAAAAGCGAACAATGTAAGAAAGTTAATTATCTACTTATCGTGAATAGCTTTGTCGAGGAGTTCTCATCTATTTCATTTAAAGCAACTAAGTCTAAGTACAAAGTGAGAGGCAACAAAGGCTCAAATTTAATATGATTGATACGACAAATCTGAATTTGTATCGCTTTGTATCGCGTCGCGTCGGTGCCGGCGCGTTATTAAGGGCGATATTATTAAAAAGGTGAAGGGCGACGTCGGTTGAGCGCCTCCGTATCGGCGCTCGACGCTCCGCGCGATAATGGCCTTTATTGTCCGCCTCTCAATTAAATTCATCTACGCTTTGACAGATGACGGCACATTCCAACAAAGCGACTCGCAGGTTAATAATGATTTATTAATATAGTTTAGTCGCTAGACGAACCCGCGACAACTTCTCTAATTTACTCGTAGATGCGCAAATAGCGCCGCTTGCGGTGACACCCTCGGCCCCCGGCCCCCCGCCCTGCCCTCCACATTATTCATTTAATTTCACTATTACCTATTAAACATAATTTCATGGGTAACCAATAAGCCTTTTATTGGTTACCCACGACTTTGTTCGCGTTAAAAATATTCAATTTTTATTGCTATTATACATTTTCCTGGCGTTGGATGATCCCTCGGAAACAGTGCTTTTTTATGTAAGGTCTCCGTGCACTATCAAACTATTATTATTATTATTCTTAACTCCATTAAAAGAAAATATATTCATTAAAACTAAACAATTTCACTATGAACTGAAATTCTATCTGCGGTTGAGATTATTGCTTTATCTATCGTTGAGGTTAGCTATCAAGTGAAATTTAATCCCAACTTGTCTCTGAAACTCAATGATTTCTGCAAATTAAATTAAAGTTGATATTATATTATATATTTTATAGAAAATTTCGAAAAAACGTAAAAAAAAGTATTGTTTAATTTTTTGATGTGTTTTAAAAGAGAAAATTGTCATTTCACGGTTGACTCCGTTTGTGATGACGTATTTCGTGTTTAAGTTTAAGTATATTGATTAAAGAAAACTATTTTATAATTCAAATAAATTTTTAAGCCGTTTATTTTATCAACGATTTCTAAAAAATTATATTTATAGTTATGATACCACTTATTTCATACTAACATTATTTTACACGTTTTTTTGTTATTTACTTAACTGTTATTTTAGGATTCTTTTTTTTAATAGAAAGGTTCGACATGCAGGCTAACGATCACTTCATTATAGATAGCTACCATCGCCTGGTAACACAAGGTGCTGTAAGTACCTACTTTGGCGACTTTAGCAGGATAAAGGATAAGGAAGTGACATCCCGCGCTCTCTCACCGGTACACAACAGCACACATGCTGGTCTTCTGTAAGGTGTGGCCACTGTTCAGTTTAGCACACTTTTTTTGAGAAATCTTGGTATCACTTAGTAATATAAAGATATCAAAGATTTTAACATGTTATTGCTTGCACTGACATCTTAAATACACACACTGTAATAGACGAGACTTCAGGCGATGGGAATCAAAAATCGTGATGTACCTATTTAAAACACCTAACAGTTTCAGCCCTGGCCCGGGGGAAGAAGTACACTGTCGAGCTAAATGTTACCTGCAGTTCTTGTAATTTTTACCTTTAATGCCCCTTATTTTGACTAGATGGAAACACCTTAGTGGGGGCCGCAGATCCCATATTGGCGGAATTAATTAACTATCCCGTTAAGACTATCCACCAAATAATGAGGATGAAATAAGGATCTATTGTATTATAGTGTAGTAAAATTCGGAGCAGGCAAATGAGACGAGATTTCTCGTTAACACACTCGAGATTTCTAATATTAAGATCGTTAAGATTTCTAATATTTCTTATATTTATTGGAATTTTATTGTATAAGTGTGGTGCCATACAAAAGACACTTATTTTTTCATTCTAGTTTTGGCAGGGACCATACAAAGTTTATCATTCTGACGCTCCATGAACTTAAATAAGTTAGAATTTTCTTTTATGAACATTATACACTCGAAAATAAACAATGAACGCACGGCACAATCTAAATTTTCAACTTTTGAAAATACATCTTACATCTCACTCTCTTCGTTTTAAATTGCAGATAGCTCTAATACACTTTTTTTGCTTTAAATATTCTTTGATTATCAATAGAGCTTTCCCAAAAAATTACACCATATCTTATGGCTGCAGCCGCTGGGCCAAGGCAGGCTGTAACTATTTACTACTCTTCTCAACTTATTTAAGGCAAATGAATACTTGTTTAATTTCTTACATACATTATCAATATGAATTTTCCTAAGAATGTAATCCTAAGAATTTTGTCTCGTCAGTTTCCTGTATAGTTTCGTTTTTATTTGCATCTTGTTTCTAAGTTAAAAATTCATTGTTTTGGTTTTTTCAATACTTATTTTTAAATTATTATTTTGAAGCCATTTGATAACAATGGAATTTAGTGAATCATTAATGTCTAGCTCTAAATTTGTAACCTTATCATTTTTGATAAACAAAAAGGTACTGTCATCAGCAAAAAGTGTCGTATAATGTGTACGTCGGGAATTCGTTTATGTATATCAGAAACAGAAACGGGCCCAATACACTTCCTTACGGGACTCCTTTTTTATGAATTTAAATCTAAACATAATATATTGCCGCTTGTTTGGTTTTTGGGCATATTTTTCAATTTGTGTATGCTTTAATCTATTGCTGAGATATGAATTGATCAAATTCTGAGTATTACCTCTTATCCCATATTAGTGCAATCTTTGTAAAAGAATATTATGGTCCACCAGATCGAATGCCTTGGTCATATCCATAAAAAGAGCATAAGTGAGTCTTCTCTCGCCCATATTTATAAACTCTACCCTTTCCAAAACCGTATTATTCCGGAACCAATATGTCATTCTTCTCAAAGTATCAGGATAAATTATTATATATGATTTTCTGAAATATGTTCGGGAAAAATCGTTTTCTATAGTTTAAAGCCGTTGAGATCAGATATGCTATATTATTTATTATTTTCGTGTGAATTCTTTCGTATCCTGTACTATTAATATTTTTTAAAGATATTATATGATTTCATAAATGGTATGGAATCGTTGTGATACCTAAAGCGAGGAAGTGACTTTTCGTGACTTCATTTTTGTGTTGTTATGTAGCCTTTGACTTGTCGGTTGTATTTTTCCTTATAGTTATTTTGTGCCTTTTTGTCGCTCTTCTCACTGGACTCTATAGTCACCTATAGAGAACTTTTTTAACGTTGGGAAATCTTCATAGATACCCGCCAGCGAAGGGTTATGTCAGATCATGCCAATGTGATTCTATCTCTCTCACACAAAGGTGTTATTGAAACAAAAAGAAAAATGGAAGTCAATATCATTTTGAATTTTCAACCTGAGACAACTTTGAAAATTCAATTTTCAAAGTTGCCTCTGGTCTGATTATTACAGTAGTGCGTGCGCCCCTATGGCCGCAGTAACCACCACAGTGACCACAGTGACGGTATAGCCGTGTTGTGTTTCGGTGAGTATGTAAGGGATATCAGAGGCCATTTCCTGTTCCTTATCCTTAATCCTGTTATGGTAACTACCTACTCGTACCTTCAAGCCAACCTTCGGTTAAAGAACTTCTTTCTAGTTTATAAACAAAACATAATATTGAGGCAAAATAAACGAAAAACAGTTTGTTGCGTTTTTCATCGCGTGTCACTTTGGTCTTAATACTCGTACGTGAATCAGTTGAGAATACCTTTATGTCATCGGTCGTCTGTCGTGAGCCAAAGGTTGCTCTCATTCGCCAAGACACACGCACGACTGGTCGGTGAAATATGGCTCTTATTACAAACTACTAAGAGCGTTCACACTGAGCGATATTTACGACGCATGCTTCTTTTGAAATTACAGAAATAGCTGCAAATATTGCCCCCGCACATTGGTCTATGGCAAAATTATTATTATTTAAATCATGTTTCACAATTTTATTTTTAATACTATCTTGTTTTTTATTTTTTTTAAAATAACAATAACTTTATTTCAGACAAAGTCTATAGTGGTAGTGATATCAGGTACTGTTGTTAATAATGTTCTTTATCTTTTTAATTTTGTAATTTATTCGGGCTCACTCCCGATGTCACAACAATGGCGAATTCAACATAAGTTCAAGAAACTGTTGAAAACTTCGCACCGCCGCGCCACGAACATATCCGACTTCCTAATTCCTACATTACAACAATACGAAAACACCAACAGAACTCTGAAAACATTGTTATATTGGGCAAGCAGGTCGTTGTCTCTCTGCCCAGTACTTACTATTGACCCAAATGCTGCAGATATAAAAAGATTGAGAAATTTCTTTAAAAACCGATATCTTATCACTGGTTATGTGGAGGGTTCAAAAATTTCCATAATTCCTATAATCGAAAGCGCTAGCACATTTGATGGTGAGTGGCTATACCGTCGCATAGAAACGAAAGCATTATTAGGAGAAGTTCAGTACCGCAGCTACTCCGATAGGATAAAGATTACGGGACACGGTGACGGTGCTTAGGGAATGGTCTCTAGCATTCCTCTTGTACCGAACTCACAGCGTACAAGTTTTCTATAAAAGGAATCTTCGATACCTTAAGATTGGGCTATCCAGTTAATTGAAAGGGAACGCTAAGACTCCCGATCTACTAGTTTTTAAATTAATGTTAATAGAAAAACACGTGTGTAAAAATGAAAATATTCACAATAAAACTCGCCACACGCATTTGCACAAAACGATATTAGAAGGTGCAGATGTTACAACACTGTTAGCGAAGTTATTTATAACGACACTCGTTCACTCCCGTGAACTCTCACAAAAAACAAGAGTAAGCAACAAAGCCCATTTAAAAAGTTCCTTATTCCGTGCGCCAGACGACGAAGCATCAGCTGATTGACGACCGCGGACGATTCTGAAGTTTGATGCTCTCGTTTTAATGACGAAAATAGTTTGAATACGTCGAGATCAGCTGTGCTGAAGTAAAGTTACGTAAACAGACACCCGCTATTTATAAAGCTAAAAAAGTGGTCGACGCTAAAGGCGGCCATGTCACTCCAGGTGATTTGAACGCTGAACGAGTAGCTCGCTAGTCGCTTCGCTTCCAAATAAGATAATGCGCGAAGTAAACACCGCGTGCTACAACTCGACGAACCGGACTCCGGGAGACCAAACTATTATTTATAGAAAAGCTTCAACGTTTTTTCGAACACCACCCGCCTGCCGATATTTACGGAAACAGATCTCGACCGTGTTCAGAGATCTGTGGCGCGTAAGGTTCACATTCCTTTGGCAACCGCGGGCGCCTTGCGATCGCGGTATTCCGTTAAAATTAGAAAACGCTCGGTCCGCGGGTGTGGGGCAGGGCCCGTGGGGTGCAGGCCGCGGGGCTCGCTTGACTATTTATGGTAATGGCCGCGGTGGCTAATTCTGACGCGAGCGGGGCAACCTCCGGTTCTATATTTGAACGAGCCGATCCCCACGGATCATTTGATGGCTTGATGCGATATGATGTGGCTACTATGACTGAGTTATCGACTCCGAGGTATGTTGGCACCGCGCGTGTAACGCCGTGACCTAATTCCGCGGCACAGGTGCCTTCTAATGTCCTGACCGTGTTGCATAATTGGAAACTCAACGACTGTTGTAACCCTATAGGTGTGCTCTTGCGAGTGGGGAGGGAATGCGAGGAGGGGCGGGAGGGAGCCGACCAGTGAAAACCAAAGTCAACAATTGTATAAAAGAAATGATGTAATTAAAATAAATAAATTAACCGTTTATTTATTAATTACATTTTGGTTTGAGATCCATAACGATCCCGTGTATAATAAAAATAAAAAAGAAATTAAATTTATATAAATTTTACAATAAATTACATTATAATAATAGATGGCGTTATCGTTTAGATGTTCAGTTCTGTCAGGTATCACTAGGTACAACGTACAAAATGCTTGCGTTCCGAACTCGGGAGCACAACAACACACAGCACTTCGCTCACGCGGCCTCCGCAGCCGCGCGAGGGTTAACAAAGCGCTTAGAAGCACTTGCGGTGGACGATGCCGGGGCCGGACTCGTCGTATTCCTCCTTGGAGATCCACATCTGTTGGAAGGTGGAGAGGGAGGCCAGGATGGAGCCGCCGATCCATACGGAGTACTTCCTTTCGGGGGGAGCGATGATCTTGATCTTGATGGTGGAGGGAGCGAGGGCGGTGATTTCCTTCTGCATCCTGTCGGCGATACCGGGGTACATGGTGGTACCACCGGACATGACGGTGTTGGCGTACAGGTCCTTACGGATGTCCACGTCGCACTTCATGATGGAGTTGTACACGGTCTCGTGGATGCCGCACGATTCCATACCCAGGAAGGAAGGCTGGAAGAGGGCTTCGGGACAACGGAATCTCTCGTTGCCGATGGTGATCACCTGACCGTCGGGAAGTTCGTAGGACTTCTCGAGGGATGTGGAGGCGGCGGCGGTGGCCATTTCCTGTTCGAAGTCCAGGGCGACATAGCACAGTTTCTCCTTGATGTCGCGCACGATTTCCCTCTCAGCGGTGGTGGTGAAAGAGTAGCCCCTCTCGGTGAGGATCTTCATGAGGTAGTCGGTCAAGTCGCGGCCGGCCAAGTCCAGACGGAGGATGGCGTGGGGCAGGGCGTAACCTTCGTAGATGGGGACGGTGTGGGATACGCCATCGCCGGAGTCCAAGACGATACCGGTGGTACGACCGGAGGCGTACAGGGAGAGCACGGCCTGGATGGCGACGTACATGGCCGGGCTGTTGAAAGTCTCGAACATGATTTGGGTCATCTTTTCCCTGTTGGCTTTGGGGTTGAGGGGAGCCTCGGTGAGAAGAACCGGGTGTTCCTCGGGGGCGACGCGCAGCTCGTTGTAGAAGGTGTGATGCCAGATCTTTTCCATGTCGTCCCAGTTGGTGATGATGCCGTGCTCGATGGGGTACTTCAGGGTGAGGATACCTCTCTTGCTCTGGGCCTCATCACCTACGTAGGAGTCCTTTTGACCCATACCGACCATGACGCCCTGATGACGGGGGCGACCCACGATGGACGGGAAAACGGCGCGGGGCGCGTCGTCGCCGGCGAAACCGGCCTTACACATGCCGGAGCCATTGTCGACTACGAGCGCAGCAACATCATCGTCGCACATGTTGACGGTTGTTTGGGTGTATGGACGCGCTGGAAGTTGACTCTACGGCAGCGAGACTGCGAGTGCGGTGAGGAGAGGCTCCCGACGCTTAAATAGTCGCGGGCCGCGCGGACGCCGCGCTCCATACATGGCGCGCGCCGCTCGCCCCCCGCCCCGCCTCGGCCCGCGCACACCCGCTGCGCCCGCGCACCGACACACCCCCACAACCATATCAACCCACCCCTGTGCTTGTTTTTACCACTCTTCCTCAAACATTCGGTATTCTGTTCCTCTGTAAGAGGCGCTCGCCTGCGCCTTTTGCAGGAGTCGGGCGGCGATCTTAATCGACGTTTCAACTTGAAGCTATTTTCTTACGCTTTTCAAAGAGTTTTAACGGGTTTACATTGTAAATTTAATTCCATTTTTTTTCTACGAATTAGACCTTTTAATTAGGGAGTCCAATAAAAATAACTGCTTTTTAAAAAGAAACGTCTAACTCATCAGTCAAAATTTGGGAGAAATTGAAAGAATAGATTTATCTAAGTCTATTAATGCAGGTACATAATATAGTAGTTAAATGTCTCTTGTCGTCTATAAATCGAAGATACGAAGTTCGCCTCAATAGGATAAAGGATGCTTGACGATATGGCTAAATGAGGGATCGTACATTAGACGAAACAATTTATTGTAAGATTTGTTACTTTCTATTGGACTTCTCAGAGTTATTAGCTAAAGCTGTCTAATAAATGGTTTTTTTTTTTAAATATAAAAGTCGACATGCATGCAGACTATCCACTTGATGGTGGCCGTCGTCAACTATTATCAGAAGCAACGCTATAGGTGTTGGAAGTGCACTGCAGACCTTAGCAGGGTAAAGGAATCTGGCTTCCCTTACCCACTCACCAAGGCTGGCCTAATTTATGTGCTCCTGCTACCGCAAATTAAGGTGCCCTAAAATTGGTTTGTGAAGATAACTGATTGGAAATAAGACGATTGGTGTCTCCGTATGGCGCATGTCATGTAGCGAATTAATTTAGTACAGAGTCTAATTATACTTTGTCAACAAACACAATAAATTTAGCCGCGACAACAATAGCAACAGGCTGCTATCACCATTCATTGATTTCACTCAATTAAATACCAATACCGGTTCCACGTGTAGGCCGATCGGTGCGAAACTTGCGAACATGGAGCGACGAGCGCTATCCGTCGCCGCTTTCTCTTTGCCTCGCCGGTGAGGGCAGGCGCGGGCGCGGCCATGTACACCGAGCATTACGACAAGCGGTGGTGTGATTTTGCGCGGTGGATGCACGGATGCACACGTGGTGAGTGCATCGGCCGGTCTATTTGTGGAGTCAGGTGTTCGATGTAAACAAGGAAGGGCTTGTTGAATCCACTACCGCTAAGTCAACCGAGTTCACAAGTGTTCCTCAAAATTTCACTGATGCTCTGAATTGAAATTGTTCTAAATTTCAATTCAAACAGAATAAAATTCCAATATCTTATTCTGTTATAAGGTAGATAGATTAAATTTTATCACACGAAATCACAGAATTTAACATAACGCCACGGCTTCTTTAAATATTTAAGAAATTTCATTTAATCGAGTTTTCATTTTATTTTTTATAAAAAAAGAATTAAATTACTTCTAAATAATGTATAAAAGCAATAGCGAAAATCTAAAAATCTTATAAAAAGATAGATATTTTGGGGTCCGCTTTAGAGTACATCATTAAATATTTTTTATAGCATTAAATATCAATTAAGTTTCTATAAATTATGGAGTTCACTTGAAAGAATCAAGTCCCGTTTGAAAAAAATTAGTTTCTTTTTTAAAAAGTTAGGCGTTTGTTTAATTAACTATTATTTTCCGAAATTCGACTTACGTTTAGAACGGCAAATTGTTTAAATAATAGCTCTATTTTTTTTTTCTTCGTAGAGTTCTTCTTATAAATAAAATGAGTCTTTTAAATTTGTTAATTATGAATTTTAAAATTTAACAAAAAAATTAAAAATGTAATTTTTTGTTAACTTATAGTTTTTGAGTTATTAGCGAAAGACTAAGTGCTCTTTTGCAATTGTTTATGTGCTGGTAAAACATTTTCATACATTTTTGTAAACATCGTTCCGAATCCAATGAGCAATCGCACCTATTTTTGGGAGCTTTACCAAAATTAACACCAATTTGAACTTGTGAACTGGACTAACTTGTGGTAACTTTTTAAGCTACTTATGTATTGTGGCTTGTCGATACTTAGCGCTTTAGGCGCAATGTGGCATTACTCTTGGAAGGATTGACTTTTTCAACATAACCTCAATTTAACAAATTTGAACACGATTTATTCCAGTTGTTCCAGTGACCTGAAAGAAAATCTCAGCCAGAAAATGGAATTGTCTCCTGAAAATTTTCGTACGACGATTTTTTTACGACGTTTGTTGTGGATTATCAAGACAAGAGTGCTTCGATCAACTTATTTCGACTTTTAGCAATGAAGCTCCATCCTATGCCACTGTAAAACGCTGGTATAATGAGTATCGATGCTGTGCGCGAACTGATAATGGAAGACCGACATGTGATATATCACGAGATAGAGGCAACTCTGGACATTAGTATAACTGGCATCAATAAGATATTCCATAAACATTTTTCCTTCAAAAAGATTTATTCTCGTTGGATTCCACATAATTTGACTAACGCTCAAACGTAAGCTTGCGTCGATTGGTGCAAGGAAACGTTGAAAAAAATACTATCCAAGTGCATCAAAAGCTGTGTATAAGATCTATACAGGTGACGAATCATGAATCTAATACATATGAGCCTCAAACAAAATAGCAATCGACTATATTGCTCTTTCAAAACGAGCAAAAACTAACAAAGTCGTTCGCGGACGCGTTCGCGTTGCCATTAGAGGATCGTAGGACGGTTAATTCCGAATGGTACACGACCATTTGTTCGCCGGAAGTCTTCGAGGAAATCCAAATTTTTTTTTGTACGGCTAAAACATCGAATCGATGGATCATCCTCCGTACAGCCCTGACTTGGCGCCTAATGACTTCTTTTTGTTACCAAATATCAAAAACAAAATTCTTGGGTAACGATTTTTATCAGTGGAAGAAGATGTCGAAACGTTCAAGAACGACATTTTACAGGTATACCTGAATCGGTAAATTGGTTCCGACGCATGCAAAAGTGTATCGATCATCGTGGACAGTACTTTGAAAACCAATAAGACCAATTTCAATCACCAATATTTATTTTTCATTAGTAGGCTCAACACATAAATAGCAACCCTCGTAATCTGAAGTCTCCATTGATTGATTTTTCATTTTCCATATCGACCACTGACGGTTCAACACAACACCAGATAGGGGTAACCGAACCGGTTGTGTTAGCACATTAGCAGCGGCTACATTTGACCAACATTTTGCGATTTGCAATTGGAATTTCGGTTCAATTTCATTGATACAAATATAAATTTTAATGAAAACTAAAAATAATAAATGCTTTAATGAGTTTAAGAAAAAAAAAACAGAATTTGCTTGTATCTATTAGTACTGGTTAAGTAGTATTTTATCTATGCTATTAGTTACTTTTGGGTCCGAAAAGTGGCAGTAATTTTCCAAAGAATGAAACAAAATTACAAAATACAATTGGTAAGGCTGAAAAGGATGGCACTAACTGAGAGACCCTTTTAAATGCGATGTCGCCAGAGCACAGAGAAATCTCTGCGCTTCGCAGTCAATTATGGGAGAGGAGTTAATCGCGGCCGCTGCGACCGGTAGCCGTTCGTTATCTCCCCTAATTGGCGTGCAAATTAAATACTAAAAGTTTAATCTGTGATATTTGTTGGCGAGTGGCGTTCCTGGCCCCAGCCCCTTCGCCACGCGCCGAGCCCTTTCAACGCTCCGACAATATGACGTACGCTTCCCGACGCCGCTAGGGCGTAACTCCACGCGGCGCCATTGCAGATTAGCTCGTGCGCCGTTCGCGTAAGGCCGACGTTCGATTGTGCGCCCGGGGCGCTTGTCGCTCCGGCGCATCCATTCGGTGAGCAGTTATTAGTTTTATCTGTATCCAATCGCGTATTATTTGATAGTCGACGCGGTCTTTTGAGTTTCGCATTGTAACCGATTCATACGAATACTCCGCCCGGGGATTATCAATAAAAAATCATAAACCCCCAATTATTGCATTGCTTCTCACTTCAATGAAAAAAGCAGCTATTTCAATTGCAAATTGGTTAGTTATCATTTGATTTTTAAATCTTATCAAAATAAATAATTTCCTTAAAGTTAGGAAGCTAACGTCGCCTATTGATTCAAGCACCACCAACCTTAGGAGGTCAAGGAGGTCAAGGAGAAGAGGTTAGATGGGAACAAGTTATCTAAACACATAACTTACATACAGCAATCTCGTATTTATTTCACGTCGGTGTTTTATAAGAAGTGGTTACATCCGCCAAAGGTTTCAATATCCCCATTTAATGTTCAACTTACTTATCACTCACCACCAGGTTGTTTTAACCTGAATTGCAATATACTTAGGTATTTGACATTTAAGTAAGTTTGTCGAAGATTTCCAGGAATTTTACCCGCGGCTAGTAAGTTCCAAAATAACAGGTATTCACCCCTCGGTAGTAGCCAAAGTTAGAGGCAAATTAAGAGAATTCCTTAAGAGTTAAGAGGAGCAGGAAACCTTAAGAAATTAGCTTTCACTTATAGAAATTGATATGTATACTATTGTATACTTAATTATACATATAATGTCTTAATAATGTTGTATAAAATTTATAAAAAATGTAGGTAATCTAAATTTAGGCACCTGAATGCCAAGCACGTCTACGTTGTATTACTACGTTGTATTGCAAGCCTTATTAATATTAATTTTCACGTTTATATTAATTGAAACTTGTTTTTTGAGTGTATTTATTTAAAATAATTTGAGTTTTCTTTCTTTCTTAGAAATCAAAAATTTCTTCTGCCCTCGTTTTGATGTTGTGGTCTGTTAAAAACCCTTATTAATTTCTTTCTTTGAATTTTCATTGGACTTTTATGTCTTTAATAAATATTTGACAAAGTAAACAATTATATTGGACTATCACAATTGACTAGGTACGTTAGTAATAGTTTCAGACTGAGTGCCAAGACATTGCTTCGGCTCACTTCGTCTCTCACTGCGTCGTCTAAAGAATTTGAACCATCCACTATTAAAAAAAGAAGAAAACTCCGCTGAAGCGATAGTTTCCCATAAGTGCGCATCAGGCCGATGTAGCCAACGCAGCCAATGCAGCCAACGCAGCCAATGCAGCCAACGGAGCCTCGGGGTCGGTCGCGTGTCGCTCGTTGCAATCGCACCACTAATTGACAATTTGCTGCCGAAGCCGTCAACACTTGGGGACAAATATTTCGCAACACACCGTTCGACCGATTAATACGTCTTCTATTATGAAGCTTATCTTACACGTTTCTTTCTATTATTTTTGTAAAATACTAGCTTTTACTCGCGACTTCGTCCGCATATAATGTAGCTTTATATGGGTGAAAGAATTTTTAAAATCGGTCCAGTAGTCTCCGAGTTTATTCATTACAAACATACATTTGTATGGAGGTGGGTAAAAAAGGGAGATGGGGGCAGGATGAATAGCCCATGTTACTCGCCGATAATGTAGCTTTCTATAAGTGAAAGAATTTTTAAAATCGGTTAAGTAGTTTATTCATTACAAACATACAAAAATATATACATAGAAATCTTTTCTCTTTATAATATTAGTATAGATGAATATACGGTAGGTAGATAAGCAAAACATATATTTAGATGCAAACAACACTACAAGTAATAGCAGTAGGAATTTAAAATGAAAATGGTCGGGACAATCTATCAACACCTGAGGTTGGGACCTATTTGATTTCATTTTCTTTGTCTTTTGTCTTTATCAAAAGATCCGTTCAACAAAGGTCCAAACAACTTTACATTCTGGTTTTGTAAAATTAGCAGATATTTTTGTCCGACATAGAAATCCATGGTGTTGCTCCGAAGTGTACAGAATGCACACGTTGTTAATCCCTTGGAATTATATAGTTGGCGTGTGGCGGATGGCGGGCGGCGGGCGGCGGGCGGCGGGCGGCGGGGCGAGGTATAGTTAATTTGTCCTTTATTGTGTTGATTTTAGTGTGTGCGTGCGTGCGTGTGTGCGTGCAGCTCGACCCACTAATGGGCCATTGTTGCTCTTTTGGGACATTATCATCTCAAAGGAACATATTTAGCGAAATAATTATATCGGACTGACAGATTCATTTTATTACATTTATTTAGGCAAGGCGGGGTGTGCGCTATGCGCTATGCGCCTCTCGCCAATTAACCAATACAAATTATATTGACATTTCATTCGATTTTATGGGAGTTGTGATCGCACAGGTTATATCGATTCAGTTACACATAATATTACCTTCAAAAACTACGGTCATCATATGGTGTTACCATTTTTAGGTTAGGGCGCCCCAACTGGCAAAAGTCATCAAATGATCCACATATTTTTTCTCTAAAAAATTCTCCCTTTTTAAAAATTACCCTTCAGAAAGTATTTAATTTTTAAATAATTCCCGAGCCTTCGGTGAGGTCGCACTGCAATATACCTACGTACATTAAAATGATTAGAAAAAAACCTGCCGATTTAGAGTGGGCCACCTCCAGCCTCTCTCCTCAAAAGAAGAGAGACTAATTCTCACCAGTGAGACACGGTTAGGTTTAATAATGTTTCCCACGCTCTCCTTTGTCGCCGCATAACATTATTGTTTGCCATCCGCAGGGGTTGCTCCTTTTGGACGAATATTGGTATTTATTCGCGGCGCACACCCGTAAATAAATACTACAAATCGCTGGCAACGCTCGGAGACTGCGATTGTCATTCCAAATCTCATCGAGTTTTACACGTGGAATGGAGAAATTGAACGAAAACTATTCAAAGTTCTAATTGAACAGCCCCTTACTGAAGACCATACCAATGCGAAATAACAGCAAGTGTGCCGTTGTGTTTCGGGATCACTTCCTAATCGCTTATCCATAATCCTGGTAAGGTCCTGTAGTGTCCTACTCGGCCTATTTGACGAGCTTTACATTTAAAAAAATATGTATCTAATCTATAAGTATGAATCTGAGAAGAAACGTCTAAAAAGATATTATTTAGGAATTTATTAAACTATTTAAATTAATAGAGATCATTTACTTAATAATGTTTAATTTCTACGTACCTAAGCACATACAAAAGCTAAAACTTTTGCCTCCTCAGACTACTCTTTATGGAAGGCGACAAAGTGACGCAAGCATCCCATAACTGCCTCACTATGTACTGCTGCGAACATCATAAGGCACTTGGGCTCGTACGGACGCTGAGAAAACGAAAACGTTCTCGATTCATCTGATGTCTGTTTTTACATCTCATCAGGATGAAAGCACACCTGCAAACAATCAAATGGTTTAGGATTTTCTCTCTGAGGCATTTTACAGATTTTCTCTAGGATCAGGACTGGAACATGACTCACCACCGATCAAAAAAAAAAGAAGTAGTGCCTTTCTCAAAAAAATTAACCCTAAATGGCTCCCGGATACGATCTTATTACAAGCCGATTGCTAGCTGAACTGCCACCTTCAGGATTGCATAGTCTCACGTCTATCTATAACACCATGACCAAACTTAAATTCTGTCCCCCGCAGTGGAAGGTGGCTAAAATTATAATGATTCCAAAACCTGATAAACAACCAGATGATCCAAAATCCTATAGGCCTATTAGTTTATAACCCATTGCCCTCAAAGTATACGAGTCCCTCTTACTCACTCAGATGCTGCCGGTGGTCAAAGAAAATCATCTGATACCTGACGACCAGTTCGGCTTCCGTCATAAAGTGCCACCATTGATCGTTATCGTTTTTGAATCCCAGGCCTTCAATCGCGTGTGGCACGAAGAACTCCTATTTAAGATCAAAGCTATGATGCCTGAGTATTCGATGATCAAGTCTTTCATAACCAACCGCCAACTTCATGGTGCAGTGATAAATCTTTACCCGATACTGGTAGAAGTGCCACAGGGTAAGGTCTTTACCTACTTTTCACCTCAGATCTACCCACAAACTCAACGACTACAATGGGAACTTTCGCAGCGGATGTTGGCCGCTGATGTTCAACCAGAAGCGGCAGCTAATAAACTGCAAAATAGCCTGGACACTGGTGTAAATCACAACGAATACAATCCTGTACATAGGTGATCAATTTCGGAAATAAGCAAAAACTTAATCTTGGAATACCTTGGAAAGAAGAAAATATTCGTGTGTTATTTACTTTTATTGTTTTTAAGGAAAAATTTAACAAATCAACAAAGGAAAGCCTTTGTTGATTTGTTAGTCTCAGCACTAGTTGTCAGTTGGAAACCTATATTGTCACATAACCTATAAACCTGATAGCTATATTTTGTAGTCTTTGAAAAATATAGTATAGGCATGAATCTAACTATGACTACGTTAATGACAAATAGATGGAAAAATGGCGAGCCACTTTAGGAAAAAGAATAAGTTTTGAAAGAAACAACAAGATATTAGAAATAGAAAGAAGTCATGTGTAGTCTAAAAGAATTTTTTAAAGTACTAGGCCAATAGCTATCAAAACGATGGTTATAAAATAAACACCGACCAAAGAGGATTGGAGAGAAGCATGTTCAAAATAAAGAAATTAGACAAAGAAGACACACTAAAATTAGGGAACTGAGGAACTTAGAGAAATTTGGGGATTTGATGTTAGTAAGAAATTTGGGGATAGGAATAAATGGCCATCTTTGGAGGAGGAGGCCTTCACCCGGATCCCCAGATTCTTGGTCTACTAAAAATAAGTAAATTAGTATTAAATTACATATAAAAAAATTAAACTCTTATTACTACTTAATTACTTGCAACTTTGTTGTTAGTGTATGTGTAAGTGTAGTGTTAGTTGTTAGTGTAGGCCTTATTATAATTCTAATATTTCGCGAGTAAAAACTAATTTTAAAAATACCTATATGAATTATGAACCATTATTAATAATTTTATATTATTTATTTTATTTCTAATTCAATAATTTATTGTCGTATTTAACGTAAATTAATCAGTTATAATAGAAGTCTTCGATTTTAATAGGTACATTTAATCTGGGTCTTTTTTAAATGCCTTAATTATTTATTTATTTTTTTAATGAAGGAAATTAAACAATCAAATTGTCTTTGTAATAATATTGTTTTCCTCAACTGTAAAGAAATAACAAGGAAAAGAAGTTAAGAGTTGAAAATGGGTCTTTGATATCGTCGATCGCTTGAACAGAAGAGTATAACGTCCCACGTGAACAGTTGCCACATGTCGTTAGTTGTGTTCGAATGTATAAATAGTGCACATTAAATGCACACTCTAAATGGCGCCACTCGTCATTATAATGTCGGTCAACAATACTTGTCGACAAGTGCCGAGTTTCTGTATAAAGGACAGACAAGCTGACAGTCCCACGTGTTCACCGCCGACCTTAATTGGATAAGAGTGTTACCAATGCGATTGGTGCACATATATATTCTGCTGGATTGGGAAGGGTTAGGGTAATGGGCTCTGCCATCGCTTACTCGCTCATCGAAACACAACAGCACAGATGCTGTTATTTCGCGGCGGTCTTCTGTAAGGATGAACTCATAGTTGCTGCTTTAAACTTAAATTTTCTATCCAATAAAATAAACAATCAGTCGTCAGTCAAATAATGATGCATGTATTTGCAGCTTCAGTGAATATTCCAACACTTGTAACGAGTATAATGAGCATTGAGCAATCTATTTCTGACGAACTCCCGCGACGATCGACCGATACGGAGCGACGTACGCGGGCTCTACGCCGCCTCGTAGGCGGCCTCCGCCTCTGGCCTCTACGGTATTGCGTAGAGGGGCCGCAGGAGTCCACCATACTGCGGACCTCATATTCCTTTATTTATCACAATGTAATCGCTTTGACTTCATACGATATTAACATTGCCTTTCACTGTTTTGATGAACCCATTGGCCGAGTGCTTAAGGTTGCCTTTGAGCTCTGTCTAAGGGGTTTGATTCCCGACAGGGCTAACTTTCTAAATGAAGTTTACAAAGCTGGCCTTGGTCTAGATTTGAAAAGTGGTGGCAGGACACACAGGCCCCGTTTGGGCGGCCCGCCTGGCGGCAGTAACCATCCTCTTACAGAAGAGCACCGTGAAATAAAAGCATAATAATATGTGCTTTTGTGTTCCCGTGAGTAAATGAGGGATGTCAGAGCCCATTTGCCATTCCACTCCTAAACCATTATCCTCAATCCTAAGTCGGCAGCACACTTGCAGCACCTCTGGCATTGCTTGTCTGACGGCCTTTCCATACAAGTAATGCATGTTTTGTACATTTAAAAGTGCATTATGTTGTAAATCAGTATAGTTAACATTATCTCTTAAGTGTTCAGGACGCTTTTATCAAACAATATCACTTTCGCCTGCTCAAAGAGAAAGTTATTGTAAATTCAGTAAAGCAAATAAACGTAACGCAGCCAACTCCACGTGCCGCTGAAAACAACATTCTCACAGCGAAGGAGACACAAATAGAGCTTCCCACGGGAGTGACTGCGATAACATTGCTGCATGGCGCTACCATTTCAGGCGAAGCTTTCGGACACTCACAACTACGAAACGGCCTATACGCCTCGCAGTCCGCAAAGGAAATAGTACTTTATAACCGCAACGTAAAAGCTATGATATCGCAAAGACCTAAACGGAGATTAGCGGAGCCGCATCGAGCAAATTTCATTTTGAACGCTAAAAGTTTAAAGTGGAAATTAAATATTTCTTTCTGTCTTTCGGTACACGCTTATAATTGAACGCTTCCCAACTAATAACGCAGAAGACCTTGAAGGCTTCAAGTGTAGATGCTGAGTCTTATAAAACTACAACAGGTGAGGTTCGACCGGCGTTGCAAAAGAGACTTAATCGTTGAGACGTAAGGTGTGTTCTCGCTTAGCTAATCATTGGAGACTATATAAATAGAGTATTGCAATCGCTGGCTTATTTGGTAACATAGTGAATGTCTCGCGGTCTACTGGTGGGTTGGCTGCCCCTTCTTAAATTGGACAATTGGCAACTTTTACTCTAGGATTGTATAAGCGTCTACCGTCAATTATCAACTACCGTCTCGTATAAAGTAAGAGTTTGCATGAGAGAAGATCTAATTTAATAAGAGATCAGAGGCACATTTGAACCATTCACCTTCTTGGAGAAATAAACGGCTCGTGCGTTGTGTTCTCCTTATCCCTATCTACATCCTATCAGGGGCGTCGATAGGTACCATCGAATAACATAAAACAAAAAATCTTGTGCTTCTTTAGTGGCAAGGCTCATTCTAGTAAATTTTATGTTTTAACGGGTTATCGCCGTCGTCTACCATTTATCACCACACAACAACCGGCTATGAAATAAACAGTATTTGTAACGTATCATTATTATCTATTATTTATCTTCAGCTTATACGTTGAATTTTTAATTGTTAGAAATTCTATGAATATTCTTAGCAGTAATGGCGAACCCTTGCGTTACACCTTGGCCTATACAAAATCATCATGAAGAGTAAAGCGAAGCATGTTGTAGAGCGCGCTCTAAATATGGCGTGTTCGAGTTTGTAGTATAAATGCGCAGAGCCACCAGCGTAACGTGACCTCCGCTAGCAATACACGAATAAACGGATCGCATGGGAGAAAAGCTCTTTTCACACACTTTGGCCTCTTGTAAATTGGGTCCGACCTTTACTAATTATGAAGGTCCTAATGGACGTCCACAATAAAATTGACGTAAAATAATATTAGGTTGGGGAAAAAGTTGAGTCCAAAATTATCGGTCTGTCGCTATTCTCTCTTTTTTCTCTGAATTATTTGAATCCCTTATCTGTCCGATCATCAGGAAACCCGTTGATAGCTTACTTACAACTTCTCACCATGCCTATAGGAGTGGTGCCTATAGGAGTTTTTAAAATAACATGCCTATAGGAGTTTTTTAAAAAATGGCGCCCATTTTATCCGTAACGTGGCGACCAGAGCGAGGTGCATCTTTGACATCAAAAATCCCGGCCTGAAAACGCCAATCCACGATATAAACGTGACAAATTTTTTTCGTGGTTTGTTTTGCATTTCTTCCTTTTTTGTAAACATTTTAAAATATATCGAATTTCTTCATTAAATTCACTCATTTTGACAGAAAGAAAAACAAATGAAAAATAGGTGTAAACAACATTTTACTAATTTGTTTATTTTTTTGAAATGTAACCTTTTTAGTGTCATCAAAACCAGCCAGATACAAACAGTACAGCCAAAGATATTTTATTGCAAGTTTATACATACTAAATGCGAAAAGACTTTTTCCCCGACCTAATATGAATTCAAAAGATATTTTTTCAATATATGCAAAGTTCGTTTTTTTTTCTTTCTAGATAGTTCAATTCATAGGAGAATCTGTTTAGATGAGATCTACGAGTATAAAAGGTATTTTCACACATTATTCCGACTGCCTTGGACTTAAAGTTACAAGTAGATTTAGATATTTCCAATAGGTAAATAAAATTGAATTAATATAAAATCTGTGCACGTAATGGTTTTTTTTCCATTCACCGGCTGTTTCTTGCGGCCTCGTGACATATGAGTAAGAGTGCGAGTGTGGCCTTGTACGAGAAGCACGTTTGCAGTGCCCCTTAGATAAGTGTGAGGGGTCTTCGCAGCCGGTCCATAGTGCGTCGGGCTGTGTACGGTTATCGGGCACCCGGCGTGCGCGTGGGCATGTGTGGCCTGCACACGTGTGAGTCACGTGCCGGTGAAACCTGACAGTTAAACGGAGTTTAATCGCTGATTTATAGTTGAAGTTGGTAGACTGCAATTGGATTTGACAAATCATGTAAGCGGTGCCACGACACAGGTCTCGTTCTAAATGCACAAAAGACTAAATTAACGCACATGAGATCACATTTACAGTCTAAATTACACATGAACATTCCAATTGGAGAGGTCACATCAAAAATATATGCGATAAACTAAAACCACGCTTTGAAACCATTAAAATAATTAAAAAACGCTTACCCTATCAGACTAGATTACTTTTATATAACACTCTTGCTGATTCCGTGATGTCATATGAGTTAAGCAGCTATGGTCATACCTTTAAAAACCTATCTCAGTGACATTTCTAATTTGCAACTATGATTATTAAAACAAGGGGTTCCGTCCTATATCAAAATTCAATTTAAAAATGAAGAATCAGAACTTTTTCAAATATTGTAATACCTTACCTGTCCATTTAAATGTTGTTATTACACTGTTTATTACTAAAAGATTTTAATAATGCTATAAAAATGTAAATGATCACCGCTATGTCGGTTCGGTAGTCACTGCTGTTAAGAACTCCTATGGCACCAGGATATAATCACATTTAATACCAATCTATAGCTTGTCCAATCTGATCTGGAATACTCAAGAGCTTCTTAAAATATTGAATATTCTCAAATAAATTCAAAGTACAAACCGTGGCTTAGGTGTTTATTATGGCGCTGTTAATTTAACATTGGTTAAAAAATAACCAAAGATAGAGGTGGTTTAACTATTGTCTTATGTCCCTTTTCTTGTCATAAAAAAGAGTAATTAATTAATAAATGAAGTTAATCTTATGGGGGCTTTCTTCTTGAATGCTTCCCAACACAGGCTAGAGAAGACTTAGGCCAGCTCTACTCTCATCACTGGTTCACTGTGTAGAGACGGCCATAACCTCTTATTGGATTTTTCTCTTGGCGTGATTTTCACTGCGTCTACATTTTCGTTTGACTTTTAACCTTTTGGGATCTATATAAAATAACTGATTATCTATGATGGTGCATACATCTTTTATTTACTTTAAAATGGCTTAAAATATTCACAATCATCTTCTTTTTCTATGTTTGAATTACGAAAACTTTTTAATTCAGCCAGTATTTAAGTTCAATACTTTAACAGTTAATGCTCTTGATATTCGAGCGGTGTGCACAGATTGTATGGAAAGTGTTATATGATATAATGTTTCTATATTTTGTACATTTTTAAATCATTTGACAATGACGACTATTGTTTAATTCATAATATGACAATAAAATAAAGATTTAAATGTTAGTTATACACGCTCACTAGATGGCGATAGCAGTAAAAATTAAAAGTCTGAGCTTGCCCTTGATGCAAGAAGTGTTCTTACAAGTGTTAGTTACTTTAATGTTAATAAATGAGTTAAGCTAGTGTGCGTGTTTAATTAATCAATTATTACTTTCTTTTTAATATTCTAAACTCAGATTTTCCAACGAGGTGCATATTATAGCAAGGAGTTATTTACTCCAACGAATACCAATAAAAAAGATATATTTTAACAGAATAGGTATTATATTTATTACTATTCAAAATCGATGTTGAAATAAATGCATGTGATTTTACACGATTAAAATTAATAGATAAGCCTTTTGGCGCAAATTATGATAAACTAAAGCGATATAGGGCAAAGGTTTAAAAAAATTAATAACCCTAGTTAACTCGATAATTAAACCAGTGGTTAAGCTCCATTTATGGTAAGTTGTAGTTGGCTCTGTGATGACGTCACGCGCCCAACTCTTACGAGTTCACGAATAGTTTCTTTCAGTCACTTTGGAGACGTTCAGTCATTCGCACGATGTCGGCAAATGTTTATATTTCTTGTTGCTAGTATTCATTGTATTTCTATGTGAATGTGTGGATACACTGACCTGGTTGTCGCAGTAAAATCAAAATAGGAGAAATGGTAAGGGACACTGTTAGGATAGGGGACAGGGCTCGGATGGCCATTTCTTACTCACGCACCGACATGCAATAATACACAGGGCCCAGGGGATGGGTGCTGCCGCAGGACACAGAGTGTCGTATCGTCTAAACCTATAAAATTGTTTGTCCTGGCTGACTATCAACGGTTGAAGTCTAGAAAGCTGAAATTTGAGAAATATGTTTATTTTATAAGAATCCGCTAAGAAAGTATTTTTGTAAATGTCAACTCCACTCCCTTACACAATGCTTCGGTGTTTGAGTTAGGAATTCTTGAGTCTATCCCGCTATCCCTTCACTTTGTCCCTCCGCCCTTCTTCTTCTAAAGTGTCAATACATTAATCAATAGTTTAGTATTAGTTAGGATGGTAGCCATCAAGGAGACCGTCACCCGGACAGCCACATTTCATCATATTATAACACGGCGGGTGAAGTCTTTAAATGTGTTTAATTTAAACCCGATGTTTTTATTCAATTCATAATTTACTTGCAATCTTCCGGAAACTCCACAGAATTACACTTATGCATTTTATCACACAGGATTGAGAATATTCTGTCCCGTAAATACTAAGCGCGTCCTATGCGTATGCTGATCAGAAATGCTGATCGCTTCCAGGAATAAGAGCCACCGGGTTGCTTCTTATTCTACTCAATTCAACCACCGGGTTCAGAATTTTTATTTTCTTCCAATTTACATGTAACGTATAAAAATGCCACTAATAAATTGTTCACACGATTATGATTGTTAATCTTTCAAACTACAATATATAATAAATGTTTTACTATAATATATGTTAGTAAGACATATAAGTTATAATTTATGAAGACACGTACACGAAGTCGTCGGGAAAAGCTAATTATTTCCAAATATTATTTGAAAAAAAAAATATGGTACATAAATATGGTGTAAATATTTATAAAAACACGTTTTAAGTTACTTCTGTCAATCCATCACTTATCGAAATAATTTAATGTTTTTAGAATTTGTAATTCATCCATAATTGTCTTGTAGTAACTGACCCAATACAAGCATGTGGGTACTAGTTGTAACTTTGTCTGAAGCTTTGTCAGGAGTCGAACCTTTTTTTAACCTCATAGACACTCGGAAGCGTAGAGGACATCGCGTGGTTATTTTTTATTTATTTATTTTTCAGATAACATGATCCATTGTTAGTTATTATTTAATTTATGCCAACAAACTTATTATATTAGAATATTCATAAAATGTTTAAAAATTAAAGTGTTATATCTGTCAGCAACCGTGTCCTCTCTAGCGAAGACGCGGTTTTTTTCCTGATGCGGTTTTAATTGCATGAAACCCGTCAGTTCTTCCTTCGGCAAACATTTGAGAGGCACTACAAAAACGAGGTAACCCCATCGACATCCTAAAACCGTTGTTATATTGAATTCGCGAGACGCCTACCGGCTGAAACCAAAAGACTTTGCAGCGCGGCCGCAGATGGGCGGGGCGCGGGAAAGGAGTATACGCTTTAATCACTCGAAAAACTGGCTCCTCAGAAGACAAAACTCCAAAATATTTGATTTCAATAGCCAACTAATTTTCAATTCATTAATAACGAAAAATACGCTAATATTTTTTAATACGTCAAAAATACATTAAATTTATTTGTCGATTACAACTTCTCCTTATTGACAGAGATGGCGCTAATAATAGATGCCTCTCAACCTAGACTGTAATAATTTTGCATTATAATGTTCAATTTAAACATTATTATTTTTTATTTAGCTCTTTAAATTCGTCGCAACGCTGATTCTCTTGAGTGATGTCATGTCAAATGGAATTAAGTAGCATGCGCGTGGGCATGCGAAACGTTTGGCATAGAGACAATCGGGTTGCAACTAATTGTCACCTACGCTCGCCATGCACTACGACGACGCAATTGACCATCGCGTTATCATTAATTACGAGATCATTAATTATCGGCAGACAGGCTGACGGTCCACTTGATGGTGGACTACCATCGCCTACAACACAAACAACTCCAAAGCTGCTGCAAGTGCGCTGCCGACTACAATAGGATTAAGGATAAGGGATTAGTAGGGGGTGGAGAAATGGGCTCTGGCATCACGGTGGTCTTCTCTAAGGGGGTGGTTACTGCCGTCAGTCAGGGTGCCCAAGTGACTGCAAAACGCAGTGTGCCCTGCCACTACTTAATTACTTACTTACTTGTGCCATTACTTACTTGTGATGCCGTCCTGTTCAAGTCTCCAAAGAAACTTCTCAAAACAATCAATCAATCAATGTTTTGTCTCAAGTACCTAATAGTGCTGTAAATGTTCTCGTTAGTAAAAATGTTGTAAACAAACTAAAATAATATAGCCGAGATTGTGTATGTACGACAGTTTATTTTGAAGTAAGTATTTTCAAATATGTTTCCATTGTAAAACAATGTACTCCGAGGAGTTCACATAACAAAAAAGAGTTAATTTCCAAAGTTGACCCTACCGGGAATCGAACTCGGGACCCCTGAGACAGAGCGCTAAGGTCTCAACAAAATAATAAATAAATGACCATAAATAAAATGAGGATACTGTAGAACATTTTGAAACCTTTGTCGGGAATTTTCGAATTATATATTCATCTCGACTAATATACCAAGGTGCTTTACGTGATGAAAAAGCTCAAAAATGCTCGCGGTTTCATTGCAAGATAAGAGTCTGTAATTTCTTTTCTCTTTATGTTAAGGTCAACAGACAAGCTGACGGTTCACTTGATGGTAGGTAGTTACCGTCGCCTATAACACAAGAAACACCACAAATCTGTACGTTGCAGACTACAGTAGGATTCAAGATGAGGGATCGGGAAGGGTTAGGGAAATGGGTCCTGGCATCGGGCTCGTCAAATGGAATCGGATTTGAAATGCTGAGAGACGTTGCATTGGATGACCTTCCATTAATGGTCATAGTGATGGAGATTCTAAATGTATAACCACTGTGAAACCGTTTGACGCGCCTGCGCCTTTTATCATAAAAAAAAGGTTGTAACGCGATACCACACTATTATATTATGATGAAGATGGCTCATTTCACGTCACTCACAATAATTGTCATTCGATTGTGGGCGCGTTCAATGCGGTTTATTTATACACTACACGTTTTAGGGTTCCCCAGCAAAAAACAAAAGCTGGCTGACGTCATAGGCGAGGGAAAGTATTGATTAAAATTGGTAAGTATAGTTTAACAGAGAACGACAAAAGTATGAATTGTAAATTGTAGAACTGTGCATATACTCGCACTAATCACTTAAATGTATACTGAAACCATCGATGGAACTGTCACAATGTTGTTACACTCGCGAGGACGTTGTAACACGGCCTCTCACCGCGACTGTTCAACGCAAGGAGGGCTATGCTCCCTGTCGGAACCTCGGCGTACCCAAAAATGGAGACACGCCGGCCATCTCGTGGACCCCATGACGGACGATAGTCTCCCCTTAGACTACTGCCCAGGTCTCGGTGAAGGGGAATCCGCGTGCGCTCGAGCCTCGTTCGGCGGAACGGCTGGAAGAGAGGATCCTCTTTCCGCTTCATATCCGACGCTTCGTTGCGCGACATGACGTGCTCACAAATCGCGAGCATCGTCTGCCACGCAAGGTCACTGCTAACCATAGCTTTTACGACTGCCGGCAGCGAGAAATCGGCGCTCATGCCGCGAAGGCACCTGCACCAGACGGAAACATAACGAACCCCTAGCGTAATCTAGTGATAATGTTAATACGAAATGTATTATAATATTAATCCGTGGCTATAAAACCGTTCTATTGCCCTGCTTTCCTTGTAGCAACTTGTATGTTGTGCAAGAAATTCATCAATAGGCGGTATTTGGAGAGCAGTTATCTAATTGCTAAGCATTAGTCACGGAACCTTATTAACTCCTCACTACAGGAGTGTTAATGGTGGTTATAGTCTTCTCTCCCACAAAACGAGTCAGACGGAACCCGCTCGTCGCCACAGAAACTCCCGCTTTGCCAGATTTTGTGTGCGAATAGGCAATAGGTCCCAATAGTGGAACGCAACAATCACATTTCGCATTCATGACCAGCGATGCGTGAAGACAATTAAGAATTTTATACAAATTTGTCCTATTCCCAAATGTTATACTCCTTTGTCCAATATTACAATATTAACGTTTTGTTGATATAATCCCTATTTATTGACGGTTGTATTTTTTATCTATCCTGTATCATTGTGGGAGAATATTAATTCTTGTGTTAATGACATTGTGGTCCCAAACAAATAATACATAATATTTAGATATTTCAGATATTCAGATGTAACGGCTGCCGCTTCGCGTAACCTCCGTTTGATCTGTGGAGAGTAGCGTAATATCGTTATATTTATTTAACCACAAGCCGCGTTATTATCGTGATGTTTAATAACCGCGCATTTCTCTAATGGGCCCTTCAAGAGCACAGTTCCCGCATTTAACTCCACTCCGATGCAAAAACACACGGCGCTCTATTGCGGGCGGGTTCTACTCGTCGTGGACACAAACAATTTTCATATAAGGCCCCGGTATGAAAACGTTATGAAGAGTAAAATTAATACAAGCGTTAAATAAAAAGCGTTACGTTATCTGTCACTTTGACATTTGTGCGACAACTGAGCATAATATTTATGTACCCTAATTTTATTCTCTGGGCTTATAAAAGCAAACGTCAAAATCTTGTATGAAAAGTGTAATCCGCGTTGAGGAGCAAAACGACAGGGCACTATAACCTTCCGGCGAAGCGTCATCTGTTGTCAAAAAATGTACTATTTGAATTTATAAAATGTAGTGACATCTGCGTATAACGAACGAAACTAACATAACTTTTGTACAAGTGAGTATGCAACTAACATAACACGTGACATGTGAGTATGCAGAATGTAACTAAATTATATAAAGTAAATAGATTATCAATTGACACGAGGAAAAATTTATACATTTAATTTTATAAGTTTAAATGAGTAAACTCCAGTCGTACATCGGAGCTGACACACATAATATTTATTATTTTAGGGTATTTTCATTACTTCGTTCGACTTGTTTTTTCGTTTAACGGAAGATATTTATAAGTTATAAGAACAGTTAACATAAATTTTCAGGCAATCTTCACATTAGCCCCGCTCCTGTGAAGTTTAGTAACGATCGGATAAAAAAAGACGAGCTGATGAAGTCGCAAGCAAAAGCTAGTATTTTATAAATATAAGTAGTCAAAGTTGTGGCCTGATTTTTTCTGTTTTGTATTCCCGTTACTTTATTATATGAAAAACAATTGCTTTTAAACGGTCAATAATCACTTTTGATTTTTATGTATAAATATTTTCTATAAAACAAGTTATAAAATAATGTTAAATGCCACATCACAATATACTTCAATTTAATAGTTTACGCCTTAAATAGTAGGTACGTGCTTATCAAAGTTTGACAAAAAATTTATTAAACTAAAGTTTGATTTTAGACAAAAAAAATTAATCGATCAGTCTACTATAGAGGTTTAGTTATTCTTTCTATACATACAAGTGATTGTGAAGTTGTTGTATAGACTAGTCTAAAACGATTTCTCAAAAAATATAAGTAGATAATATTTGTCAAACTTATATAACGGTAACTTACAAGTTAGTAAAACGCACCACGAGCGGGCGGCGGCGCCGTGTTGGCCGCGTTGGCCGTGTGTCGCCTGTGACGCGCGGCGGGCGGTCTTATTTCGTATTCGCTCACAGCTCTTGTGTTTGCGAACAATGCATATCTGATTCATTTACTCAATACGTACACTTCAACAGTTTCTCTATTCGGCTGAATACAGCAGACTAGAAGTTACACTTGGCTTGTACTCCTCTCTGCAATCACCAGATGGAGGATGTCGCACGAGTGCTTTTGCCTATTCTCTAAGTATTCATTTCAATGTGTAATAATTATTGATATAGTTTCGGAGATTACATCCTACATACAATTTTATAAATTTTATACCTAATAAGTTTTACTCCTCATAAAATTTCCATACAGGGGGCCTTAGGTATATGAAAAGCGATTCTGAAGGAATAAACTGCAAAAATGTAGCAATAAGAAACAAGAAGCTGACTATTTTTTTGGAAACGAGCTTTAGTCATCAGACTTCATTATGGCTTAGAATATTGCTATAGACGCGTATGCATTGATATATAAAGTATTTACTGATTTTGCTGTCCAAGGTGCTCTCACAGAAAATTGCTGTCCAAGGTGATGCTTAAGGAATCAGCGCATCTTCTCTGCACCCTGATTTACCTCACCCATTCAATAAGAGTATTTATATTGAGCCATAATAGAAGGAACTTTCTTCAGTATGAAGAAATTGAGGTGTCATTTATTCTCTCTATGGAGTACAGCATTTCACATCACTAGTTAGCAAATTAACTTTATATCCAACACGGAGAAATGTAGATACTGACTGAGTCGTGAGCATTCTATCAAGCCGTTTGTATGTGATTTATTATAACTAATCATGTTCCCACCTGCGGTAGGTTCATAAACGTCTCGAGCAATACTTCCGCTCCATTCTTTGTCCCACTTTCTTGCAACGTACACCACAATCATTTCGCCATTATCCGCCGCCTCATTGTTACCGTCGCCATATTGTGACAACTCATGGCGAACGGAAGCGATTTACGTTACAACTAATTAACTGCTACTCACTTTTGATATACATCTCTCATTACAAATGCCAAACTGTAGGTGACCTAGGTGTTTTTTACGATTAGATCGAGCCAATTAGGTATTTACTTATTATGATTGGTATTTTTTTATGTTAAGGTCGTCAGATAGGCTGATGAGGAGCCGTCGCCTATATGCTGCACAAGTAACGCCACACGCACTGCCGACCTTAATAGGATTTTAAGGGGATTAGGAAGAGATAGGGAAATCACGTCCCACAACAGCACACATACTGTCTCTGTAAGGCGGTGGCTACTGTCGCCAGACGGGCTGCCCAAATGACTGCGAAACGAAGTGTAGGTAGTGAAAAGGAGATGTCCAATCCCTCGGTGTGTGACCACCCAGCGAGCTTTCACTTTGGCGCAACTAATCCCTGAATTGTGAATCCGCCAGATCGACTAATGTGGCGGATATACGACCGAACGGTTTCTAATCAAATTTGACAGACAATTAGCGGACACCGCATTGTGCCTCAGCGGCCAAGCCGAGCTCCTGCAACATTGCAAACGATAGTCGGTCAATGAATTAATTTCTTTTACGTTTACGGCTTGTGAAGGATAGTGCTATTAGAAAGAATTTCACAAATAAAGGCAATTTTACATATTCGTAATCATAGATAATTAAAATGTCAACAACATATTTTTTTATTATATAATGTCTTATTAAAGAAAATATTTTAAAGAAGTATTACTGGCAAACTTCATAAAACAATAGGTATTTACTTCAACAAAGTCATAACAAAAGAAAAATAATGAAATCTGTAAAGTCAATAAATAACTATCCTATTTTATTGTAAAGAAATTATTTTTTGTAAAAACAATTTCTTAGATTTCCAATTTAATTTAAATCTAGGAATTTTTATTAATAAATTAAAATCGATCTGACGCAATTTTTGAGTAGAATACTTGTACAAGAAAACCAATTATTTAGTTATCACATTTTTTTGCAAGAATTAAATTAGGCCACAAACACTATAATATAATAGGAATAAAATAATATCTCATTAGGACATTCAGAAAACACTAAGGCACTCAATAATCTCAGGGCTCTCATCTGTTTAAGAGCTATGATGCCACAGACAGATTCAGGTTAAACTTATAACACCCTCTCTTTTGCGTCGGGGTTTTGGGCTCAAAAATAGGTAATAAATGACGCCATATACGAAATAAAACCACAAATAGCACCACCAACAAAATAGCAGAACATAATGTTTGAGGGTAATTTGAGAATTCTTTGAAATTAAAAAAAAACTAAAAAAAAGTGTGAATGCGGAATACCGTGGAAAAAGAGTTTTCTTAAAAAGAAGTTTGAGCTGAAGATTATGAAGAATTTTGTGCAAAAGTGTTTTGACAGGACACACGCTGTGTTTCACGATTATAAATTGGGCGGTCCGTTTGGCGGCAGTAACCACTCCCTTAGAGAAGACCGCCACGAAATAACAGCACGGATGCTGAGCGAGTGAAGTAAGCCAGAGTCTTTTTCGAACACTTGCAGTAAGTATCTATGGCGTTGCTTGCGTTAAATAGGCGACGGTAATAGCCAGCACCTACCATCAAGTCGAAGTGCCAAACTTTTATAAAAAGAATGTATGCGCGAGAATATGAGTATATCTAGTATCTGGCAAAGGTTTTACTGGCAAGGGTTTAAGAATTTTACTGCCAGTGTTCTTAGCCTGCACTCGTTTTAAAAATAGGCATAATGTGGATGACTTTATTTATTTGATTTACCACTAAATAAATACTATAAGTATAGAAGCGCCCACCGGCTTTAGTAAAATTCGCCATCAGAGAGTTTCATGGCGTAAAGATGAAGCGCCCGATACTCGCAGAACTGGTTGGTGCACCAGCCGGAGTGGCCGTCGGTGCAGCGGCAGGAGTCGCACTCGTCCATGTACTTCTCGCCGGGCACGCACTTGAAGAAGGGATTCTTGATGACCGTGCAGCGCAGGCAAGGGGTGCTGCGCTCGCACAGCGCGGTCACTGTGGGCTCGCAGTACACGCACGACGGCATGGCGCGGCAAGCGCCCGAGTCCATCGTCTCGCACAGGAGGCAGTTGCGGTTCTCGGGAACCAGCGACAGAGACGTCTCTTCCTCCCAGTACTGATGAGGAGGCTTCGGTTTGACGAACTGCGAGACGACGTACGCCTGCGAGCCGGGTCTGAACACTGGAGGGGACTGTTCTCCGCCTCCTCCCACTGAACTCAGCGAACCGGGCAGAGGGCCTCCGCGGCCGCGGGCCCCCTGCATCATATTACCTTCGGCCACCGCGATCAACTCTGCCGCCAACGACCATAGCAATAATCGTATTTCTCTCCGCCGCATGGTCGCTCTCGAAAAACACCCGGCGCAAACTGGCCGCCGATCGCGAAGTAATTAGCGAAATAGTCGCTTTGGTGGCCTGATACAGGCTGCTTTTCAATTAATGCGACGCCACAGCTAAAGGCAGTTTGTTTGTTTGTTTCTTAATATACTGGTATGTAGGGGGTAATTTTCAAACTATTTATCCGATTTCAAAAATTTCTTTTACCAATAGAATTTCAGGGTGGACACGGGCTTTATATTTTCGTGGTAATCGAAATTCCAAATTAAGTCGACGAAAAAACTATGAAACAAAAAGATAGGTGAAAGATAGGTATATGATTGATTACCTATTATCTAGAGAAAAGTTGTAGAGCTTGATAATGTCTACAAAAACTACTTTTTGTGTTAAAAAAATAATTAAATTATCAACAATTATGAATTATGAACAATTATGGCCATATTATCAACAATTATGAATCCTTATTAAAAATCAGCAAGTTTATAGTCACAAGTATTTAATACACGTGATTTTTGCTTTTTACTGCGTACGTTTTGGACGTAGATATTATATTATATGTAAAGCGCGACCGCGCCGTGAAACTAGAGGCAGTGCAAAATCAAGACGCGTACGCTACGACTGCGAGTTAGGTAATTAATTTTCACCGATGCCACGCTGGCAAGTTTTTTTATATTTTTAGACGATCCCTCCGGAATCTAACATTTCTTCAGGATAAGTATGTTAATCCAGGTAATAAACTATCCTTGTGCCACATCTCATACAAATTTGTTCAGCAATTTTTGCATTATTGAGGAACAAACTAGCTACCCGCCACCGTCTTCGCACAGAGTTTTTTCCTTACATCATAAAATATACTACTTATAAAACAAACAATTTTATAAGTACAGATTAGAAGTCGATCTTCAGCTACGAACAATCCTATTTAAACTGGTTTTCTATTAAAAGAAAAACCTAATCAGGCCATCCTTTCAAAAATGGCACATACACGTACATCGATATATAAGTTTTGCCTACCTAATGGCCCTTTTTTGAATCAGGGTCTAAAACGGAAGAGCTATTGACAAGTTGAATTTTCGTTCCAGGTTTTCGTTCCGAGTGTGGTTACGGTGGCCTTGTTAGGAGCCGTATAGTGGTCTATGATATCTTAAAGAAAGTCGCTGCTTCCATCCTCATAGCTTAATTATATCTTTTGCTTGTCACCTTAATATTTCAAACGACACGACGTATTTGACACCTTTTAGAAATGATGTCGGAATCCATAATGTAATTTGTAGTTGTCAAAAATCGATTACCATCCCCTAGAAGACGCAAAGTTTTATAACTAAATGTATAATAGTCCACAGCCTGTATGTGTAGCCATTTGCACAATCAACACAAGGGCCCTTATCAATACAATTAGAACAAGTCTAACGACGCATTAATTGCACCTAAAGCACAATACTAGCTATAAAATACTGGGTGCTGTTTCGCCTGAGAGCAGGATTCCTGCAATCCTATCCCACAGGAAACATTGCGTAAAGTCGAATGAATAAGTATTGGATATTTATTTATTATACATCGAATAATTGAGCCAATACTGAAATTGTCGCATAACACTGGAAGCAGTTTAACTACGGGATTAAGCTATGAAAAATGAAATAGCTAATTTAAATTTCATTAATTAAATGTTTCAATTTATATATTTTCCAATCATCTATTTAGATAATATCTCCAACGACTATTTCATTTCATTAAAATACTTATGTGTAGAATGAACCTTTTTTTTCCTTTATAGCGAAGATTTAACCATAGTAACCCAAGTATTGCTCCCAAAAATGTTTAGTTTTTCATTGTTTTTATCAAAGTCACACATTACTCAAAATGTTCTCGTTGAGCAGAAATGAGCAAAGATCTACTTTTAGAACAGTATAAAGTATAGAACCGAGAACTTTAAATAGAAGAAAGGAAATACCTCCAATCGTCTAAACACATTTATTTTGGCCCAGATAGTGTCCGGTTATCAGTTTGCTCATTAAGCCTGCGAGACTAGCGTCCCCGGTAGCGAACTTGGAAGAGTCTGCCTCTACTCTGCGTGCTTATTTAATTGCAGCATTCGCCACCTCTAACGATAACGGCTCCAATAACCAATATAGATTGGTGAGCGGCGGCAGGTGCAGAGTCCCACGGCCCACGGCCCGCGGCTCACGCCCCGCGTCCCGCGCTTTATCGCGGCGATGATCGATGCCACTACAATATCGCATTTATTACACATTACGCCGTCATTATAATATTAAACAAACGTAATAACACACTCCTCGCTCATCATTTATCATTTATCAAATATTATCACAACGTGAATATTGTATTAACAATTTTTACAAGCACGCGTTTAGAGAGTTGAACTCGTGCGAATCATTCTCAATGAGTCAACGGTGACCATAGAGAAGAGGCAACGAATAATGTGTCTACCTTCGTAATTTAAATATCTAAACAATACTCTTTCTGTTCGCACTCGTGCGACATTATGACGAAGCGTGCACCTGGCGGCCGGCACCTGAGCAATAAGCCCTTATTGATTTTGCGATACGCGCCTTAATTTATTATATCTGGTAATTGAACAAACATTACGCAATCTATTCTCCCCCTAACATAAAAGTATTAGCCTATGCATAATTTTTATAATGCTTAGTGGTAGGAAGGGATACCGTCGACCAGGAAAGAGAGAAGATAAGTTAGGTTCGATTTGATTTGATTTGACAACTTATTCATTGTAGAAAAAATTTAACATTTTGGATAATATTTAATAAAAAAAGTTCGTGTGTTAGGATTCAATTTGGACCCGAAAATTATGAAGCAGAGTAAATCGATGTGAGATTCGAGACGAGGGCCGAAGGTGCATAACCATACAGATAGTCCCTTCTAAACTCTAACAGGGTGCGGTTCTATATTTGGTAATTTGATAATTCATTGTACCTAAACATTGAACAAATCGTAAAGAAATATACTTTTCATCTGTTGGATGAAAAGTAAGAGCACATGTGCTTTATTTCATGCTGTTCAAGCTGACTGGCATGATTAAAATTAAAATTTTAAAATTGAATGCGTTTATCCATGCAAGATGAATCGCGCGACCTAATGTGTTGCCAAGTGCAAAACTCGAGTGAGGCTGGACCAATTCTGATAATTTCTTTTTCAAGTGTTCGTTGAAGTCCAAGGAAGATCCCTAGTTTTTCATACGAGTAACTTAATAATCCGACAATCAAAAAAGTTTAGGTCAAAAATTTGTTTTGCACCAAATGCTGTTTAGGTGAAATGGGCCGCTCACAGCCTTATTATGTTAATGAAATTATTTGGGATAACAAAGAGAAGGTTAATCGTCCGAATAAAGTGCACGTAATAATGGCGCCAGGGCATGGTGCGTCTCTGGGGGAAGTGCTCTCTCGACCCACTGAGCATTTGTGGTGCTCTTAACATATTTGCACACATTAGAGCCGAACCACTGAATATTCACTCGGACTCACTGCCGTGGGAATCGCGCGAAGTTGAGTTCTGCAACCCGTTCATACATTATGTATGTGTGTGGGCGAGAGAAATTATGTCCCACTACTGGGCTAGGTCTTTCCTTTGATCGACGAAGAATCTTTCTAAATGCACGATCTATTCGTTTCTCGGACGTGCGCATTAATTTTTATTTTAAAATACCTATTACTAATATTATAAATGCCCAAGTTCGTGTGTTTGAATGTTTGTTACTCAATTGCGCCAAAACGGCTGAACGGATTTGGATGAAATTTAGTACACAGATAGTTTTTACCAGGATTAACATATAGGATACTTTTTATCCCGTAAAATTATTAGATTCCCGAGGGATTGTCTAAAAATATAAAAAAATCGGCGTCACCGTCGTCGTCGCGGCTAATAAAGATGTTATTTTACTCATATGTTATTTCTTTAACGCGGGCTAGTTAATACATATAAAGCAAATAAATTTGTATTAGTTATATCTATTATTATAAGTGTGAAAGCAACTGTCTGTCTCATGAAATTTCTCATACGCATTATAAGGGATACAGAAAAGGACATAAGAGTACATAGGGATCATATAAAAAGATCCAACGCTTATCAAAACTATTACATAAATAAAGATTGAACAGATTATTGCTCATATATTTTGTAAGGGGATATATTTCAAAGCCTACGAAATCGCGGGCATTTTGATCGAAAACTTACACTGAAAATCTGTTCATGGTTTCGGCATCAAATAAAGCTGAGAAATGTTACCGATCCTTGTAACACAATAATCGCTCCAGAGTTAATCCAGAGTTATTGAATGTTGATCTTAGAGGCAAACACATCCCGCCCCTGGAGCGGGATAAAAATGTTATTAAGGATGTTTCACCAGATCGGCGCTGAAAGGGAGGCGACTGTTTTCTAAGATAGATTTAAGCATACCATTAAATAAATGTTTGCGGATTACATTTGAAGATAATGGCGCTTTTTCAACAACTGCTTATCTCTGGTAAACCTTTCTATAGGGTAAAATGGCTGGATTTGGAAAGATGAGAGGGGGTAGGTTAACCCGCTCGACCGTTTTTCCAGCCATAGTGAGGCTCATAGTTGAGGCAATTATCTCGGTGGTCGAGGACCATCGCCATAAATGAAAATCTTAAATTTAGCTAAAAATACAAGTCAATTACAAAATTAGCTTGTAGTTTCTGAATTATATTTATTTCAATTATCAAGAAAGAAAACAGTAAATTTGACGAGGAGTTGTCCTCGAAAGACAGGATTATGTTCTTTAGATATCTACCATACTTTGGTGGTGGTAGCCAAGAGAATGGTACACCAAATATTTTTAGTTCAGTTCTTTTAAAATTATGCGTTGGCTCAGTTTTTATAAGTCTAGTTTTAGAAACGTGAATGCAAATATCTAGAGTTCGATATTGAGTCGGCCATTAATTTGTTGAGTGGCGTTGCTTATCTTTACAGGCGACCGAACATAGGCGCATTTTAAATAAATTAAAATTTACCGGTATTATATCTGCAAAATGAAAATAAAGCTTTAAACCACCAAATTATTTTCTAGTAAAAGTGCATTCGTTATTATGTTATTGAGTCCCGTTTGCACAGCGCAGAGGAAACATTGGGGAAACGCAAATTACTCGAAATGTAAACATCCTGTGGCTGCGTCGCCGGCGGAGGTGGAGACATCCTGTATCATTCAAACATTATCCTTCCATGAGCACATTTTGTGACGCTTTACTTTCGCTCGAGCTCCGAATTAATTAAGAAAATCTTTCGCATTTTCATCTGTAATTTTTGTTGGCTCCTTCTGATCGTCAAACTCTTTCAGCGATCCACACTCACTCCAAACCGGCTTCATTTCACTTCATTTAAAACGAAATATTTGATTTAGTCTTAAAAAAATAATTTAATCAAATATTTGATACCTTGTCTTATATTATTGTAATTATAATAAAATACAGCCTATGTTGCTCGCTGATAATGTAGCTTTCCGAAGGTGAAAGAATTTTTAAAATCAATTAAGTAGTTTTCGAGTTTATCTATTACGAATAAATCAAATCTTTCCTCTTTATAATATTAGCGTACATTAATCCATAAGGGTTGCTCACAATAAACTTTCATACGATATGTTTCATTTGCTAATCGTCGAGTAAATAGAGTATAATCATTTACGTAAGGCGCGGGGACAGAAACCGTCCGAGGTACGTAAAGACAAGACAACAGTTAATAAAAGTCGAGTCGCCGCTTACTTGCGGACGAGAAGCTCATTAATCGGAGATTGTGATTATTCGGTGTGTTTGCGTTGGAAGGGACGCTTGTTAAATATTAACAAGGCGAGAATAACATTGACATCGTCTCGTAATGTTCGCCGAGGGCTATTGTGGTGGGCCCCTCGAAAGAGATCTCGTCCTCGAAGCGATACCGTGAAACAATGGAAGCGAACTGTCGTCGGCAGAGACGTCATCTGGCTTGGACCGCTTTTATAATACATCCCACTGCTGAAAAGAATGTACACGGAACATATTTTCAGTCTACTATATGAGTATAGTATTCTAATTGAGTTTGTCCCTTCGTTACGTCTGCACGCCTTAAAAAAAAACAATTTGGACACGTTCTACTTAAGTATGTTACCGAGTCAAAAAAATACTTTTTAGAATTTTTCACTGTCTGTGCGTTCGCGCACGCCAATCTAAGAAACCACCTAACCGATTTGAATGCGGTTTTCACTGATGAATTGTGACAAGCTTCCCGTAACATTTGGTGTTTGTTTCATTCCAATCGATTTAGAAACAAAAAAGTTACGCGCTATACCGAATACCACGCGTACGAAGTTGCGGACTCAACTAGTTACTTAATAATTTTGGATACACGTTATCAGGGATACAGAAGTGGACAAAAGGTATTATTCCGAAAAAAGTATTATTTCCGAGGGATTCAACGCCTAACAAAAATCAATGAGCAATAAAGATGGAATAAATGTTTTAACATCTTTAAAAAGTCGCGAACAAAAGTTAATTTCTTATAAACAGTGAGAGGATTACAAATTATTATTGAAATACAGCCTCCGTGAACGTTCTTAATGAATTATTCCTCATACCGAATCGGTTGTGAGGCCATAAGAGTATGAGGCGGTGTATGGTGTCGAGTGGGCCCCGAGTGGGCCCCGAGTGGCGGCTTAATTCGTTCCCTGTTCGGAGCCCGAATTTTTTACAAATTAATCTTCCTTCAAACACTCGAGTTCTTTGTTGAGCGACGACAGAAAGCAAATTTAATCTTCGCCGAACTGATCCCGCATCGGCTAGGGGTGGGGTTTAGGGTGGCCGATGCAGGCTATACCTAGAAATCTAACCATCATATTTTCCCATTTAAGGGTGTTACATTAATAAATAAATTTATTAATTATTAGCTAAGCCTGCAACTTATTATGCGTGGTATTCGGTATAGCGCGTAACTTATTTGTTTGTGTACCGATTGGAATAAAACAAAAAAAGAAGCTTGTCACAATTCATCAGTGAAAACCGCATTCAAATCGGTTAAACCATTTCAGAGATCAACGTGCACAAACGTACAGACAAATCGACAAAGAGATAAAAATTCTAAAATCAATTTTTTTGACCTCGGTAACATAAGTACAAGACACATTTACGACTTTATTATATATATAGAAATATCCAGGAAACACTCAGAAACCCATTATCAGGAAGATTTGAACACAAACAACAAAATTATCTTTTAATTGTTTATTGTTTCAATTTCTTAAGTTTACATAATGTTATTGCAAAGTGACTACAATATTAAGTTAAACCATTATCTTGATAGTAAATACACAATAGGTGTGCACTACACGCGGACGCATAGGAGCTCTTTAGTTTCACTCGTCGTGTTCGTGTGTAGTGTTTAGACGTCGCACTACCTACTCGCACTACGCTACTGACTGCACACACATATTTACTACTTGTCACGGGAACATCCTTACCCTCAAAGTAACCCGTTTCGAGTGTAAAGATGTCACATGAATGAATCTCAAATTCTCTACCGATTTTACACTATTTACATTAATTTTAGTATTTACATTTTGAATTATGGTGTTCACCAAACCACCTCTTCGCGAAGCACAAACGCTCGATACAATTTATCATTTTCAAATAATGATTGATTTATCGCTATTGAATAAATTCAAAGGTCAACTAAAACGGTTACGAGTGGATCAGTGAAATAACATTGTCGAGCGGATGTGGTGTCTTCGTCTCGTTTAAACCCATAAAACGTTATGGTAAGGCACACGACGCGACGCGCGTCTCGCTCGGCACGCCCAACGCTGGGCCTGTGACTAGCATCAATGTACAATATTTACAGCGTGCTGCGTTACGTGTGTATCTTGCTGTTGTGCTGCAGAAGAAGTCGCTCGTGCACGAGTGCGTCGTGCGCGCGGAGGCGCAGCGCGTCCGCGCTCGCCATCCGCGCCAGTTCCGGCGACGCAGGGGACGGGGGAGGGGGCTGCGCGGGGGGAGCGGGCGGCGACGGCGGCGCCGGCGCGTCGATCGGGGCCCTCAGCGTCAGCGCCGGAGGCGGAAGGGCCAGCACGTACCTCTGCAGGAGAGCTCGGAACGCGGCGGCCGGCTCCGCGTCGGGCCAGAGGGGGGCTCTGGCTCCCAGCGCCGACAGCCCCCCCAGGCCCAGAGCCCACCACTCGCCCCCTCCGCCGGCGGCTCCCCACTCTCCGCCGACCGCTGCCAAATAAACACTCGGTCAGCTAAACTCGGGGTGGTTCATAACGAAGGCGATAATTATAATAATCCCTGTGGGGTCGTAAACGCTATCGAATGAATCAATCGGCTCGTTCACCGGTTCAGCGGTCATTAGCGACGATTACGAACCGTTCACCGATCTCTATCTACGTATCGATGTCACGCATCCTATGGAGGTATGGAGCGACGCTTCCTTGGACCATCCGTGACGTCATTTGATACGATTCCTTCACAATTTAAGTCTTTAAATAATCTATACATACCTACATTAAATAACATTAAAGTGTCCGTTTGTAATGTCAAAATGTATATCAAATTATATGCGGTACCTATAAAAAAAAATTACAATTTTTGTGTGTCTGTCTGTCTGTTCCAGCTATTCTCCGAAACGGATGGACCGATTTTGACGGGACTTTTACTGGCAGATAGCTGATGTTATAGGAGAAACAAGTAGTAATATATAGTAACAAGCAGTGAGATTCCGCGCGCGCCCCACGCCCACGCCGCAGCCTGGTTCAGCTAGTTGAAAATATTGACACAAATTCTTTCAACATACGCATTTCACTTGCATTCCCTCTGGTGTTGCATCGAGTGGGTCTTCGCCCTCTCGGGGCACCTTCTCAAGGGAAAAAATTTAAAAGAAAGAATGTGTCTCGTCGTGTTCTAAAAGAAATAGGAGAGTGAGTGAGGTAGATTGTCTCTCCGGGGCGTATAATTACAGTATTTACAACGAACACACTGGTAACCTGTTGATCCCAGTGCTTAAACATTAGGAAATTTCGAAGAATCACCAATTGTTTTGTGGGTTTCCGGGATGATGGCCCAGGTCTGTTGGAAATTCTTCCAAACGTTTCGTCAACAACTGCGGTTGAGATCCTCAGTGGTGTAGTCCGTGTTAGAAGAAAAACCCACAACTCATATGGATACCGGCCGAGAAAACCTACATTCTACTATCAGTGTATCAGTCACCAATTGGTTTGACATTAATGAGGTATTGGTATACAGAAAGCTGACTTGCCATGGAGGGCGACAGTTGTTGTTTGTGAGAATGAGCCGGGGTAGCGATACGCCATGTCCCATAAACGACGGGGAAAGGAAGCTATCATTATCGCTAATGCGCATATAATGAGCGCTCCGAACAGGACTGGAGGCGTTTATGCGATTTGACGATAACGCCAATTATAGGGAATTCGTTTATCGTGTCATTTACTGTGATTGATGTCGCCACCGGTGGGTAACGGAGCCGTTGCCACCGTCGGTGGTTGTCACGCGTAAACGACACACTCACCCTTTTTTTTATGATAAACGTGTCTTGCAGTATAAATTGTCATCGAAGCACAATCTCAAATCTAGATAAGAGCTATTACTAAAAAGGAATGGAACGGTTCTGCGTTCTTCAGTAAGCCCACCTGGCCCTTGCAGAAGACCACCGTGAAATAAGAACGTGTGTGATCATCAGCGAGTGGTGTTTCTGCCGAACCTACAGAACTATCGCCCTGTGTCACCTAGTAACGCTTTTAAAGCCCACGGACGACAAATCAATATTTGAGTCCCTCAGAGGCATTTTTTAAATAAGCTTCTAAATTTCTTATTCCGCCTTGTAGGAGAGGTAGAAGAAATAAAAATAGGTGTTTTTCCAAAATATACAAAAATTTGAAAAAAAAATTTCAAGCAAATATTGTAGAGAATTTTATTTTAATCACAGTAATTTTATTTATCTAAAATTTCTTTCACTCATCGATATTTCATATCTTCTAGAAACTATAGGTACTCCTGAGGAACTCGAATTTTGATTTGTTAGGTAGGTACTCAATTTTTCTGGACTATTACAACAACAAAAAAGCCAGATTTATGAAAAAAGTGATATTAGTTAAAAGTCTAACAGAGAACAATTGACAAGGGGGCTCTGTTCCACCACCTTTCCATAGATAGAATGGAATGGGAATGAATGGGCCTGTGTTTGCATATCGAAAGGTGTCACCGAATGAATGGTCCGGTTGTGCTCCGGCGGGAGGGGCGATATCACTCACCGTGCTCGTGGTGCATGAAGGGCGCGTGGTCTCTTCCGAGGGCCTTCTCCCGTTTGCGCCACTTCGCGCGTCGGTTCTGGAACCACACCTGTCACCAGTAACTTTCCATTATCTTTTGTTCCGCAAAGTTAACTTTCACTACGACATTTTAAAATTTTATGCGACTTTGTGTTAAAACATTTATTCAATCTTTGTCGCTCACGTGTCTTTATCGGGCATTGATATTTTAATTTTTAGATGACCTCTCGGGAACAATTCTGTATCCCTGACAACGGGGTCACGATGATCGGTTCAGTACCTAGTTAAGGCGTGAAACAAATAAACAAACGACAATCTCATTTTCTCATTTATAATAGTATACAACTTAAGATCAATGAAGATCGTCTTCCGCACATCAGTAATTTACGGAAATACTATAATATCAACCTCTGTTTGTATTTTACAATACCTAAAGGCCATTTCCCGGCATCAGAACTGGCGACATCTCCCGGCCGCAGGATGCGAACGACTTGTCTGCTTTTTACTTTTAGCTGTCACAAAGTCACAATAGACTATAAGAGTGGCTGCTGGCTTTTTGCCTTTTTATTGTGTAATTGTCGGCAATTTAACGCCCCCACCCCCACTCCCCCCTCCGGTCCCCTCGCACCATCCACTACAATGGAACGTAATGAAAAGCAATTACGCATACGTGGTTTTCGTATCGGCCGCACTCCCCGGCGCCAATGACGACCCTAAGTCGTGCGCCGTACGGTGCACTTTGCCGCGCGCCACTCGCGCCGGAATAGAAACAAATCGAGCCGGCCACCCGAGCCACATCGCGCTAATAAAAAGACATTGTGGAGAAGAATGAAAAATTGGACTCATTTCATAATTTCCAAATGAATCCGTTTTACTGAATCAGTGCACTTGCACAATGCACCAGAGAGGAGAACCTCAGTTCGATTCAAAGGTTTCTCTCCTTGTCTAGGTACAACACACGACGACATAAGCGATTGGTTCTTTTTCGGGACCTTCGCTTCTATATTTGAGCTGCAATTGAGTCGCCTAAGGGTTGGCTAAAGGGAGCAAAGAGAGTAAAGTTTTCATTAGAAATATTTTTCTTCTATGCATCTACTGGCTCTTGATAGTTTAAGAAAGCGACACATTAAATGGTGACGATAAGAATGCCGCGAGAGTATTCCGCTTGGAGTGGGAGGGTGAGAGGGGAGGGTTTGTCGGGGAGGGGACAGCGATGCCATTGAGCCGTCGCATTGCCGTCGAGTGGAAGCGAAACCACTCGCAGACACAATCGCCTCGTGTCGATTACACCCACTTGACATTTATTAGCGGCTCGATTGCATTCTAAATTTCAACTCGAAGCTGCAGCCCGTCAAATCGAAAGTGAACCTTACACTGAAATTCGTAAGGTGGCTTGTTGAATGCGCTGTCGTAGTCGAGTCGAGGGTGGTGAGAAGTTCGTTTGTCGGTGAACTCGATGCGCCGAGTGGATTAAAAGCAATTAGCACCGCAGCGAGTGGGCGCTAAGTGTGCGAGCACAAATGTGGCCGAAAGAAGCGATGACGGTTTACCACAGAAGGCCTACTAGGAAACCGTCTCTGAACTCAAAGAACTCCATTTTGGATGGAACCTGCTCGATGTGTCCTTTGGGACAGAAATTGTTGGAATGAGTGTTCAAAATTGTAGCAAAGATGAAAGAACAGCTTATCGACTCGATGAGTAGTGTAAGGTGCAGTTGCGCAGTGGTGGAGATCTCAGCACCCTCCGGAGCGGTCGCAGGATAGGCGGCCTCGGTTAAGTCGATAATTACCAAATTGCGCGCCACTCGCTTCGACTTCACCTCGAGAGCTCTTCGGCGCTAAACCACGCTTAATTAAACCATTGTCGGACCCTAAAACGAGGCACGATCGCAGTCTAGACGCGCTAATTTATTGAAACAAACGGCGAATTAACTGACGGAATGAAAGGAACGAGTGGGATAATCAAGTAAGATTTGCGGCGAGGAGTGAGGATACCTAGCGACGCCATGAATGACTTCGTTAGACGGCACCGCACTCGACGTCCAACCTCGAGCCGCTTTGGACTATCAGGCTTGCAATTTACGTAAGATTAATGCGAGAGTTAGAGCGATTACGACGGCATCGTGCGGAGTCGCGTCGAGTGATACAATCCGATGGCGGCCATTATGTAATTAAGTCGCGTAATTATCGCATGATGGGCAATTAGCGGCGGGGGAAGTCCCGGGGAGCGCCTCGTACAATGCCGCAAACATTAGCGCTGTTCGCCGGAGTGCTTAATGAGCGGCTAATTAGCGAGGTATTGTGTTGATTGCGGCCAGTTCCCGGCGGCGCATCTGGTGTCGAGCGACCGGGAGGAGGTCGGAGGGCGCGGCCCCGGTTAGCTGCAATTTGCCGAGTATTGTGTTGCGGTGTCGATATGCAGATGCGGCCGAGAATGCGATCGATTGTAATCGGAGAGGTGGACTGACCTGCACCCTCGCCTCGCTGAGATCCAGCCGCATGGCGAGCTCCTCCCTGGTGAAGACGTCGGGGTACTGCGTCTTGTCGAAGGCTCGTTCCAGCTCGTGCAGCTGGTACGTGGTGAAGGTGGTGCGGCTGCGACGCACCTGCTTCCCGCACAAACGAAACCGACGCATAATTATTCCGTTAACAAGCTCCTGCACGACACTCGCATCACTCTATCACTAAAACTAATGTCCAATTTAATTTAACGCTACTTCGATAGCGTAGCGTACTTGACAATATTAGGGGAAAAAGAAACTTTTTCGTCACAAAGGAGAAGACAGCGGAGCATGAATTGAATTTAGCTAGCAATTGTGAAAATCCAGAGCGTTATTAAATCTAAACAGTCAACGGTTTTCAGATATCTTAATTAAGTCGATATGAAGGAAGGAGGTCCTATTTGAAAAACTAAAAAAACTCAAAAAGAAATGAAGTTCTCGCCGAGATATATAAGTAGCTGTTGCACGCTACAAAAACTAAATTTATAAAGAAAAATTGAAATTGTAGGTAACTAATACCTCGACTAAGCGTAGGGCTGCTCTCAAAAAGTCAAATATTTTATTTTCAGCGTTCTTATACTCGTCGTAATTTCTAAACAAAAGGTCCGATTGGAATAATTTAAAGAAGAATTTACAAACTGGATTATTTTCTTCTAATTTGTCTAATTTGTACGAAATTTGTACTAATTTGTGACTTATATAGCCACGCTGACTTTTTGTGGTTAATAATGAGTACTATAGCCATGCAGCATATTATTCATTTTTTTCGCACTGGATGCCAAATCTCTTGTTATATTATTGCAACGTTTGTAGGGATCTCAATTTTTTAAAAATAAAATATAGCCTATTTAAATCTTTAAAATCGTTTCAGTAGTTTTTCAGTTCCTCCATTACAAAACAAAATACAAAAAAAGTCACATATTTTCTCTTTATAATGTTAAAGTGTATATTATGCCTACATAAAATTGACTGTAGTCCGAAGTAACTTTTTAAATTTTGACTTTATATTACAGAAGTAGACCCACAGAAGGCCACCGTGAAATAACAGCATGTGTGCTGACGTGTTTCGATATATCCTTTCCTAATCCGTTATTCTTAATCCTCCTATTCTCGTGTTGCTCGTGTTATAGGCGATCAGCCCGTCTGAAATAGGCGGTTTTTTTAAGGTAATACAAAACTTTCCTAAATTTATTTGGGCTCCTAACTCTGAAACTATTTTTAATATAGGTACTATCAGAGTGAGCGCTTCTCGCGGTAGTTAAATTTTTAACAATCGGAGCAAAGTAATGCATGCAAGTTACCTTACGCGGTCTGCCGATGTCCGCATCGAGTGGCTCGACGTTGTCGCCGTCTGCGTCTGCGTCTATGTCTGGGTCCGCTTCGGTGCGATCCAGACGCACCGGATCTCCCGCCTCTCCCTCCAGCTCGGAGTCCGAGTGAGTGCACCTCTCACTCTTCAGCTCCACGCGGTCTGCAACCACCAATTTCTTTACGCAAGTGCTCTTCCGACCGTGGTAGGTCTACCGTAGGACTGACTGTATGACACCGTGAATATTTTCTACATGATTAATTCTATAGACCAGTTTTTTCCTAACCATAAACTAATAACAAAGGTACGAGTAACAAAGGCATTTAAACCGTAATTGCACTCTCACTTTAACCTTATTCACAGTTTTTTTATATTTCAACGTATTGCTGTCGTTCGGAGCTTAGCTTCAATCCTTGGCGTCTGATGCCACAGGCATATAACTTTTTTAGAAGTACTTTATGAGAAACGAAATCAAAGGCCCTACTCATATCGAGGAGCGGTGTCGCAGTGTATATTTAAGTTGAAGCATGAGCCAAAAAGCATCTAATTTCTCGTAAATTACCCTTTCAATGATTTTCTACACATCGCGACGGGGATGCGATTGACCGATAGTTTGACGCGTCTATCAAGGAACCTTTTTGTGTAACCTATATTGAAAATTTTAACAACTTACTTGTAGGGAAGATACCTTAAATACTTTTAGAATCTCATCGAAACCCTTTTCGTAATCTGTTGATTCGGTTTTTTTATTATTACTTAAAACTTTGGATCTCCTTTTAAGTTTGCTACACTTAAGTTCATTTCTGCTGCCTCAATGGCCACTGCTAATTTATAAGCTGTATCGAATGTGATCGTATCGTCTTCCGTGAACAATCTCTGCCTGATCTCTTCACTCGCCAAGCCGCAGACAAATTGATCGCGTAAATTCTCTTTTAAGCTGACTGCCGTGAACCCACAATCTTTACTGAGTTTTTTTAGATGAGTCACGTAATCCGCTACACTTTCGCCCCTTCTTTGCGTGCGCTGTCTAAATTTAAATCGCTCCGCTAGGATGCTAGGTTTCGGATTTAAATGTCCCGACATAACTGTTACTAATTCCTCATACGTCTTCCTTGCCGGTTTCATTGGCGTACACAAACTAACCATGAGTTCATAAGCTTCATTGCCGATAACCGTTATTAACGTGGCCACTTTCAATTCTGCGTTCACGGCATTTGCGATAAAATATTGCTCTAAACGATCCACATACGTTTCCCAATTATCTTGGCTTACACAAAAAGGTCCAATTTTGCCCACTGACATTTTACTGCAATACGAGATTTTTATTGTAATCACGTAATTATATGTAAAAATCTCACGTGAGCACTTTACTTTTCCTCGTCGCCACTGAAAAGTCTTTGACTTGATAGGAAACAACAACCAAACATAGTCGACTTCTAATTTATTTATTGCAGAGAGCGGACGACATGTTTTTTGCAATTACCTTCAGTACTCAGGGAGAATTCCTGGGTACCTACATATATTACAGTTTAGACGGGGCAGGACCGGAGGGGGGGCGGTCGACCACTGGGCGACCATTGCTTGTTTTAAATACATCTTCTTCCTTGACAGAAGTTAAAATCGAGCACCTCGATTTTAACTCCTGTCACTTTGAGTCAAGGGTAAACCGGTTTGTTAGGACATGATATTGAAAAGTGGTTAAATGTCTTAACCAAATTTTAGGTCGCGTTCCTCGATCTAACAATATGTCGCGAAAAAGGAAGCAGCCGAGCTTTTAAACTATACCTATTGCATATACCTATCTATTGATGGTGACCATACGGACTTTGACCGTATTGAGAAATAAATAAATAAATATTTTGATACTATTTTAACCGACTTTCGTATTTGCGTTAATAGTAAAGCATAAAGTTAAAGATTTTTTCCACGAATTTAATCATGTTTAAATTTTTACGCAGGAATCCTAAATATTCCCGAATAAAGTGATAATGTTCCGTTTTAAATGTGTGAGTATTTAAGAGTGAAAGTTTTATTAAAATTCGTTCAGCCGTTTTAGAAACTATTGTTCAACAACCAATACGTGGATAAATTTCAAAACTTTATTAATTCGTACCTAATATGTGGAGTAAATTAGTTGGCTGTAAGTACGGTCGTTTCCGTGTATTTTCCAAAAAAAAAACTTTCATACAAACCTTGTTCTGATAACTACGAACAAAACAAACAAATAAATCAGCAAAACTACTCCGTCGTACATGTGGCGTTCGATTAGGTGTCGTGGTTTTGTATATATACAAGTTCCGGATGTACTCGGTTCCGTTTAGAATCTTCGAGTACCGGTTTACCGGTTCGGGTCGTGCGTGAGCTGCTGGCGAAAGCCGCGTTTCGGGACCGGCTCCTTTCACTGAATAATTTTGCACCATAGTGCGACGGGCGCAAGGTCGCCATTAGCTCGCAGCGGCCGGCGTCCCGTGTGACCCGGTCGCGACCCTCGCTCGCATCCCCATTATATCAAAGGAATATACATTTTTATAAAGCACTTAACGTCACTCGATGTTATTCGAACGCGCTCTATTTATTTGTACTAATTCCATTTGTGTTGCAGCTTTGTTATAATTGTTGCGAAGAATTAAAAGAGATCAGCCGGCGCACAAAGAGACGATCGACAAATGAGCCTGTCGACTCTAACGAGGGGACCAATTGGCTCGTTTTGTCCTCGACCCGTTCACCCGACTCGGATGTCTACTTTTTCCTTCCATTGGGAAATATTGTTTCACTTTAATAAAATTAGCTGCGATTCGTCGAAAGCTATGCGCCGATCTGCCCGTTCGACTCATGTCGGTAATCCTGTCAAATTGGCACTTGTCCGATCTCCGATGGTCACCGTCGCGCCTTTTGCTACTTTGCACGTATGGCCGTAAAGTTGAAAATAGTTTGCGCATTCCGCTGTTCGATTTCATCGAATATGCGATTGAATCGGCTTTACATTTTACAAGATAATTGGGCTACTACGCGAGTTCAGTGCGCGAGTGGGATCGAATCTGAACACCGGTCGGACTCGCAGCTCCGAGGTGGAAACGGAGATGAAGATTTTTTTTGCGAAAATATTAACTACCTAATATTATAAATTCAACCATCCTTAAATTTTGCCAGGGATACAGACAAGGACACGGGGAACTTTTCATCAAATAAAACGTGCTTTTCCCGAGGAATCGTCGATATTAGCAATAAAGTTAAATGTTTCAACACCTAAGATAAAGGCGAAAGCCGACGTTCGTAGACGAGTGACCCACTCGAAAGAGAGATTTCGGTGTTGCCTCATTGTGTTACAAGTTATTAAGCAATGGCAACACAGCTGCCGGCTCCATATGTAATCCTTTAATGAGCACCCGAGTGTGATAATCCCGCCGAGTACAAAGCGCCCGCCGACAGTTGTGTGTTCAATATTATTTATTATACAATAATAAGCATGTAATAACCGCATTATGAACTGCGCCCCGGGGCCTCGCATTTTTACAAATACCCTCCTTCCAGAACACAGATTGGGATAATATTATACGAAAAGTAATTAAAAATGGTGGTTTTGTGTGTGTTTCGATTAAATTTCAATACCAAAAGAACATTTCGCACGGTTTAACGTAACTCAGTAGTTTAGTGTAATTTCAAGTAAAAATGAAAGAATTTTCTCTTAAAATGTATTTTTAAATGCACGCCTTTAATACAATCTACGGGAGGATTAAGGATAAGGGATTGTGAAGAGTTAGGGAAATGAGCTCTGGCATCCCTCACTCACTCGCCGAGCCAGATGGGCCGACGCATTGGCACTACTTTCCATTAAAAAAATTAAAAAAAAATATTTTGAAAACATGAAACCTAAGTGGTAACCTAATGGTAACCTGAGCGGTGTGAATGTTGAATAGGCTATTTCAACATTCACACCACTCAGACACTGCAAATTTGCACAAATTTAGTGCACTCAAACAATACCTACTTTTAAGTGGACAGGAACTTTTGTGAAAAGAGAATTCTAAAACTTTTCGAAAGCTTTAAAATGGTTATAGATCATCATGGCGAAGATATTAGGCATTGAATAAATGTTATTTTTTTTTAAATTCCTGTGACGTTTTCAATTATATCACTTAGACTCATATACCTACTGCTTTTTTAATGAGTTACTTATAATAACGTGTCTGAAAATCTGATGGTAGATAATACTAAGTACTTTGGAGACGCACCGATTCTACTAGAATTTGTTAGGTTTAAACAATTACATTACAGTGTCCTCGTTGACTACGAATAGGCTGCTGGACAGTGATGTGATATTACACACCTATCTATCAGAAATACTGCATCATTCAACAGAAGATGAGCAGAATATACGCCCCCAATACACTCGTTACTTGGATTTATGAAGAGCTTTCGATACGATAGTATTTGAGAGCAGCTTTCTCCGAAGAAGTAACTGATTTATTGTTTTCAATAAATCAGTTAGAATACCTATACCTACATTGGTTAACTAGAACATGAAGTGAACGTGTTACTTGTGGCCGCCCGTGTGTCATTAACACATTTTTTTAATTTAATATAGCAAAATGAAACTTTTTTTTATTTAAAATTGCCAAGTTTATACCTACTTGTTTTGCCCCACAAAGTAAGCACTTACGGGCTTGCGTTATGGCTAACCATACAACGGACAGGGGGCGAAACCCTGCACATTCCTTAGCATTGTCAATTTTTATTCGTCGCATGCTTTAATAAGGTAAAGAAAAAGAAAGGAAAGGATAAAATACTATAATGCAAAGTAGGATGTTACCTATAGGCACCCCGCGAGGGATACGCATTACGCACCCTTCGGTGGAAGGGAAACTGAAAGTGTTAGCTCGTTTATATCTTTTGTTCGGATCGTGAACCCAGCGACGATACCCAAATGTACAGACTACTTACGGTCAACTCAGGATGGACGCCAAACATTTGAAAATGTTGTTTATTAAAGAGGCTTACCAACTAAATACATATTGATACATTTACATAGAAGAAATATTTTCTGTTAGTAAATATCTAACTTAAAGGTATGCACAACATTATTAAAGATATTAGTTTACAATAGAAAAAAAAACCAAAATTACACACACACATTATAAACTACTTAAACCATTTTACAAAAAGCAGTTTTTTTTTAATTAGAAAAAATAATAGTTTAGGTTATAAATGAAAAAGGAGGGAAAAGGCCATCGTTAAAGCCACAATTGAGCTTAGATAAGGTCAGTTATAACTATCGCAAATAGCCCTTCTGAAGGCTCCGATCCGTCCGGCAAAAATATCAATATCGCATTTATGAAATAATTCGTTGTATTTTTTAATAGTGTAGTTGAGAGGTGTAACACTACCATACTTGTTTTTGGCAAATCTGTCTGCGAACGGCTTATAGTTCTCAGGTCTAGCCGAAGTTCTAGGTACATTTATAATCATTTGTGATAGCAGCGGTGGACAGTCTATTAAATTATTAATAACTTTGAATAAAAAAACTAAACTCAGAAAATCACTGCGCCAATGCAAAGGTTGTTAGGTGAATACTTACCTATATATTGTAACAATTTCAACATTCGTCTATAATTTAATATAAACGCGACAAAGTTCACAAGAGACTAATTCCAAAATGCCACTTGTTCCAAAAAATGTTCAAGTAACAAATATTAAAAATAATTACATAATTTTAGTATGTAATAGATCCTAATAAATATAAACATTATATCAATTCGGAACATGTCATAATTTTATATGATCTCATCTGGTGTAAGCTGTACTACGTCAAATTTAAAAATACTTACCTATGAAATATTTAATTCGATTCTAAGTTAAGATAACGCGAAAGCAAACACACTTCAATTTTGACATCCTAAAGGAAAAATTAATTGCTATCAATTTATTATTTTCTTCCAAATTTGTAGCACTTTTCTTTTGCCGATTTCTCTTTGCCGATCATTAACGATCGCTATCCTATTTGTAATACGACATTTTATAAAAGATTTCTTATGATACTTTGAAAACAATGCCCGTCTAAAAGTTGGGCAAGCACCGAATGAAGGAGTACTAACCCGATTGGCGGTCCCTGTGCCCCAGGATGTTGTCTATGGTGTAGGCGGCGCCGCGACGCACGCCAGACGACGACATCGCAACGACATGCACTCGCGATGCAACTAATCCTCGCTCAGCGGCTGAGCGCACATTACTACTCCTATTCTTCAAAAAGTTCAACCGACTGTTTCGAAGACTAAACTCTGTCGCGTTACTAAGTTTCGTCGGTCGTTATAAGTGACCGACCGCACGGTTTACCTTCATCGGTGACCGGCAAGCTTTGACTGACGGGGTGACAACCCTGTCCCTCGTGGCGGAAGACGCCACGGGCACCACTCGACACTCGAAACCCGCCCAACGACGCAGCGGCCGAGGCGTTAGCGCCGTCTCTCTCTCGCCGATGACGGCCTCTCGCTCTACGGCCGCCCCTCGGCGCCGGTCTGTTCGACGGGGGAGTGACGACGGAGCGGAAGTGGGAGCATGAATGGAGAGGACGCACGGCTCGTCTGCGAGCTGCAGGCCTTGCGTTCACTTGTCATCATCGCACCGCTGCGACAACGACTGCATCCCTCGACATTCGCAAACGGACATACATACAGTTCCGCCGTTGCCGCGCAAGGAGTCTTCTACTCATTCTGCGCGGTCGTTAGATTCCCTCCCTCGGATGAGGAACTGCTGCAATGAAGTAAAGATGTCTTTTGCGTCATGATGTGAGGAAATGGTCACTGTCGCCAGATGGGCTGTTCCGCTTAGATTACCATTTCATCGTGAGAGTCGGTGCCCAGCAGTGGGAGATGATGATAGCTTATCTTTGTTGCCATAAAACTATATACCTATGTATGTATAAATTACATTTTTTAAATTAGAGCAATCAGAAAAAGTTTTTCTTATTGGTAGATAAACCTACCTAATAGGAGACTATACTTAGTCTTCAGGTAAGAATAATTCTGAAATAAAAATGTTAAGTTTAGTGATTAGTAGAAAATAATGAAATTATTACTTATAACATTACCTAAAGTGATACTACGTCGACTGTGAGTCCGGCTCCACCGCACCATCTTTACTTGTTGTTAAGATCTTAACTTGTCTCTAAGTTGAGATCCACTTAATTCTAACTGAATTTTTAACTGCGCTGCTGTTAAATTTAACCGGATTGAAGAAGCCCATATTATATGCATATATACCAAATTAAGTTTGTATCTACTCGTCGGGCCTGTGTCGACACCTTATCCAAGTAATGCTGAACAAATTTTTTAGAGGAATCTTATATTGCTTTTCATTGACTTCATTCAACCAGATGTCAATCCAGGTACATAGGTATAAGTGCTAAGTACTGACTGTGCGGCGTATTCTAACTTTGATTCTTATCTATTCCTATAAAAGTGAAGGTAAGATACACTAGCATAATTGACATGCTACGGAATTTGAAAATAAACTCTACGACACTTACATGTCACTCCTACAAAATCTTACATGTCCCATGCTACAAAACCTGTCTGGAAGAACCTACTAGCCGACGTCTTCTCCTGTGTTTTAAACGGCTTAGCAATAATACGCTTGTAGCTGATGTAGCTTCGGCAACATCAGTGGTTAGTGTGTTGAAATAACTCGTTGAGTTTCTGTTTTGGATAAAATGTCATCACTAGGTTAAGCCATGCCTCCGACCAATCAGGTCAAAAGAAATTAGAAAGTGTCTCCGTAATCCTTTAAGCAATGGCAGGGCACACTGCGGTTGACAGTCATTTGGGCAGCCCGCGTCTGGCGGCAGCAACCACCCCCTTACGGAAGATCACACATTACATGTGTGCTGTTGTGTTTTGGTGAATATTGAGTAAGGGATGCAAGAGTTCATTTCCCTATTCCATCCTAATGACTTATCCTTAATGTTCCCAAGGTCGGCGGAGCACTAGAAGCACCCGTGGCGTTGCTCGTCTTATAAGCGAATGTGGAAACCTAACCATCTAATGTATACCTACCGTCAACCCGTTTGACGACATTAACATAGAAAACATTCACAGTGGAGACGAATTAATTTATAATAATTATAAATACTTTATAAATTGTGTGATTCACTTGTGACAAGGTAGTCTTTTCAGAAATTCAGAAATTCACCGAAGAACCCAAGTTGTCGACATAGCCGAAAGAATCGGTGGGCTTAAGTGGCAATGAGCCGGTCAGATCACGGGAAGTCCCCGAGATAACATTAGGGAATATGTTGAATGACCAAATCATCACTTCTAAACGACCAAAATTCAAGATTGCGATAGATTAGCAATATTAAATGTCATCCCTTATTTTAATTACTGTTCACAAACACCAAAAAATTACTTCGAACAAAATTTTTACTTAGGTAGGTATAATTTGCGGTAATTTTCACGAAGAACGATGAGCGGCACTGACTCACTAGCGTCACCCCCCACACTTCACTTCCTAACCGTGATCACATTCTGTCCGGCTTTAGGAGCGGTCCGGGGTTACGGGACTTCACTATACCTACTAGGCGACGTGCATCACAACAAATCATAACAAGAAGTTAATTACTGATAAGATTTGGGAGGAGTTGGCCTGTATCGATGGCCTTAATCTTAGTAGTTGATAATTACATAAAAGAGACGCGAAATGATGCAGAAAGATAAGGGTACGATAACCACAATGACATTGGAAACGTTAGACATATTTTTTTCAATAATGGCTAGCTACCGCTCCGTTAGAAGGGTTTGTGATGAATTTGATGATGAATATGATGATACGCTCAAGATGGAGGCAGTGGAGAACGAAGCGGCGTTAAATGAGCCGGAACGAGTCGCAATTCCACAAAGTGATTCCACCGAAGACGCGCTCGCAGAGAAACGCCAATTTATTTCCGACGATTATATCTTTGAGCGGAGCGGCTCGCTAATGGGACCGGCTATTATTTTATTTTCCGCCGTTTACTGAATTGCCTTAATTCACGACTGAACAGCGAACAATTATTGCTATTGTATCTGAATACCTTAAGACCGGTGGTCTTCTGTTACGCCAGGCTAAATAGTCCCTATTCAATACCTACGCGTATTAACTATAGGCAGGTATAGCTATCACACATTTAAACTATTTTTTACGTTTCTGATAGAAGTCAATGATCTGTGATAGAATCGTTATTAGTAAAGTTGAGATCGTCGCGGTAGCTTTAAGTACTTAGGATTGAAATCAATGCTGCTAAAGAATCAATGCTTCATCTATTGTTGAAATATATGATGTATATCTATTATATGTTTTTGTGTCAATTGTAACGAAGGTAAGTATAAAATGTTGACTCGATTATTGTCGATTTTATTTAGGTTTACAAGAATTCATTACAGTAGGTATTCTTCACATCCACCTACTATATAAACTGTCATTAACATAGGTATCAATAACATGGACACGGTTTAATATATTATAGCCTAGTTCACAAGTTGAAAAACTTGAGTATCAAAAAATACGAGCGATAGCTCAGAGAGATTTCTAAAAAAAGGTTCTTAAAGCTAAGAAAATTTCCTAAAACTTCATTTATATCATTAAAATAATTAATATTGAAAATAGGTCGACGCACTGCAAGCGTTGTGCCGCTACGTAATAGCGTCAAAACCGACCGTTGCTCATTATTTTTTTACCCCATTTAAAAATTTAAAAAGTTAACGCACTAGTAATACTTTGGAAAAAAATTTCGCTTATTTTCGATAAAATGAACATGGTATCGTTAATTATATTTTTTTACAGCTCTCGCTAACATTCGAAATCTGATCATTGTTATTTAACAAAAGCTTCTAAAATTATTTCGCTTCGTGGAAATCTTTTGAAAACTCTCTTTAGATTATCTCTAAATGAGATTATCAACTTGTGGTATTTGTAATTTTTGTAATCTACTAATTATGCTTTATTTTAACAACAAAATGGGCTCGAAAATTTTATTAGAAAATTTATTGTTATCACTGTTTTTATATTTTTAAAGACATATCTATAACGATGTTTCAAAATAACCCTTGAAACTTTTTTCACTATTAAACAGATTATTCAGAAAAACTTCGTCTTAAAATTAATAATTAGCATATTTTATTAATTTAATAAAAAGTATGCTAATTATTATTAATTATTAAAATTACAGCTTTAGACACCTGATCCGTCATTATTAAATGTTCTCTCCACTTAATAATGACAATTTTTTTATCAAAAAAGGAAAAATAATGTTAAAAACAGCAAAAACCCCTAAAATTTCATAAACTATCCAAGAACATTCATATCCAAGAAATTAACAGATAGCAAAAAAAAGATAACATTTTATTCAAATCCTTCTTTTTTTCAACTAGGTACATATTATCTACTGGTATAGATGACTAAAACAAAATAAGAAAATATTTGACGAGCCCGTTGGATAAGTGGTTAGGGTGCTCGCTTTAACGTTCTGTTCTAGGGCTCCCGGGTTCGATTCCCGGCAGGGTCAACTTTGAATAATCAACTTTTCAAATTTCGCTCTGGTCTGGATTTGGAAAGTAAGTGGCAGGACACACTGCGTTTTTGCAGTCATTTGGACAGCCCGTCTGGCGACAGTAACCACCCCCTTACAGAAGACCATCACCGTAAAATAATAGCACGTGTGCTGTTGTGTTTCGGTGAGTGAGTAAGGGATGCCAGAGCCCATTTCCCTTATCCTTAATCCTACTGCAGTCGGTAGTGTGCTTGCAGCAGCTTTGGCGTCGCTTGTGTTATAGGCGACGGTGCCTATAACACAAGCGACGCCTACCATCAAATGGACCGTCAGCCTGTCTGCCGATCTTAACATAATAAAAAAAGTTATTCTACCTTTTTTGCCTCCCTCTAAATATGTCCATGAGTGTATTTTTTTCCTTATTTAATTTATTGACTTATGTAACATTGTTTATAATTATACAATAATTGTATATTACTTATGACTTAACAATTTAAAAAAAAGTCAAACTCAACCATATGCGAAAAAAATGTAAAAATTATAAATTTCTATTTTCAATTTTCAGAAATCTTTTTTTTTAAATTAATGTTTAGTAGGTAGACTTTACACATTTTTACACTTGACTGTAACCTATAATTATCTACTAAATATTCTTTTCTATGATAAAATTATACAAAATACTTACGCATACGTCTCAAATCTAATATTTTAAATAACAATAAGTTACACCTTATAGAAATGTTGCTATGAGATTAACATAAGGCGTAAATTACAGCCAATATTTTCGTGTTAATAGCGTCGCTGCAATGGATCGAGGGCTTCGAGGAGGGGATCGATGTCGAGGAGTTAATGCGAAACCGCTTCACGGAAGCGGTTGTACGATCGCGCACAAGGGCACAAATCTTTTAAGCGTTCCTCGTAAACAATGGCCGCAGGAAATGGCTCAAAGTGCGCCAAATGATCGAGACGTTTTATGGGACCTACCTCGCGGCGTTCGCGACGATCGATCGGCTAAACTCGAGCGTACTTAGTCGTAAACGGCAATTTCTTTTTAACGTCGCGAACAATGATGCGTCTGAATTCAAAGCGTTCGCTAATGGGCGCAAACAATTACAGCTTCGCTTCGGGAGGAAGGATCCCTCCCTGGCCTCTCCCTCGCGAGAGTGGATCCTTGTGAGAGCCCTAATTTAGCGAGTTCCTTCCTTCCGCCTTCCGTCTTCCGCCGCCTCATCTCGATCTAATCGCATCTTTCGTCGACACTCGACGCACTGGGACGATTGCGCTAAGTACGTGTGCAACCCACTGTCGCCACTCGCCGGGGCTGACAGGACACAAATGCGAAAGTAACTGTCTGTCTGTTACGCTTACACACTTTAACTTATGATCATTATGAAATTTTGCATAGGTCAGGGCATTGAATACCTTTCATCGAGAAAAAAGTAGCCACTGTTCTCGAGGGATCATATAAAAATAAAAATCCAACGCCTGTGGCAAAACTGTAATAGCAATAAAGATTCAATAAATTACATATCCATAGGTAGGACATATAATAAAAATTGTAAACGAGCTGTACATCAAATATTAAAAAAAAATATGTACACATTGTTACCGATCAAAAAATAGTTTTTAGAATTTTTGTTTGTTTGTCTCTGCGTTTGTGCACGCTAATCTCAGAAACGGCTTAACCGATTTGAATGCGGTCTTCGTTGATACTTCCACAGACAACTTACAAGTTTGTCCGCACCGCATATCTACATCTAATCCGGTACCCATCCAGTAGATTAAGAATCTTATGGCACTATAAAAACGCTCGGTACTTTGCAAACAGTGCCATCTTGTAGCAAGTAGTAAAACTAGTGAAAAAGATTGAAATAGTATTAGGTCGGGGAATAAGTCTTTTCGCATTTAGTATTAATAAACTTGTAATAAAATATCTTTGGCTGTACTGTTTGTATTTGGCTGGTTTTGATGACATTAAAAAGGTTGCATTTCAAAGAAAGAAACAAATTAGTGAAATGTTGTTTCCAGCTATTTTTCATTTGTTTTCCTTTCTGTCAAAATGAGTGAATCTCATTTTGACGCGAAGAAGACGCGAAAAAAAATTGTGACGTTTATGCAGTGTCAGTAGCACAAAGTTGATCTGGGGGCACGGTAGTGCCCCCGCCAAGTCGAGCAAAACAAAAACAGCGGCACGGCCGTACCATCCTTTTCTCGAAACAGTTCAGGCCATTTTCAACCCCCTATAACTTCGTTGGCGATAAAACTAGAAGCCTGAATTTTCAGTAACCAAGTAGGCATTGTATAAACTCGGTATATTTCAAATTTTATTGAATTTGAGCCAGTAGTTTAAGAATTATTAAGAATATAACTAGTCAAAGTTAATTTTGTCACTCTAAGGCACTTCTAGCAGTAATAGAAGCTTCAAATTTAGAATACAGGTAGTGTTTAGTGTATAAATCAAGGAAAAACTAAAATATTTTGCAATTTCGGCACAGTTTTCTAGATATACTAACTGCGTTATTTATGCAGTTAGTATCTAATTTAATATAATAGGTATATTAGATACATTGTGTTTTCATAATTTAAATTAAATTATGTTTTTATGTTATATTAAATTAGAATATGTGAGATACATTGTGTTTTCATGCGATTGCCAAGTCAATTTATTTATTTAAAACATCTTACAAGATTTTTAATATTGATATGGTCAGTATAAGACTAGGTTGTTAGGTGAGCTAATTTCGTAATAACTCAAGACGGAAGGTTACTTAAGTAGGGACTGAATAAATTAATGCGGCACACAGACACAGACACAGACACACGCAGACGAACTGGCAATGTTCTCTTCTCACTGTACACACACACACGTGATTAATCGTAACTAGCCTACGACACTGTCGTGTCCACTCATCACAACTCATCACACACTAACAAAAATGGACTAAAATTTCGTATAGGAAAATAAACAAGGAGTAAATTAAATACCGATAGATGTGATTTTAGTATAATATTATGCTCCATTTGTCTATGTAAGTAAAAAGTTCATTAGTATGGAAATCGACTTACCTTAAATAGTATTTTATCTATGCTAAAATTAATAGGTAAATCTTTTTCACTCATTCGTCAATTATCTCTTTCTTTCACACACAGCTTCGTTCTAAAACAATTAGTTATTTCGTTCAGAAACTGAAGAGAACAAACATTACTTAAACTAAAAATAAAAAATAGTTACTAACTTCGTTATTAAATTATTGCCGTCTTACTACAAAAACATTAAACATACTTTAAACAGGCTTTGTACACGTGGTTAAATAAAACTTTACTACAAAAGAGTGTCTAGGCATTGTTTAGGGTTAGACAATGCTTGAGCATTATTTAAATTTAAATACCGCCAGATGCTTGATTAACAAGTGTCTATCTAGTTAGCGGCTTCTCCTTGGACGTGCTGTCAAATTTGTAATCGTTTTGCGTAATATTTCTTTTGATTTTTGAAATGACTATGGATATTTTAAATTTAATTGATTACGTATGGAGGATTGGATGTTAATAATAATAATTGGAATTTATGAAAATAAGAATATTAAATTAACAAATCCAACTTGACATTTGACAATTACGCCCGTGTCAGTTACGTTCCATTAAGCGCAATGTTTTTTGATATAACAAAATTTTATAAACAATCTAACGTATTTGTTGTAATTTGTGCCTTATTCCAATTTGATAATTTACTTATATCGTTACTATAGTCCGTAATAATAGCTTGTGAAAACCAAAATCTGCGTAAAATGAAAACGACATGAATTGAGGGCGAGTGACTGAATGAATGTTTGTCAGGGTTGCCATAATGCAATATCATTCTCGTACTTTAACACTATCTACAAAAACAAGCGCTAAACAAGGTTTTGTGGTAAGGATATTTTAAGCGCTCGCCTAACAATGTTTAAATAGTTATACATTGTCTACGTAAGCACGTGTTTAGACAGTGCTTATTTAATCTTTTGTAGTAAGACGGTTGATGTTTTAACAAAACTCAATACGACACTAATAGCGACATCTAGTTAGTCAGAAAGAAACAATTTGGGTGGATGACATTTATGGACGTCCATAGGAAGAGATAGGCCCTGCTGCCGATAAATGGCGAAATTAAATGGAGAAAGGTACCTACGTCAAAGGGAGGTTTTTCTTTTCTTTTTTAAACTCCAGTAACCAATACAATGAATGGCCTCGCTACTTTAGTTCAGGCTGTGAGTAGAAATTTGGCTGTTTAGGGGCCTTGATAAATAATATTGAAAAACGTATTCTAATTTATTCTACCCGTAATGTAGCAATTATTTTAACAAGTTCAATATTATTATTTATTATTATTACAATTGATAATAATAAATAAGTTAAGTGAGCATGGCGGTCATGCACGCAACATCGAACTGAGCCTTGCTTCTTTTTTCTTACCTTATCTTTTTTTTAATTTTTTTTGTCTGTTTATCTGTTTTGTCTGTGCCTTTATTCGCACTTATCTCAGAAACGGCTTAATCGATTTGAATTCGGTTTTCACTGATGTATTGTAGCAAGCTTCCCGTAACATTTAACGATTCTTTCATTCCAATCGTTTAACAAACAAAAATTTTACATGTTGTACCGAATACCACGCGTACCTACTATTAAGTTGTGGGCTTGGCTATTACTACCTTTTTTGCGTGGGAAAATCTGCGAGCCAGATCCCCTCCGACCATGGAGAGATCGGTGGGGTATGTGGGACTTCTACTGCCCGCACACCTGCGGGCTCCATCTCGATTAGGGGCGGAGTTAGATCTCCGCGCCGTGGAGAGACGTGCCGAAAACACACAGCACGTCTCCCCTCGTTGCCCCCGGTGTTTGATGACGACGTACGACCCCATGTCTGTCGGCCCCGGGAGAAGCAGCACGAGCCGCCTATACTCACCTCTCGCAGCGGGCAGTCAGCGAGGGGGCTTCATCTCTGAAGCACCCCATAACCTCTTCTTGTGATGTGCCGCAGACAACTTACCGCAGAGTCGGAGGCCGCTTCTGAAACTCTCGGATAACCCCCGCTCATCTGGCCGCTCATCTCTACGGCATTAAGGGTGGGCGGCCCAAATGGGGTTTCCACCTGACATTTCCACAGCAATCGGTCCCCTGCAACCGGATCTTCACGTTGCGTATAATGAAAAAACCAATTTTCACCTTCAAATTTAATAGCACATCACAGTGTTTTTTCTTATTAAAAATTCAGTATATCCTGACCATGCATGAGTGAGCGAGTACGACTATTAAGATGTTGATTTTTTATTTTATTTTTTAATATCGTCCTATGTAAAGACTAATTGGAAAATAAGTCAAAAGTTCGTTATAACGGTTTTAATTTCATTTATGACAAATTGAAATGCTTTGGCGCCGGTAACCAGGCCGTCTGAAGATAGTAATAAACTTATCCGTCGATAGTGAACGTACCATCTGGCAACAGTAAGCAACCCGTCTGATGATAGTTATCGACTTATATGTCGATAGTGACCGTCTGGCAACAGTCGCCACTCCGTCTGGTGACAGTAACAACGGAGTTACTGGCGTCAGTAACCATTCCGTTTGGAGATAGTAACTTCAATGTCTCGCGGCATTAATAACACAGTCTGATGACAGGAACCAATATGTTTGAAGATATTAATGTTACCAATCTGACAATAATAATATATGTAAGTCACTTCGTCTGGCGTCTATAATCACACACCGTTTGGCAACAGTAAGCATCCCTGTACAGAAGTTTCGGTGCCAGAGCCTACAGGAACCACCCTCAATAGTCTTCTCAATAGAAAATAGTACCTTTTGTCTGGAGATATTAGTGATCAGATTGATTTCATTAATATCTCCTGCTTAATTTCCCCTCAGAGTTTTTATTTTTTTAGTTTAACACCAAATGTTGGACACGCCAGGCATAATAGAATATGAAGCCGTAGGCGCAGACACTTTATCACGAATATTTTACTAGAGTTTATTTTTGATAAACTTTTGAAAAGTGACCGATTATCTTAAATATTCAGTTAGATGCAGAATTTTGGCGAGGTCCAGAATCGAGGTCAGCGAGGCTGCTTCAGATGGTACCGGTGTGATATCGCGAAATAGGGAGCAAACCAATGACAGCCACGAAAGGGGTGCTAGGGTACTTGTGCAATTTATGGAAACTTCCGGCATGTCTTGATGACGCAGCCATTTACAATAGTAATTTTTTTTTTATTTGGCAGGGGTTACACCACCTCTGCGGGGAGTATATTATCATGTTCTACAAAGGTGCACTTAATGTTATCGCAGAGTTGTAAAATTCTTAAGATAAACCCCGATGCTGCTTCGAGATGCGAGCAAGGGGGTTAGAAAAAGAGGACAGGAGGATAGGAAAGATAAAGAGAATATAGCTAGGTAAAGGTCGAGAGAGACCGGAAAGGAAGAGAAAAGATAATCTTAAATTACCTTATGAGCTAAGCGAGTTATTACAGTAATACGTATTCTAGTTATTCATAAAATAATCGTTGTAGTTACTTGATAAATTGTTTTGTATCTTTGTAGCAGTTTACAGTATAAGTTTTACAGACCTAATTGTGGACAGCTGTCTCTTTGTAGCAAGTTCACAATATAATCGAGACATTTATTGCGTTAGGTTCTAAGGCGCGAACGACCGGCGGCGACCAGCTGCGATTGCCATCACAGGTTAGATTAAATACTTAAGTTATGTACAGCTATACTTGTAGAAAATTATAATGTAATCAAGACACTTGTGTACTTTATCTGAAGTAGTTGTTTTTATAAATTATTGCGGTCGGCTGCAAATGGCTGCATCCAATCGCAGCCGGCTGCGAAAGCAACCTTGAGTTGGATTAAAAACTAAATTATGCACAGTTATATTTTGAAGGAAATCTTCAATATAATCAATACACTTGTATACTTTTATTCTGAAGTGAAGTCGGCTACAATCGTCCGCGACCGGCTGCGACCGGCCGCAAGTGCAATCGTAGGTTTGGAATATTGTTGTAGATTGTCCTATGTTACTTAAGGCTGTTGTATAAACTTAATAATCTATTTTAATTACAATCAGCAGCCGACAGATTAACATATATATAGCATAAATGTATTCTGAGGTAATTATTTTATAGGTAAGTGCCGTCGGCTGCAACAGGCTGCAGCCGTGGGTTAGATTATGAATCCAAAGATTGTTATTTTATAAGTGCAATCGGCTGCAACAAGCTGCAACCGGCTGCAAGTGTATATGTATACTTTGTCCTAGATAATTATATTAAAAGTTAGTGCAGCCGGCTGCAGCCGATTGCAGCATCTGCAGCCGCAACCTACAGTGATGGCTCCAGAGTGCAGCGGAGTGCAGCCGGCTGCAGTTGGTGACAAGGACAAGGGCAATAGAGCGGTTTATATATTACCACTAGCTTATTTATCTATTCTATTTTTACACGATTAATTATTCGTAACTTAAAATGGATGCGTAAAGGTGCAGCCGACTGCAGCATTTGCAGCATTTGTAGCATTCGCAGCTGCAGTTTACAGTGAAAGTTCTAGGGCGCGGCGGAGTGCCGCTGATTGCAGTCGGTGACAAGGGCAATAGTGTTGTTTGCTAAGTCTGTTCATTCTAAGTCGGGTGTGTCAATAAAGGTTTTAACGCCCTTGAGATTGTGAGCAAGGGGTCGGTATTTTATAGGGCATTGTTTGTGCGGTCTTTCGGTGTGAAAGAAAAATGCGTGTGGATAGTAAGGGTCACTGGTACTAAAGCCACGGTAGCCCACATGGACTCCGTTGAAGTGTTTTTTCATCATGCGATAGAGTGAAAAATATCCGCAGAGAACACATTGTTGACCTATCGGTTTTTCCCAATGTTGGGAGCATTGTTCGTTTGATGGTGTTCAGCTGTGTCCCTCATCACTTGAATCGATTACAGCACGTGTTCTGCCCACAGCACCTGATCTTATTGGTGTCACTTCTTGTTCATTCGTTTCTTGGTCATTATGATGGATGGAAGCAGGTTGTTGCTGGCCTGGTGGCGACGGTAGCGGTGGTTCAGGCACTTCAAGCATATGAGGTAGGCTGCACGTAGCTGTGCGCACCAGTAATGCCTGTACAGTTTCGGAAAGCTCATAGTTTGCCTCAGTTAGGTTATTGTTTGCCACCACTAGCCGTATATTGGTTTCGATGAGCTGCTCGATTGTGCTCTCTAAATTTTTAATTCTTTTTCCTAATTTATTTAGTTTTTTCTCCACCTTTCCGCGCCTGTCACCGTCATTATTGTTCCCGTTCATATTTATTTGTTGTAGAATGGTATGAATTAATTGAATAAACACTGATTTAGAATGGGTCCAAGGGTACAGCTGGGTGTAGTATTTTGCAGTCTTTTGTGGCCGTAATTCAGGGCAGCAGTCAGAAGGTGCAGCAGGGAGCGGCCGATCGCGTCCGACCGCAGTACTTTGCAACCCACTACCGTGAAGTTAAAAGTAAATTCGCGAGGCACAAGGCTTTTAGCGTTTGTTTAAAGTGTTAGCATTGATTGCAACCTTATTACAGTTGTGAGCCGAACACTCAATTTTTAGTGTGCAGATTCAGGTACGCAGCCGGGTGCAGCCAGTTGCAACACTTAACAGTGCTTAGCCGTGCAGGCCGATGATAGTTTTCCTTAGAGCTGAGTTTTATTTGAGCACATTGAACACAGCATAGCACAGTTGCTATTACTGAGTTTTAGTGCTTTAAAGATCAGTCGGCTGTAGCTGGGTGGGTGATAGAGACGCTGTCAGAGTATTATTTAAATTGAACACAGCACAATGTAATTAACAATACTGAGTTTAGGTGTGTAGGCCCAAGGGTGCAGCCGGGTGCAGCACTACGCAACGTTTTGCTGTGCTAACGGATAATGGACGAGGTATTACCCGGGGTTGGGTTTTGTTTGAACACGGCTAATATTTATGTGTGTTGATTTGATCCGCGGGGCACTTGAGAGAAGTACAAGTGCAAATGATTGCAGCCGGTTGCAGTTTACTTTCTAGTGCTTAGCAGCGTAACTGGATGGGAGTCGAAGTATTATTTGAACACAACATGATGCAATAGAACAATTCTGCGTGCAGCACGCTGAACGCAGCACAGCACAGTCACTGAACACCGGATTCTATTGCAGTCCAAGGGTGCTGCCGGTTGCAGTACTTTGCAGGACAGCATCCGCAACTTGAGGTCTAAAGGTGCAGCGGGTCGCAGCCAGTTGCAGCACCTGCAGCACCACGCAGCTAGTTTCCAGGGCACAGCCGGCTGCAGTTAAGTGGGTGATGGCACTATTTCTTATATTGAGGAACAGCCGAACGCACCCTAACGCAACCGGCTGCAGCACTTTGCAACTGCAACCTAAAGGTAAAAACTCAAGAGTGCAACCGGTTGCAGCCGACTGCAACATTTTGCAGCGTTTCGCATCCGAATGCAACCGCGTGATAAAAAGTTCCGCTTATTTGTTAATTATGATGCGCGGAGCGCCACTGGGCGCATGTGTTCGCTACGGAGGTTGGTTCGCGACTGGCGACTGGTTAGGTTAGGTTTTTTTTTTAAGGTTTCCCCCGAGACTTACACCACTCCCGAGGGCCGTATATTGTCATTTTCACAATATTGTCATACTTCTCATTTTAATTATATACTATTATTACATTTAATTATAAACTCAACTATGGAGCGGCGCAACTGGGGGAACTTCAGAGGAACCCCTAACATAATTAGGGCCGTTGTTTGTCAATTTTAATTATTTGCATTGTACATGTTTGCTTATTTATTTTTTAAAACTAACTTAATCTATTATTAACTAATATAACATTAGGAGACTAGGGAGTTTATTACATTAACCCCCCTATCCCCTCTAAATTTATACTATTAACATTTTTTTTTAAAATGATATACAGAGCTTAAAACTAAGTTTCTTAAGACTAAATTAACTAATGTATGGAATTAACAGATCATTATGAATATTTATAATAGGTAAGTGAATATATACATATATACTAATTCATTTATTCGCTGTTTTGTGTTTTGTTTTTTTCTATTATTCTCTTTGCGATTTTGTAACAGTATGTGTTCCTCCGCCAGTCTGACTCTTATGATCGGCCACCAAACACTGTCGAAGGCTCCCTCTATGTCTAAGTATACTAATGTTATTATTTTCTTTTCTTTTAGTTTCTTATTGATGTGATTCATGAGATCATAGAGGGAGTCCTCTGTACTTTTTTGGGGCATAAAGCCGTACTGGCGGAGGCTCATTGTTGGTTGAAGGTGAAATTTTAGTCTCATAACAAGCATTTTTTCATATATTTTACCTAGTATGGGTAATAGTCCGATAGGTCTGAAGGATTTAGGGGTATTGTAGCTGTTTCTGCCAGGTTTCCTTAGAATAATTACTGTGGCTTTTTTCCATGTATTGGGGAAGGTGTAGGTAGACATGCATTTGTTGATGAGGTTCAGAAGTAGGGTTGAATCGTGGTTCACTGCAGCTTGACATATGTCTGCGGTGAAGCCGTCCGATCCGGGTGCTTTTTTTGGATTTAGCGAGTCGATAGCTATTTTTAATTCCGTGAGTGTGAAAGGCGGATCATGATTATTTTCTTGTGTATTGTTGTTAATGTTTTCTGCTGCTTTTCTTATTGTTTTGTGATAAGAGTTGTCTAGTTCGGCGTTGTCTCTGGGGAATACTTCCGCCAGGAGTTTCGCCGAGCCTTTGGCATCTAGTGTCTTTCCGTTTAGTGCTAGAGGTTGATCTTCGTCTCTTTTTGAAGTTTTAGCTATGACTCGGTATATGCCCTCCCACATACCCTCCTTGTCTTGTTTTTGGCAGAATTTTTTCCAACTAGATACCTGGGCTTCTATGGCTTCTTTTTCATATTTTTCTTTCGCCTCCAGGTATTCTTTGATGACGAATTGTCCTTGGACAGGGGCAGCATTTCTAATTCTATTCTTTTTAGTGGTGACCTCTTTTTTCATCTTGGATAGTTCCTCGGACCACCATGGTAGGGTCAGTTTTTCAGCGGTTTTCTTTTTTGGTATAGAGGAATTACATGCTTCTGTAATCATGTTTGTGTATAAATCTATTGTTTTGTCTATTTCGTTTTTGGATTGGATATTAGAGATATCTATTTTGTTATCTTTTAGGAGTTCTTTTAGTTTATAATTGAATAGTTTCCAATTCGCCTTTTTTGTATTGTATTTTCTAGTTGTTCTTTTAATTTCCATTCTTTTTGATTTGTTAAATTCGATGTTAAATATTATGCTGTTATGGTCCGAGCTAATCAGTCCAGGAAGAATTTTCCAGTTTTCCACCAAAGAGAATAGATCAATGGAGCATGCTGTAATGTCTATATGGCTGTAGTATCGCTGTCCGCCACGTACTGTGTCGAATGTGGGAGTATCACCAATGTTTAGTATTTGAGGACCAAGTTCTTCGCCTTTATGATTTATTTTTGGGCTTCCCCACCATGGATTTTTCGCGTTTGCATCCCCCCCAATTAGCCATCTCTCAGTCCCTATTTCGGCAGCAATTTTATTGAGATGTTGCAGATATGGTTCTATGGGCTGATCTGGCTCAAAATAGAAGGAGGTGTGAGTAATCTTCCGCTTTCTGGTCCGGATGCTTATCACCACTATGTTGTTGGTGGTAAGCTGAGGGTACTGTATTACTTGCAATTCGTTGTCGAATATTGCAATGGCTGCTTTGACAGTACCTTCTCCAAGTTCAGAATTTTGGAAAACCCGCATGCCCCTTTTGCCTGGAACCAACTTAGTTTTACCTACGTAAGGTTCTTGTATGAGTGCTACTATGATTTTTTTTTTGTAGCTTCAACAAGAAGTTCAGAGGTGGCCAATCTTTTCCTTTGGAGGTTTACTTGCAAAAAATCATAGGTGAGATTTATCGTTGGGGTGCCCTTAGCAATATGCAATAGTAGAGCGCGCCAGAGTGTCCCATTTTTTGCGGATAGGACATGTGTAACTCATAGCATTATGATCAATTTTATTATATTTGGCCATAGAGCAGTTTCTGCAGGAGGGCGATTCGTCCGCGCGTCGAATAGGGCATTCTGTTCTAAGATGAGGATCGCCACAGTGACTGCATAGATCTGTCGCCTCCGTGCAGAACCTCCTGCTATGGCCATATCCTAGACATTTGGTGCATTGTATAAGAGGGGATTGATCGGCAACTCTAATTCTTTGTAGGTCTATCAGTAATGTTCCTATTTTTATGGCTCGATTCCAGATTGTTGGTGAAACAGATATTACTATGTGGCAGGTCAAATGGTTTCTTGCTTTTTTTCTATATTTTATTTTAATTTGTTGGTCTTCTGGTGTAAGACCATGAAATATGTTTTTGTTTTGATTTTTTAGCGCCTGAACTAGAAGTGGATTTTTATTGTTTATTATTTCGCATTTTAATTTTGCATCTGCTTGTTCGATTTTATCCTTTTATTTTCTTTCTATCTTCCTTTGTTTTGAGGCTCATAATTATTTTTCTGTTTTTAGCTTTCCTGACTTTTTCTACTGTGATCCAACCTTCTTTTGCATTTATGGTGTCTCTAATTTTGTTCAGTACTTCTTCTCCTGTATCAGTTGAACTTTCAGATGTAATGTTTTGTAATTTGTTTTAACTACATTAGCATACGTTTTATTGTTGATGGTGGTTGTGGTGAGGTTGTTTCCCATAATGTCCTTATGTAGTTCCTTAATTTTATTATTTGTTTCTTCTAGAAGGTTGGTGTGTACATCTAAAATTTGTTGTATGTTCTGTGTTTTTTGTTGTCGTTCAATGTTTTGTTTGAATGCGTTTAATTCCGTTTTAATGCATGTAAATATCTCTTCCTTGGTTAGTGAACTTGTTACTGGGGAGAGAGCGGGGTATTGTTCCTGTTGCAATTTTGATTGTATTTCATGTGTAATTGCACTTGGGATTTTCGTTTGTATTTCTGCATCGGCTTCTTTTACTATTGTGTATAATCTGTCTAGCATTTCGATTATATTATTTTTTATCTCTGTTTTTGTGTTTCTGGACAAGCTTAATTGAAATTTAGCTTTATTGAGGCATTTTTTTGCTTCTTTTACTCTATTAAGCGGTGTGTTTGTTGTGGTAAGCGGATGTGGAGTTTGGGGTGTATCCATTGTGGGGGTAGAGGAGGATTGGGGTTGTGCTGTCGTAGATAGTGGTGTAAGTGTGTTTTTTCGTTGTGGTGGTGGTGATCGTATCATATTGTAGAATAAATTAGGTAGGTTAGGATAACTCAAATAGGGTTGGTGTAGGTGCGGATGGATATCGACGTCGTATATCAACGTGTTATTATATAAAAATTAAAAAAAAAAATTGGGGTGAAGTCGGGTTAGAGGGTGTTCTAGTTAAGGTGTACAATTTTTTCGTTAAAATTGATGTAGCTCTAGCGGTTTCTGAGATAATTGAAGTTTATGTTCCAAAAGAAGCTTGGGTGGCCCAGGTCTAAATAGGTTGTCTGGTCGTTTGTGTGGTACCGGTACCGTGAAACTGTTGAGTTTTGGGTCTAATTATACTGGTTGAAGTGGTACAGGGCGTGTTAATGGTTGTCATAGGAGGTTAGGTTAGGTTAGGTTAGGTTCCCCCCCTAGGTGGGCCATGACCTTGTCGTGGTGGGGGGGCTTACCCTTGGCAATCCGGGCGGTTGCAGGGGTCGGTGGGGTCACCGGCCTTTGCTCGACCGATCGGATTGGTTTTGGGGACAAAGAAGGCCCACACCGAGGTGGGCTCCGAGCGAGCTCCGCCCAGCGGAGCTCGTGGCGGAGCTGCAATTTGGAGGCTCCAACCTTCCGTTGGAGCTTCACCGGTCATCGCTCGCGCGGGCCGAGAATCCGTACTCGGCCCGCGCGATTGGTGGCCGGTGAGAGAGAGGGCACCCCGGTCCTTGTTCGTCAGACCGAGGTATGGGACTCGGTACTGCGGATGAGGATCAGCGGGTGAGTCGCAGCGAGTGCATTCTCTTGGACGGCTCTGGCGCTCAGTGGTAGTCGGGCAACTTACGCGAAGACGGAGCTCATGCGACTGGGAAGGACCAACTGGCATAGTACCTGCAATCGTGGCATGTGGGGGGTGTGGAACAGCCGGTGGGCGGTCACCGGCTTAGTACTACCCTCCGCAGTCGTCCGGAAGAGTGAAGACCCGGCCTCGCCACCCGGCTTAGTAGCTCTTCCGCGACGACAACACGAGGTGGAGCCCGTCTCGGGCTGCCGCGATTGTTGGGGAAATGTCAGGGGGACACCCCTATGGGCCGCCCACCCATAATGTCGTATGAGATGAGCGGCCACACGAGCGGGGGTCGTCCGGGGGATGAGGGTGGAAGCGGCCTCCGACTCCGCGGATGGTTGTGCCGCGGAGAAGAGGTAAGGGGTTGATTCGGTTACGAATCCCCTCGCTGACTGCTCGCTGCGACTGATGAGAGGAACTTGGGCGGCTGTAGCCGTTTCGTTCGGGGGCGGCGGACGCGGGGAGGTCCGCCGCCCGCACAACACCGGGCAGTGTAGGTGTGGTGGCCTGCAGATGTTCCAGCGGGCCACCACAGGAGGAGTTTTTTACACGGCTTGCCGTGTAAAAACAGGGGCGGGTCCGCAAGGACATGGCGGTGCGTGGGGCCCGGGGATAGGGCCTGGCTGTGACTCCGGGTCCCATTATCGCTGCCGATGGTGGAACATGGAGGCGGTTTTAGTGGAGTAGGACCGGCGGGGCGATTCGTTCCGTCGGGTGAGTCCCACACACCCCCTCGTCGATCGTCCCCGTCGACGAGGGATAGTGCGTAAATGCATTTCCCCTCCTTAAAAAAAAAAAAAAAAAAGGTTAGGTTAGGTTAGGTTTTTTTTTTTTTTTTTTTTTTTAACAAACTCCCACCAGCATATGCGCTGGTGCCTATATTTACTAATTTACTCTTTCATTCCAGTTCCCGCAATTATGCCTCTCGCACTTTCATTCTTCATCCTATATCTTTCTTACATTCATCCTCATTCATTCTTTTTCTAATCTAATTCTATGCTAGCTATATTTGTTTACTCTTTTTAGTTTTATTCATTGCTTCCTCTGGTACTTGTGTTTCCATTTACCATTTCATAAAGCCTTACCATCGGGATGGGGTTCTTTATTTATTTAATAATTTCCAATATACATTCTTATATATCTTAATTTATCTTACATGCTATTTTATCACAGATTTCTTTACAAGCTTACATACTATTACAACATTCACTTATTCCTTTCTATTGTCTTATTTGCTATCAGGATACAATATTTCAAAAACTTACCTATACATTCTTTACCCATTAACTCATTTACATTTCCTAACTCTATCTTAACACCTAATTCTACCTCTAGTTCACATCTTTCCTTCCCATTCGCAGGACAATCAAATATTATATGTGGGACCGTTTCGTCACCCATCTCACAGATGCACGATGAACTCTCCTTGCACTTGAAGCGTTTCAAGTACTCGGAGAATCCACCGTGCCCCGTGAAGATTTGGGTGAGGACGCGGTCAACGCCAACCTTTCGTATCGTGCGGAAGGCCATGATTGCATCGGGGAAGAATAATTTCGTCCCCGATGCAGTCTCACTAGTGGCGTATCTTCGGCCCCACTCGTCAAGCGACTGCATGCGAATGCACCGCCTGACGAATGAGACCGGACACGCGTCATACTTGTGTTTGGTTTTCATTTTGAGAGCCGCCTCTCTAGCTAGATGATCCGCTCGCTCATTACCCTCTAGGCCAGCGTGCGCCTTAATCCAAAATAGTTTTAAAATTTTGCCACCGCTCTTTGCCGAATTTATATTTTTGCGCGCCTCCACTGCCAGAGGGTGTAGACACCTATACGCCGCGATGGTCTGGAGAGCAGCCATCGAGTCGCTGTATATAGCAAAGGTGGCTTCGGGACGCCGTAGAGTCACCCTTGTCGCCTCGCATACTGCCAGGAGCTCGGCCTGGTAGACGGTGCAATAGGACGGCAGACTAAGCTTCACGGCCGATGTCTCGGCCTCGCCTTTCCATATGGAAAGCGAGGCCCCAACCCGGCCGTCAATCTTGCTGCCGTCCGTATAAATGCGAAGATCGAAGTCGCTGTTTAATTTTAATTGTTCCTCGTCTACCAGTTTACCGAACTCCAGGCTCGTATACTCGGCGGGGTGGGGACCCTCGATTGCTGGGGCCATCCGCTCGACCTCCCTGTCTCCCAGCTCCAAACGGGGCACCCCCCTCTTGGCCTCGTATAGCGCCGCGGCCTCGCGGACGCGTAGGTCAAGGGGGAGCAGCCCAGCCAATAGCAGGGCCGAGTTGAGGGATATTGTGCGGTAGCCTTTACACAACTTTTGCGCGAAGCCCCTCTGCACAGCGTTTAGTCGCTTGGCCACTCCCAGTTTCCCGGCTGCGGGCGCCCATGCGCTCGCCGCATACATTATTACGGGTTCCACCGCGGCGACGTAGATTGAGCGAATCACCTCGGGGTGAAGCCCCCAACTAGCTTTGGCGGCTCTCCCCAACTGCTTGTAAATACCTATGGCCTTCCGACACACTCTTTCGACATGACTGTTGAAGGTGAGTTTCCTGTCAACAGTCAATCCTAGTAATCTTATTTCATTCTTTGCATCAATGTCGGTCCCGCCCATGACTAGTCGTGGCGTGTCGAATTTCAGCTTCCGCGTCACCACCAAAGCGCTTGTTTTGTTTGGGGCGAATTTCAGCTTATTTTCGACACCCCACTCCAGGACATGTGCGAGAGCGGCATTGGCGCTCCTTTCAATGTCATGAGCTTTTCCGCCATCAAAGACGAGCACCACGTCGTCCGCGAAAGCCTGGCAGTAGACGCCTCTACTTTCCAGGCTCCGCAGCAGTGGGTCGAGGGTCAGGTTCCAAAGCAAAGGACCGGCTATAGACCCCTGGATGCAGCCCCTGCCTGTCTCAGTACTACATACCTCACCGCAGTACCTGACGTTAACCGTCCTGTCGGTGAGGTAATCGTCGAAGACCCGCCTGATATTCACCGGGCATCCCGCTTCCGCCAATCGGACTCTAATCTTAGGCCACCAGACGCTGTCGAAGGCGCCCTCTATGTCCAATGACACGATGGTTACGATTTGCTTGGCATCAAGCTTGTCGTAGACCCGCGCCATTAGATCATAGAGAGCGTCCTCCGTGCTCTTCTGGGGCATGAATCCGTATTGACGTGCGCTTATGCCCGGCAAGATGTGATACTTCAGGCGGGCCACGAGCATTTTCTCGTAGACCTTGCCAAGCACGGGCAGCAGTCCAATGGGCCTGAATGACTTTGGGACGGTATAACTATCCCTCCCCGGTTTCCGAAGGACTATCACCGCTGCCTCCTTCCATATCTGCGGAAAAATATGGTTGGCCATACAGCTGTTTATAATGCACAAAAATTTTTCAGGGCCACAGCTGATGGCCCTGGAGCAAATATCAGCGGTGAGTCCGTCGGAACCGGGGGCCTTCTTCGGATTGAAGGAGCTCACCGCCATTTCCAGCTCGGTCAGGGTGAACGGAGGGTCGCAAGACGATTCTTGCTCCCCAATGTTCACCCCTTCCGCTGTCTCTCGGATCTGGCGGTGAACTTCCTCATCCGAATTTGCGTGGTCTTTCGGGTAGAATACCTCCGAAAGCCACTCTACCGATTCCTTTGCATTTAGGGCCCTTCCATCTCGCTCCAGCGGCGCGTCCTCGTCTCTGGTGGCGGTCCTACCTATCACCCTATAAATCCCGTCCCAGACGCTTTCCCCATCCTGCCTCTCACAGAAGGATTTCCAGGAGTCTATCTGAGCCTGTCTCACCGCCTGCTCGTACTCCGCCTTCTTCTGGAGATATTGCTCGACAACCCACGCCCTCCGGACGGGCGCAGCGTTCCTGATCCTGTTTTTTCTGGTGGAGACCTCTTTCTTCAGGATCGTCAGGTTTTCAGACCACCATGGCAGCGCCAGCCTTTCCTTCGTCCCTCTCTTTGGAATGGCGTGATCAGACGCCTCAATAACTAATTTAGTGTAATTTTGAACCGCCAAAAGTGTATCATTTTTGTTTAGTACAACACCCTCCTTCATATCATATTTTTCCAATAATTCTTTAATTTTGATGCCAAATTTTTCCCAATTCGCCTTCCTGGTGTTGTACTTTCTGGTCGTTCTGATCACCTCCATTCCTCGTGAGGGCTTCAGTTTCAACCTTAGCGCTATGCCGTTGTGGTCCGATCCCGTCAGGTCCGTGATGACTTTCCAGTCGTCCACCAGATCTAACAGGTCATGTGAACATGCTGTGACATCCACATGACTACAGAAACGCCGGCCCCCCCGGATGACGACAAAGGTCGGAGTGTCTCCAGAATTCAGCACTTCGAGACCAAGCTCCTCCAGACTTCCCGAAAACCCCTCGCCTCTACCATCAGTACACCTACTACCCCACCACGGGCTTTTGGCGTTCGCGTCGCCGCCGATCAGCCACCCCCCAGCCCCCAGCTTGGTCGCAGCCCTCCTCAGTTGGTCCAGGTAGGGTTCAATCGGCTGGTCCGGCTCGAAGTAGAAGGAGGCCAGCGTTATCCTCCGATTTCCCGCCTGGATCCCCACCACAGCGATGTTGTTTGTGGTGAGTTCTGGGTACTGCGTGACTTTAAGGCTGCCGTCGAACACATCTATGGCAGCCTTAACAGTACCCTCTCCCTGGGCGGGGTTTTGGAAGACGCGCATCCCCCGTCGACCCCGAACCGTTCCAACCGCCCCCACATAGGGCTCCTGAAGGAGGGCTACGGCCACTCCTCTCTTCTCTGCTTCCATTAGGAGCTCGGAGGTAGCCAGCCTGCTGCGCTGCAAGTTCGCCTGCAATAGCCCGTAGGTAGGGCATTCCACCGAGGTGCCCTTAGCAGTATTGAGTGGCAGAACGGGCAATAGCGTCCCATTTTGCTCTCACGGGACACACAGTGCTGAATGCGCTATGCTCACGGTTCCCCAGCTTCGCCACAGCGCAGTTTCGGCAGGAGGGCGGCTCGCCCGCTTTCCATTTGGGGCATTCCATCCTAAGGTGGGTGCCCCCACAATGGTTGCAGAGGTCCGCCGCCTCCCCGCAGAATCTCTTGCTGTGCCCGTAGCCGAGGCACCGCGAGCATTGGACGAGGGGCGATTGATCCGCGACCTTTACACGCTGTAAGTCGACGTGCAGTGCCCCGGATTCAATCGCCCTCCTCCAGACCTCCGGAGAGGTGCTCAGCACTACGTGCCCCGTGAGGGGATTCCTGGCTCTCTTCCTATATTTCACTCTAATCCTTCTTTCCTTTTCTGCGAGGCCTTCGAACAGAGACCCGTTCTGCTTCTCAATAGCCTTTATGACGTCACTATCACTATTAATTGATAGGACGTCAAAGAGGATGAGAAGCGGGTCCCAGTTCTCGACCTCCTCGCACCTTAATCCTTTATCTTCTTTGCCTATCCTTTCCTTTATCCTATCCCTTTCCTGTTTCGTCCGACAGCTCATGACGATCTTCCGGTCTTTCGCCTTTCTCACTCTTTCGACCTTTACCCATTCATCCTTTGCGTTGACCGCTTTCCTCACCCGGCCCAACACCTCCTCTCCGCTGTCATTTTCGTTCTCGGATGTTACCACAACGGAGTGAAGTGTGGGCCGTCCCGCGAATGGGATCTTAGCCCCTGCGGCCTCCGCGTACGACCTAGTGGGGGGAGCAAGTTCTACTTTTTTAATTTGTTCCTTTAGATCTGCTGTGTTTTTATTATTTTCGATTACTAATTTCGTGCTCTCTTTTACGTTTAAGTCTGTTTTGTTTAATTCTATTTTTAATATTTCTAAATTTTTCGCGTTACTTTCTAATAATTTCCCGTTTCTCTCTAATATTTCTAAAATCCGTCTCTCATTTTTACTAGTTTCCTTTGTTTGCTCCCCTCCAGTTTGCGTAATGACTATTTGCTTATTTCCTTTTACCTTATTCGCCGACTCAGCCTCTTTTACTATGTTAAAAAGCCTATCAAGGGCCTGGATCACCCCGGACTTAATGTCCGTTTTTAGATTTCTGGAGCCACTGAGGTAGAGCTTTGCCTTTTTTAGGCAGGCCCTCGCCTCAGTGACTCTGTCCGGGTACTCGATTTTATGCGAGGCCCTTGATGGTCCCGCGTCCTCGCTTACCGTGGGAGCCAGGGGAGAAATGGAGACCCTCCCTTTCTCCCACTCCCCTATGCTCCTCCTCACACTCGGTAAAGGGGGGGAGGACTCCCGAGTTTCCGGGGAGTCCTGAGTCTGAGCCCGCACTGTCTTTTGGGCCGCCGGAGACCGCAGTCCTAGCATGATGCCGGGGGAGTTCGAGTCAAATAAGATAAAATAAGGCTGTATAATGGCCTTATCGCTTATGTTAGTGGCTGTAAATGGGCCGGTCAATAAATTAAACTAAAGCTAAATCAATAAAACAATGGCTGTAAAATGGCCGTGTCAAGATACGCTGTATAGAGGCGTGCTTAAGAGCTGTATAGGGGCTCGTCAATAATTTACAATAAACTTAACAACTAAGTCAAAATAATTGATAAAATTTAAGTATATACAAAGGGGTATTATTAAAATGAATACAATAAAGACTGCGGCTAAGTTGAGCTAGTTAGGCAACTAGTTCAACTAGTCACATATAATAATTAAAATCATTAAAACAAATTAAGCAATAATATAGATTAATTAACGATTTACAATTTTAAATAATTGAAATAATTTAAAATTTTAAAATTCACAAATATTCAATTAAAATTAAATTTCCCTATGTCTAATATAATTAAAACCTTACACTAACTTAACCTAACTTAAGGTGGTTGCTTGCGGTCCGTACAAACTGTAACGAAGATAGATGGCGCTGATTTGGAAAATTGATGTTTTTTCCATTTTTTTGAATGAAAATGAGCATATAATTTAATAGTAACAGGTTTAACGGAAAAGGCGTAATATTAGTAATGCATTATGGTATATTTCAACTATATATTAGTTTTAAATTACTCGTAAGTGTCCCAAGAATATAGCCATCCTAGCGGTAGAATTACTCACGCACACATTTAAGGACATTTTTCGTACGTAAGTATTTGCCATTTTCGTCAGTTATCTTAAACGCGGATTGGACCTAGTGGCTTTACTGTGCGCTACGATGTCATGAAGGGCCGGTTCCAATCCCTAACTTTATAAGGGATTTTATGGTTCTTTACTTTATTTTTACGTTTACGTTTTTTTTACTATAGAATGGCTTGACCAAAATAAATTGAAAATCAACTTCACCAAAACTAACTTTATAAAATTTGACAACACTAAAACGGCAAAGCTTGACATTAGATATGAGAATACTTATTGAGGAATTAAATCAAACTAAATTTCTGGGAGTAATAATAGACAGACAACTCAGCTGGAAATCACATATCGATTTTGTCTGTGAAAGAGTAAACAAATTTGTATATGCAATAAAATGCCTGAGAAAAATTACAAACCTGGAAGCAGCTATTTACTTGCCATGCTTATTGAGTGCCATGCTTATTAGTTTCTGTTCTTCGCTATGGTTTGATCATTTGGGGCAACAGTGGTCACCTAGGTAAAGCTTTTGTTGCACAAAAGAAATGTTTGAGAGCTATGACTTTTAAAACACAACGGGATTCATGTAAACCTTTATTCAAGGAGCTCAGATTATTGACTTTGCCTGCATTTTATGTATATATTCGTGAAGAAACACAAATTTTTGTTTATAAATGTCAATAATACAGATTCACGTAGCAACAGATATCCGGAGAAACTAATAGTAAAGGAAACGATCAAGTTGGCTAAATATAAAAATAGTTGCCGAGCGTCAAAATATTTAATAAAATTCCTCTAAATTTTAAATCTTCACCATTGATACAGTTCAAGAAAAAGTTATACACGTCGCTAACTTCTATGACGGAATTTATGGACTGCAACATTTGAAAATGGTAGAATATAGCGACCTTTATTGTTAACAACTATAAATGAACTAAAATTTAATAAATTATGAAAGTCAAAATAAGTAGTAGTGGTGAACTAATCAGTAGAAATTCGATGTTCGACATTTGGAGTTTCAAGATGTCAAGATTTGCACACCGAGTACCGGTTGGTCATGAAGGAACAAGAGAACTAGATGTCGTCTCTGGTATCAATTACCCATGATCGCAAATAAATTATTATTATTATTATTATAAGGATTAATAATTACATAATTAATACGAAAGTAAATTTGCTTGGTATTTTTCATGACGTGATTAGTTAGATGTAGGCTACGTACGTTTTACACGCGATACTTACGATATCAAAATAAAAAAAACAGCTCGTTACAAAAAACATTTTTTATTTATATTGCTTTGTACAATGATACAGGTCAACACTGAATTTTTGTAGACAGTAGACAAAAAAAGTAATTATTTTTCCCAATGACCATCGCTTGATTGATCTTCTGCTGGCTGATTAAAAATATAGTCATTTGGCTACTATAATTTTTCAAACAGAACATATATTTAGTATTTTTGCCCAAAATATAGTAGGATACTATATTATGTATGAAGGGTGCTCCAAAAGTAATGATAATGAAATTTAATTTATTGTTCAACATTAAGCGTTAGTCTGTATATCAGCTAAAGCCGCATAGGGTTATGTGGGATTTCTACCCACTGAAAAACCCCTAGAGATCTTCTGGCGCGACGGTTTCTTACTCGGCGGCGGGGCAGCTGTGCGTCATGGTCATCACGAGCAAGCGCCGCGTTTGCTGTTGTGATGGTCCGTCAGGATATGTTGAACAAGAGAGAACTTCTTCTGAAACAAGAGAGAGCGGCGATTGACTGAAAGATGTTCAGTCAATAAGTATAGGGCATTCGAAATACAATGAGTATGAAGTGAATGCTCGCAGAAAAGAAAATTAGTACACTTTACTTGGGAATGACCTTCTAGAATGTCTTCAAATTTCTTGTATCTGAATTGCTCCAACAGTATAAGACCATCTCTTCTACAAGCGCACGAGATTCCAACTATTACGGTATATTTATATGTAGATTTTTACCATAGTGAAATATCTACACAATTTTGTTGATTGCGAACTCTTCTTAGTACAATCTCAGGCAAAACACACAAACCTGCAGTTGGCCCTGGCTCTGCAAGAAAGTGACTGAGATTTTATAGTTATACATATTATGAAGAATGTGTGTTATAAATATTGCAATAAAAAAAAAAACAGAACTAACTTGATAGTAATTGTTGTGTTTCTTATTTACTCGTAAGTTCCCTTAACTTAGAGTGGAAATTTTTCTTTGGCAGCAGAAAACATGTTTTGATTGTTGCGAGCCAATGAGGGAAAACATTTTATTTCCAAAAATTCCAAATTCTTCTATAACCCCTGAAAGAAATCGGCCAAGGTAAATGATAATGATTACAAAAATATTATTATAATGATGACTTGAAATCGATCAACATACCATCTGGGCTAGCTCCTAGAAAGCCAAATATTGTTCTGGGCGCAGACTCATTGTGATCATACACCATGTCATTAGTTAAAATATTGTTTTTATATAAAATGCTGATCACATGGTTGTGACGTGGTGTTGCTTTTCGTTTACATTCCTGAAAAAAATTAAAAAATGTAGCATTTTCGATGTATGTACGAATATTTTGTCATTACTTGTTGGTTTTGTGTGCAATACTAAAAATGAATAAATTTTAAATTGTTACATATAGGTATATTATTTTTTATACCTATGTCTATTTTATTTTGTTTTGTTTTTACAGGAAAATAATACAAATTGGTCTCGAAAAGTTAACTTGTGTATGAAATAACCGTATAAATATTTTTTCACAAATAATTTCCAAGTATAACAATAGTCCAAAGTAAACAATTATCAAATACAACCAATGAGAGAGGTTATGTTTTCGAATGCCGAGACCACAAAAATTGTTTATATATGTTTTAGTGTGGTGTAATTAGTAGGTGTAAGGGTGTAAGTACGTACCTTTGGATTTCTCTGTGATATCGTTTCATCAGAAACTCGTTTGCGACGTTTATTTCGGCTTAGTTTATCACTGCTCCATAGTTTATTATTGAAATACTATAATTCCAATAAATCAATAAACTACTTATATAATTACTATAAACTATATAATTAATATAGTAATTATATACTTATATAATTACTATATACTAGTATTATTACTATATATAATACTTGCAAATATTATATAAGTAGTTATACTTATATAACTACTTATATAATATTTGCAATTTCAATTGCAAATCGGAGAATAATATTGACCGATTGAAAATGAAAACACAAACCAAAACACTGTATACACATGACATTTGAGTTTGATCAAATTGCGACCTGCGCCGAGACTCAGTGTTGCCTTATCTTTTGCAGGACTTTTGCCTAAACATATTTCGCTGAAATATTTATTGTAGATGATTCTGTTTAGGAAATCAAATTGTAACATTACGCTACATAACCCGAAGTCGTAACTTCAATAATTATATACCTAAGTAAAGTGATACAAATATCAAAGCACAACCGAAACAACTTAAAAATTATTAATTTTGTGTCTGTGTTATTTTTAAATGACTAATTTGATTAAAAGACACAAAAAGATTGTTTACCATATATGTAGTAGATAACGAGAAACGAATTGTTTTCAATGTATTTTTCCCTTATTTCTTGCTAACGTTTATGCAATTGGCAATACAGGTGTTTGCGCAAACTTCTAAAAGTATAGAGAGCCGGAGAAATATTCGATGCGCGCGCGGCCTTGAACGTAATGCGGCACACAGTCACACAGACGAACTGGCAACCTACTCACTGGTACACACACGTGAATAATCGTAACTAGCGTACGACACTGTCGGTGTCCACTCACACACTAACAAAAATGGACTAAAATTTCGATCTTATTTAAGCTATTAATCTACTGTTTTCTTTAGGAAAATAAAATTCAGCGTAAATAGGGAGTAAATTAAATACCGATGGATGTGAGTTTAGTGTAAAATTATGCTCCATTTGTCTATGTAAGTAAAAAAATCATTTGTATGGAAATCGTCTCACCTTAATCTAAGTCGCTGTTCTTCCAGAACCAGTAACCTCTCTCGTGATAAGGGTCCAGTGGGGTCGAGGGATCCGAGGGGAGTTTTTTGAGGGTGGGGGTCCACTAGGCGGTCCACTTGGGTGGGGGTCCACTAGGGGGTCTACCAGGGGGTCCACCAAAATCGGGGGTCCACCAATATTGGGGGTCCACCAGGGGGTCCACCCGGGTGGGGGTCCACTTGGTGGTCCACTTGGGTGTGTGTCCACTAGGGGGTCCACTTGGGTGGGGGACCACTAGGGGGTCCACCAAAAATAGGGGTTCCACCCAGGGGGTCCACTTGGGTGTGGGTCCACTAGGTGGTCCACTTGGGTGGGGTCCACCAGGGCTTCCACCAAAATCCGTGGTCCACCGAGGGGTCCACTTGGGTGGGGGTCCAATAGGGGGTCCACTCAATTTGGGGGGGTCCACCTGGGGGGGTCCACTCGGGGGGGTCCACCCGGGTGGGGTCCACTTGGGTGGTGTCCACTTGGGTGGTGTCCACTTGGGTGGTGTCCACTTGGGTGGTGGTCCACGCGGGTGGTAGTCCACCAAGCGGTCCAAAGAAGTTGTGGGTCCCAAAGGGTGTTAGGTAAAGAACGAGAGAGGTTAGCGGTCTGGTGGTCCAGATATGGACGTAGCACACGGAGATGTAGCACCCACCTGTCTACGTCGCTACGGCCTCTGCCGGTCTACGGTCTACGAAGGTTACAGGTAGGTACCACAGTCACCAACACAGTTCCATACAAACTAATTTAATATTTATATTAAATAAAAATAGTGTCCATATAGGCGTCACTACCAGATGGGTCCAAATCCCATCTGGTTGTAAGCTGGAGTTTCACTCGTGTTTGCCAATTAATGAAAAATATATTTTAAACAGTAATTTTAAAGACCAATTTTAGGTAGATAGATTAATTTAAATTCCAAAAATGTTTTTCCAAATATTTTCTATTTTCCTTAATTATATATATAATATTTAAATTTTGAATTTTCATACACTTAGATAGAATTAAATAAAAATTTTAAAATAAATAAATTGGGTGAAACTCCAGCCTACAAGTTAGCACTGATGTATGGAAAGGATCAAGTTACATTGGTTGTCTACAACTAATTTGACTTCCGTTGCTTATGTCCGTTTGAATTTCGGATCGATCCTCGGCGCCCGGAGAATGTAGAATGGTCTTGATGTGCTCTTCCTTTTGATACCAAACACGATATTTTTAGGTACTTCCAAAGCTGTAATATGTGCTATTAACAATCTATAACCAAAATAAGTTGGAACAGCACTTCAATAATTTTTGACAATTAATTTTGGTAACTTCTGGTGTCCGAAAAGTTTCGTTCTTTTGGGAGAACTATTTATTTTGCACCCGCTACACAGTGCAATTTTTATTTTTGTCAATTTCCCAAAATTGGGGGGGGGGTCAATTTTGGTTTTAAATTACGTAAATCACAATTTTTATAATTTCACACAATTTTCGTCTTTTGGTATTTCGTTAATATCTTTTCTTCTAATAGTCCTAAAAATTTGATTTTTGGTACACTGCGTAGCTGAGAAAAAGCTCTACTCACTTTTAAAAAGTCCGCTTTTCCAGAGCTTTTCCTGGAAATGTTTGACCGTCCGAAAAAGCACTGAATTTTTCCAAAAGTTTAAACTCGCGATTTCTCCGTAACTGCTGGTCCGATTTTAATGGTCTTTGAACCTGGATAATCGCCTGCTCAGTCCGCTTCTTTTGGACCCCCTTAATCAACCCACGCAGGCCCACTGGTGGGAAATCGCTGTTTAGGGGTCCAAACTTTTGTTCACTGAGGGCGATCTGAAGGTCGGAGGGACCCGCAAAAATATGCGGGTGGTAGCTGAAGAGTTTGTCTATTATGGTGCACTTTCAGATTCACTTTGCTCCACACAAATCCCGCGGCGTACGCGCCCAAAGTCAAAAATCGCAAAAAAATTTTTAGTTTTTTGGTGATAACTTTTTTATTTTCGGCTCAAATTTCACGCGGTGGTTAGGTTAGGTTAGGTTTTTTTTTTTTTTTTTTTTTTTTTTTTGTTTACAATCCCTCCAGCATTATGCTGAAGCCTATTTCTGCTATCCTTTCATGCCAGTTCTCGCTTTCATGCTGCTCGTACTTCCATACTTCATACCTGATCTTTCTTGCATACTTCCTTTTCATACCTTGCGGATGGGATTTCCGCCTAATCCTACACTAACTAATATGTTTATTATTCTAGGCTCTCTCCTTATTTCAGGGAGGAATGAGTTTAGTCAAATATTTATTTATTTGTCGAAGACATACGCAGGTTAAAATCTTATTAAATTTGAAAATACATCATTTCGACGGTATCCACGAACAAAGTCGTATCTGCAAAATGTTAACTTTTCAGGAGAGCGATTTAAAAATTGTAAAACAGTTATTAGTAAATATTTCAAAATGTAGCCAACCAATTACCAAGAATTTTAAATATGCTATTAGGAAGAAGGTAGTGATATTATTTCCGTGGATTGCTTTTAAAAAAAATAGAAATTATACAAAATATTGGGTCTTTTGATCACTTGCAACTTTGTTTTTCGTAAATTTAAAGTGGTATGAAATGATGCGTCCTTATTCTTCGAAGTTTTGCTGGTAGTATGTGCTTAAGTAACGTTTTTCTTGGCAAATATGCGAAGCAGAAACATGTGTCGTATGTTAGAAAATAACATTAACCATTGAAAAATGTAGTAATTCAAGAAACTTTATTAAGAAATGAACACCTTAACTCAAATGAAAGACAACAAAATTACATTTCTTTCTTATTAAATCAAATACCTACGTTTTAATTTATATTTAATTAATTTTTAATTATTTACAAAATGTTTTTAGTGTCTTTTTAATATTTTTTGTGTGATTATATTTTTTATTTCTATAGGCAATTTATTAATTAGATTGCGAATTAAGTATTGCGATGTTCTTTTACCATATTCATTATTAAATTTTAATACATTAAGTTTTTTTGAATTGATGCTTCTGGTAGTAATTAAATGATTTTTGGGGAATTGAATTTCATCACGAAAGTACTGTTCATCGCAAGTAGGGTTGCATTCAACTTTTTTATAAATTCCATTGTTCTTCAATTATTACACTACACCCGAATCATACATACTCAATGTGACCAAGTCATGATATTTTTCATTGGAGAACATTATGAGATCATAATGTTCTTAATACACAACCTCTTTATACATTCCCACTCAATATCTCCAATGAAAAATATCTGACAAAGGCCATACCATTCGTCACAACGAAGACTTCTTTTACGTTATTCCAAGCTGTCTTTGCTCCTATACTGTTCTTCATCCAAATATTGTTTTTAACTTCAGACTTGAAATGAAGAAACGCATCTTGCCCCATGTTTTTGATAAAATAAGGATTATCGTCGGTTTTCGCCCAACGTATAAGTAAACTTTCTAATTAACTTCTCACTGACCGATAAAGTGTTTAACAAGATAGTCTTACAAACACATAGCTTGATCGTATGTTGAAGAAGAATAGTTTACAGGCAGAAAGTATTTAAAGGTATATTTACACATGCTGGGCATAAAAAGCATAAGCTTTTTAGAATTATTTGTATACTTAGTGGCGCAAGCCCATTGTTTTTCTTTGCTTCCTACTGCTCAAAACTTTGAAAAACGCTGAATTCTGTGTTCTTAGGATATTTATTTTGCACACTGTAAACTACAATTGCAATTGCAGGGACCACGCATTACCTTTTCATCTATAACTTTACCCTTTTTGGAAACATGTTATTGTAGATTTCACTTCTTCTGATTACTTCATTTTCTTAAATTTTATTAGATGTAATTAAAATCACTTATTTGGATGGTGCACACATCTTGTTTATTTCTTAATTACTTCAATACATCTAAAATAACATATATATAAACTATTTCACAACCACCTATCCAGATGTATAAAGACACACCATCATTGTTTTTTCATGTCAAAACATAAAATTATACTTTTTCTTTTTCGCTGTTTGAATATCAAACCTTTTTAAGTCAGCTAGTATTTAAGTTCAAAATTCATTAACACATGTTTCTTAACTAAATTTTTCATAATTTTCTTTTCGCGTCAGACAAATCCCAGCGGTTTTTTTTTACTTTTCTTTAGGTTTCGTGTACTAGTTATTGCATTCACTTGGCTTGAATATGCAATACTTCTAGGGCCATTACAATTAGTATAGTATATGTCTAAAAGATTGGCTGGGGTAGAATTTCTCTCGTTTTCGAAGTTATCAATTATTATGTTAGGAGAGTTTTCGTAACTGTTGCTAGCTTCTAAATGTAAATGGTGTAAATTTGTTAGTTATATTGTTGTCTGTTCTTGTTAGGTGTGGCTGATTAGGCTGAATAATTGACGACGTAGAAGTTGCAATATTCGTAGACTGGTATTTCTAGGTATGAACAGATTCAACATTAATATTTGTGGAGACAAAATCATCCAGATATCTGTCGTTCCAGATATCTGCCGTGTCAACGTCAATATTTTTGGACTCTTCAGTTACCGGAGATAAAGTAACAGAATATATTGTTTGAGTGGCTGAAAATAAATGAAATGAAAATATTTTAAAATACTTTTCACTAAAGTTAAAAAACACAAGTTATTACCAAAATAAAAATCAAACAACGTTGCATGTAAAAGTTGTAATCAAAGAATAACGTAGCTTAAGAACATACGATCTTAATAATTCCACAAAACAAAGTCGGATATAATACATACTACCCTCAATTTTTCAAGAACATGGTTGCATTTTCATAAGCGACCACAATAAATAGATAAAATAATAATTACAATAAATGTTAAATTAAACATCATAATAATATATGTACGTATTTTTATTAATATTACCATAAGAAAATATTTTTTAAACAATGTCCTTAGAATAGAGTTGTATGTATCGATACAACCAAACTTTGGGTATATTCGTTTATTTGCCAATTAAGGCAAAATAATACAGAATAAACGTATATTAGTATATTATCAATAAAAACGAATTGAACGTCTTCTCTCCAACTCGACAACAGCGAACATTGGTGCAACTGCGGTTGCGACCAGGTGCGAGGGGTGTGAGTGCGGGAGTACAGCGTTGCGTGTGACAGTGCGCCTTTGTTGGCGGATGGGAAAATAATATACATCCTTGTTCACTTGTGTATCACAAAAACTAAACAAGTTACAAGAAAAATAAAAATTGTCTCATATAGCTTGACTAAATCCTAGCCATAAGCGATTAAAAAAGCTATTTTGGTGTATGGTCACATGCAGCTTTGTTCGTGGATACCGTCGATTTATATAAAACTAAATAAAATTAAAATTACATGAAATTACATCAATTATACAGTTAAAATCAATAAAATCCAGTTACACACCAATAATAATTACAATATTTTTAACAAATGTTTCGTTCAATTAAATAGCAACTAATTATTCTGTATTAAGTCTTGTTTCTACTAATAGCTTTCTTTATTATTCTAATACAATATACTAAAAACTCATTCCTTCTTTTATCGAGTATTACTTCACTAACATTATCTTTTGTAATCTTCTTTTCTAGCCTAAGCTCCAAATCCATCCTGTCCGCCTCCGAAGAGGGGCAGTCTAATATAAGATGCGGGACGGTCTCTTTTTCTGATGGGTCGCAAATGCATGATGGGCTCTCCTTGCACTTGAACCTGTTCAAGTACTAAGAGAACCCACCATGCCCTGTGAACAGTTGTGTCAGAAGGCCATCAGGCTTTATGGACCTTATAATTTTGTACGATAAGCTAGCTTCGGGGAAAAACAGCTTTGTAATTTCGGCAGTGCTGCCCTGTTCGTACCTGCGGTCCCATTCCTCAAGCGATCGCATGCGGATGCTTCGCCTGACGAATGAGACCGGGCACAGGTCGTAGTGAGGTTTAGTCTTTGATTTCAGGGCAGCCTCCCTTGCCAAGTGATCCGCCCGCTCATTGCCCTCTAGCCCCGCATGTGCTTTAAGCCAAAATAATTTAACAGTTTTACCTTGCTTTAAAGCTTTTCTAATATTTTTCCTTGCTTCGGTGGCTAGAGGGTGTAAGCAACCGTTCGCCGCGATGGTTTGGAGGGCGGCCATTGAGTCGCTGTAGATTGCAGAGGAAGTTTCGCCTCGTTTGAGTATCACCCCAGTCGCCTTGCACACCGCCAGGAGCTCGGCCTGATAGACGGTGCAATAGGACGGCAAACTAAGCTTGACGGCCGATGTTTCGGCCTCGCCATTCCATATGGATAGCGCGGCCCCAACCCGGCCATCAATCTTGCTGCCGTCCGTAAAAATGCGAAGATGGTAGTCGCTGCTTTCGTTAAGTTGTTCCTTGTCTATCAGTTTCCCAAACTCCAGGCTCATGTGCTCAGCGGGATGGGGTGCCTCAATAGCCGGGCCCATCCGCTCGACGTCTCTGTCCCCCAGCCCCGGCTGGGGTACTCCCCTCTTGGCCTCGTATAGTGAAGCAGCTTCAACTACGCGTAGGTCAAGGGGGAGCAGCCCAGCCAGCAAGAGGGCCGAGTTGAGAGACACCGTGCGGTAGGCCTTACATAGCTTTTGGGCGAAACCCCTCTGCAAAGCGTTCAATCGTTTGGCCACCCCCAATTTCCCTGCCGCGGGTGCCCATGCACTCGCCGCGTACGTAATTATGGGTTCCACCGCGGCGACGTATATTGAGCGGATCACCTCGGGGTGCAGCCCCCAGCTGGTCTTTGCTGCTTTCCCCAGCTGCTTATAAATCGCTATAGCCTTCCGACACACCCTGTATACATGATTATTGAAGGTGAGCTTGCTATCGATAGTCAGGCCAAGCAATTTAATTTCATCTTTCATGTCAATGTCAACCCCGCCCATGCTAAGCCGTGGCGTGTCGAACTTAAGTTTTTTGGTTAGCACCATAGCACAAGTTTTGTGCGGTGCAAACCTCAACTTATTTTCGACACCCCACGCCAGAACATAAGCGAGGGTGACATTGGCACTACTTTCTATGTCCCGAGCTGTTTTTCCGTCAAAGACGAGCACCACGTCGTCCGCGAAGGCCTGACAGTAGACGCCTCTACTTTCCAGGCCCCGCAGCAATGGATCGAGGGTCAAGTTCCAGAGCAAAGGGCCAGCTATAGACCCCTGGATGCAACCCCTGCTTGTCGCCGTGTTGTGTACCTCACCGCAGTACCTGACGCTTACCGTCCTGTCGGTGAGGTAACTGTCGAAGACTCGCCTGATATTCACCGGGCATCCCGCTTCCGCCAGTCGGACCCTGATTTTTGGCCACCAGACGCTATCGAAGGCTCCCTCTATGTCCAGAGACACGAGTGTCACGAGCCTCTTATCACTAAGCTTCCCGCGAACCCGTGACATAAGGTCATAGAGGGAATCCTCTGTGCTTTTCTGGGGCACAAAGCCATACTGGCGGGCGCTTATGCCCGGTAAGATATAATATTTCAGGCGAGCCACGAGCATCTTTTCGAACACTTTGCCAAGCACGGGCAGCAGACCAATGGGTCTGAATGACTTGGGGGTGGTATAACTATCCCTCCCCGGCTTCCGAAGGACTATCACTGCCGCCTCTTTCCATATTTTTGGAAAGATGTGGTGAGCCAAGCAGCTGTTTATGAGCCCTAAAAATATTTTAGGGTCACAGCCGATGGCCCGACCACAGATGTCGGCAGTGAGTCCGTCGGAGCCGGGGGCCTTCTTCGGATTGAAGGAGCTCACCGCCATCTGGAGCTCAGTCAGAGTGAACGGAGGGTCGCAAGGAGAATCCTGTCCCCCAACGTTCACTCCGTCCGCTGCTTTCCTGATCTCGCGGTGAACTTCTTCATCCGAAGTCGCGTGGTCTTTCGGGTAGAATACCTCCGCAAGCCACTCTACCGATCCCTCTGCGTCCAGAACCCTTCCGTCTCGTTCCAGCGGCGCGTCCTCGTCTCTGACGGCTGTCCTACCAATAACTCTGTAGATGCCCTGCCACACGCTCTCGCCGTCCTGGCGTTCGCAGAAGGACTTCCAGGAGTCCGTCTGAGCTTGCCTCGCTGCTTTCTCATATTCAGCCTTTTTACTGAGATATTGCTCGACGACCCACGACCTCCTAACAGGCGCAGCGTTTCTGATTCTGTTTTTCCTGGTTTTGACCTCCTTCTTCATGGCCTCCAGGTCCTCGGACCACCACGGCAGCGCCAATCTCTCCTTCGCCGACCTCTTCGAGATGGAGTGGTCACAAGCTTCCTCAATTAATTTAGTGTAATTTTGAATTGCCAATTCGGTTTCTTCTCTATTCAGTACAACACCTTCTCCCATCTTATTTTTATCAATGAGTTCTTTAATTTTGATGCCAAATTTATGCCAATCTGCCTTCTTGGTGTTGTACTTCCTTGTCGTTCTGACCACCTCCATTCCTCGAGACGGTTTCAGGTTCAACTTGAGCGCAATGCCGTTGTGGTCCGAGCCCGTTAGGCCAATCAAGACTTTCCAGTCATAAACCAGGTCCAACAGGTCATGTGAACACGCAGTTATGTCCACATAACTACAGAAACGCCGTCCCCCCCGGATCGTGTCGTAGGTCGGAGTGTCTCCCATATTAAGAACTTGGAGGCCCAGCTCCTCCAGACTACCTGAAAGCTCCTCTCCCCTGCGATCGATTTTCTTACTGCCCCACCACGAGCTCTTTGCATGTGCATCGCCTCCCACAAGCCACCTCCCACCTCCCAGCTTGGCCTCCACTCCTCTCAGATGCCCGATGTAGGGTTCTATCGGTTTGTCCGGCTCGAAGTAGAAGGAGGTAAAGTTGGTCGTCCAGGCCCCGGTCCGGATCCCCACCACCACGATGTTATTGGTGGTGAGTTCCGGGTACTGTATCACCTTTAGGCTGCTATCGAAGATCACGATAGCTGCCTTGACAGTACCCTCTCCCGGCTCCACGCCGGCCCCCCCGGATGGTTAGGTTAGGTTAGGTTAGGTTTTTTTTTTTTTTTTTTTTTTTTTTTTTTTATACAAACTCCCACCAGCATATGCGCTGGTGCCTATATTTACTAATTTACTCTTTCATTCCAGTTCCCGCAATTATGCATCTCGCACTTTCATTCTTCATCCTATATCTTTCTTACATCCATCCTCATTCATTCTTTTTCTAATCTAATTCTATGCTAGCTATATTTGTTTACTCTTTTTAGTTTTATTCATTGCTTCCTCTGGTACTTGTGTTTCCATTTACCATTTCATAAAGCCTTACCATCGGGATGGGGTTCTTTATTTATTTAATAATTTCCAATATACATTCTTATATATCTTAATTTATCTTACATGCTATTTTATCACAGATTTCTTTACAAACTTACATACTATTACAACATTCACTTATTCCTTTCTATTGTCTTATTTGCTATCAGGATACAATATTTCAAAAACTTACCTATACATTTTTTACCCATTAACTCATTTACATTTCCTAACTCTATCTTAACACCTAATTCTACCTCTAGTTCACATCTTTCCTTCCCATTCGCAGGACAATCAAATATTATATGTGGGACCGTTTCGTCACCCATCTCACAGATGCACGATGAACTCTCCTTGCACTTGAAGCGTTTCAAGTACTCGGAGAATCCACCGTGCCCCGTGAAGATTTGGGTGAGGACGCGGTCAACGCCAACCTTTCGTATCGTGCGGAAGGCCATGATTGCATCGGGGAAGAATAATTTCGTCCCCGATGCAGTCTCACTAGTGGCGTATCTTCGGCCCCACTCGTCAAGCGACTGCATGCGAATGCACCGCCTGACGAATGAGACCGGACACGCGTCATACTTGTGTTTGGTTTTCATTTTGAGAGCCGCCTCTCTAGCTAGATGATCCGCTCGCTCATTACCCTCTAGGCCAGCGTGCGCCTTAATCCAAAATAGTTTTAAAATTTTGCCACCGCTCTTTGCCGAATTTATATTTTTGCGCGCCTCCACTGCCAGAGGGTGTAGACACCTATACGCCGCGATGGTCTGGAGAGCAGCCATCGAGTCGCTGTATATAGCAAAGGTGGCTTCGGGACGCCGTAGAGTCACCCTTGTCGCCTCGCATACTGCCAGGAGCTCGGCCTGGTAGACGGTGCAATAGGACGGCAGACTAAGCTTCACGGCCGATGTCTCGGCCTCGCCTTTCCATATGGAAAGCGAGGCCCCAACCCGGCCGCCAATCTTGCTGCCGTCCGTATAAATGCGAAGATCGAAGTCGCTGTTTAATTTTAATTGTTCCTCGTCTACCAGTTTACCGAACTCCGGTTAGGTTAGGTTAGGTTAGGTTCCCGTGTGGAGTTGCTAGACCTCCCATCGGGCGCGTCCCCAGGTGGCGGATAGGGGAACTCCTCCCAGATATGGGTGGTATCGGGGAAATCAAATACCCGACGCGGACCAAAACTAGCAGGTATGGGCGTGCCTTAAGACAAGGAAGTCGCGGCCTAGGGGACCTTACCCCGAAAACAAAGGTGGACCCCTTTAATCCAAAATTATAGGAAAACATGGCGGATCAAAAAACAAACATACTACCCCAGGGAGGTACCACTCGTGGAGAATCCTCCACTGTGATGAGCCAGTCAGGAAGCCCTGCTACCTATACTGCTCGCACAGTCTGCCCCGCGTATTCTGGGGGGGGGCAAGAAACGCCACACTGCAAACCCGACGACCACGACCAGCGATACGGATACCGATAATTTCACTGACCCACTTGAAATGCCTGATGAAGCCATTTTTAAGCCGAGGAAATCCCTCGCGCGCTCGCCACCTCGGAACAGTCCCGAGAAATTCTACTCTCCAATGGCGAGCACACCGGTGCATACTTCATGCAAGAGGAAACGAGGTTCACCAACTCAAACAACCTCAGGCGACCTCGAGCAACTTGAAAGAGAAGAGGAAGCCTTTTGGCTGCTGCTGTCAGAAAAGGTGCACATTGTGGACAATATGGTCAGCAATAAGCAAGGGCCGTATCGTAATACGGCCACCGACATTAAGTTAGCCATAAAAGCAATACAAGGATTCTGCGAGAGAATCAAAGACACGCGTATCAGACTCTTAGTTGCTAGACTCAAAAGAGAGGAAGAGCGTGAAACCACTCCAAAACGGCAAAGAAGAGACCATGTACGAGGTGACAAATCTACCGCCACATCGCCCATGGGAAACCGTCAGGATATCGGCGTGAACACCTCTGTCCTGAGTCTGATGACTGGACTGGAGTGGGATCCATACATGGAACCTTCATCTGATGGTGTCCATACAGCTCCATCGGTAACGAAGGAGAAATTAGTGAAGGACACCAAAAATCTTACAGAAAAGAACAGTAAAAAAGGGAAAAGGATAAAGAAAAAGAAGAATTCACCTGGACAATTAGATGAGGTTAGTTCTAGAGAGCAAAAGGTGAGGGAGGATGGAGCACAAATAAGCACCGGAAAGGGAACTTCAAAAGGGAGCAGAACGAAACCGGAGGCTTTGCTAGTACGAATCTCAGACTCCACCTACTCAGACGTGCTCAAGAAAATGAAATCTAGCCTAGCTAGTGGTATGAAGGATGTTACCTTCTCTACAGTAAGAAAAACGCAGAAAGGTGACCTACTGTTAGAGCTGGAGAAAGGGCAGATGAGCGCGGAACAACTTAGGATGGCGATGGTGCAGTCATGCCCTGAAATCAGTGTCAGAGCGCTCCGTGACATGGCGTCCGTTATTATATCGGGGCTAGACGTGGCTACCGACAAAGAGGAGATAGAAGAGGAATTAAGGCACAGATACAAAGAGTTCACAGTAAAACGGCTGTGGACCAGCGGCAGTGTCGCAAGAAGTGCCATAGTGGAGCTGCCCAAAGCGGATGCACGCAAGCTAGCAGCTGAGAAAAAGCTGCGTATAGGATGGATGCGTGCCACCGTAAGGCCTTATGAAGAAAGGACAATGTGCTTCCGATGTCTCGAGTTCGGACACCGTGCGGCGTGGTGTCCAGGCCCGGACCGTAGTAACAGATGTCGGAACTGCGGAAGCACGGAGCACAAAGGCTCAAATTGCAGAACGGAAATGACGTGCACAGTATGCCACGATAAAGGTCTCGGGAAACTATCACATAGGGCGGGATCCAGACAGTGCCCATCTTGGAATGTCATTGTTCCACCAAGCGGGAAGGCGACACTTCCAAAAAACGTGTAAAATTGCCGGTTAAGTCCTCCGGGACCTCTAGAGGGAAAGGCACAGAAGCACAAAGTTGAATTTTATCCAAGTAAAGTGTATATCGATCCTCGATATTACACTTGCCGACGAACTGGCAATAAAATCGATCACAGAATGGAGGGTTCTTGAAGTGGAAACACTGAGTGACCACCGCTACATAACCTTCTCTATCTGTCATGAAGCAGATTCCACTAGAAAAGTGAAAACGGGATGGATCGCTAGGAGATTTGAGAGAGACACTTTCACATCTTGCGTGGAGCTCACCAACTGGGACCCTGCACCGGAAAACCCAGACCTCTACGTGCACAATGTGACAGCTTTGTTAGCAAAGTGCTGCGACGTTGCCATGCCCAAGAAATCGAACCAACAGAGCCGCAAAGAAGTCTACTGGTGGTCACCAAAGATCGCCAGCCTCAGAAAAGAATGTGTCAGAGCACGGAGAGCTCTTAAAAGGGCAAACAATAATGATAAAAGCGAGCGCGCTGAAGATTCCTCCGGCACAGCATTCCCGGAGGGAATGCTACAGGCTCGCTGCAGTGCGTGTCGCTTGCCTATACAAAACGGTCTCATATGACGCCTCTATGGCCATCGCGGGTATAATACCGATTGAGATGATCATTAAAGAGACAGACCGCATATTTAAGGCCACAAAGCGCACCGGCGAAATAAAAGCGGCAATTAAGCGACGAACTCTTGCAGAATGGCAACAACAATGGAGTGAACCCGGCAAGGGAAGCTGGACCAGGAAAATCTTGCCCGATGTAAAAATCTGGCATCAAAGAAAGTTTGGATCCCTAAACTATTACCTGTCGCAGTGTCTTTCAGGCCACGGCACTTTTAATTCCTTCCGGAAAAGGATTGGCAAATCGCATACGGATACGTGCTGGTTTTGCCCAGATGTGGATACGGCAGAGCACACTCTTTTTGTCTGCCCTAGATTCTCTCCGGAAAGAGCGGAACTGGAAAGGGACCTGAAAGTGGGCATAAACAAGTGGAACATGATCGAGGTTATGCTGCAGAGCGAGGAGTCATGGAACCGCATTGCAGCATGCATCACTTCGATCATGAAAGTGAAGGAGGCACATGAGCGTGAAATGGAAGAAAAGTGATGCAGCAAGGTAATGCTGCGCTGCCGCCCGAAGAAGTTACATATAGTTCCGGACGGCCGCGCCAGGAGCGCAACGGGAGGAGGGGTTTTTAGTCCGTGAGAGTCGAGCATACGTCCATAATGGATTTTCCCCTCCTCCAAAAAAAAAAAAAAAAAAAAAAGGTTAGGTTAGGTTAGGTTAGGTTAGATTAGGTTAGGTTAGGTTCTCCTGCGACGTATCCGATCGAGTTAGGGTTAGGTTAGGTTAGGTGATGGCTAGGGTGGATAGCGTGTGTAGGTAGGGGCCACCACCGATGCGGGCCTAGGTGATCGGATTGCCAATGGGGAACTAAGAAAGCACACAACAGCGGGTCCGGTGTGTGCTTTAGTGCACAGCCGGACGCAGTTCTGTCTGCACCGCTGCTTATCTCGTAACTCCCTTCGGGGAGCCGAGGGTCCTGCCTATTCTAGGCGGACCGCGAGGAAGAAAACCTCTATAAAAAATCACCCTTGTGGGCGAAGCCGTGGCTTCTTATTAGAGAAGTCCGGAGCTGTCGCCCAGAAGAAGGTGCGCTCGGTGCGAACGCACCGGCGCTCTGGAAGGGGCCCAGCGATGGGTCAGCGGAGCTTCGGCTCGTGGTTTGGTGGACCTGCAAGGTCCACGGGCGCGGCGCGTGACCTAGGTCACCGTCGGGCAACTCGTAACCTCGCGATCTGCGAGGCCGGGGGTTCGGCGCACTGAGCGTCGGACCGCGTGGAAGAAAACCACTATAAAAAATCACCCCAAACCCAAGGTTTGCGTGCCGAGGGGTTGAGTGGCTGGGGGGTGCCCAGTCCCAAGCGCACCTACGGTCCCTTGGGAAAGGGCCGTAGGTAATCCTCCCATATAAATATGAAATGTCGGACAAACGCAATTTAGTTATGTCATGCGATCCCACTGACGCTGGGCGCTCGGAGCTAGCTCGGGCTCCGAGTGAGAAATTGGTTACGAGCGGCCAATGCGCTCCGTCTGGCCAACGGCGTCAACCGGTATCCGGGCCGGTTGATGAGAAATGGACTACCGGCACACTCGACGATGTAAAGGTGAGACAACCGGTCGTGCTGCTCGACCGGCTGTCGGTGCGGCGGGCGTCCAAGACGTCCGACGCAGAAGGACTAAGCAGAACGGCCTCACCGTTTTCGAGCGACGTGGAAAGGGGGGACTCAGAGATGTCGGCGTCGAGTTTTCGCTCCGCCAACTCAGTCCCCTCCAGGAAGAAGAAGAGGAAGGAGGAAGGAGGAGAATCGCACTCCGACTCGGACTCACAATCCAAACAGGGTCCGCCCAAGAAGGCGAAGGAGAGCGCCAAGGCGAAAACCGAGCGCCTGGCGCTCAAGAGGGAGGAGCTCCGGCTGCGAGCCGAACAGGAGCTTGCCGACGCAATGTCGCGCCAGCGCGCCCTATGGTTCGCCTCGCCGTCGGAGGAGCCGACGCCGTTATCACTGCCGTCGGAAGTGCTAAGGGACCGCGCAAGAGAGGACCTGCAAAACATTGCTCGGGTTGCCAAAACCTCGGGCAATCTGAAGGGAACATTCATCGCGGTCCTAAACCGGTCAGTGGACTCGCTCACGGCGATAATGGACGAGCTCGTCCTCCGCACCGTGAGCGAGGAGTCGGCGGCCCTTCGAGCCGATAACGCCCGCCTCAGGGGCAGAATGGAAGTGGTGGAGAAGGAGATGCGCGAGCTGCGAGCCACCATCTCTAAGGGGGCTCCGGCTCCAGCTCCGGCAGCCAGCGTCTCGACGCCGGTCGAAGAGGCGTTGCGCGAGGCGCTAGAAGTCTTCTCGCGCCGTATAGATGCCCGCTTCGCCGGGCTGGAGGATCGTCTTCTCCCGGAGAAGCGGATGAGGCCGCCGCTTGCGGCGGACAAGAGAAGGGAGGAGTCGTTGTCCTCTCCGAAGGCACCGCCTGCAAGGGCACCGTCTGCCAGGGCGCCGCCCGCTTCACAGCCGAGGGCCAAAAAAGCCCCAGCCCCAAAGGCGCCGCCCGCCCCAGCTCCCACGGAGGTACCGTGGTCTCTGGTGGTGGGGCGGAAGGCTAAGGGCAAAAAGAGAGCGACCGTCGCTCCCAAGCCCGCTGCTAAGGCCAGCAAACCTGCTGCCAAGGCTAAGGCCAGCGACGAGGCCAGGAGGAAGCTCCGCCCGCCGCGCTCCGCGGCCGTTGTCGTCACCCTGGGGCCCGAGGCCGCCAATAAGGGCGCAGACTATGGGAGCGTCTTGAGGGAAGCGAGGAGGAGGCTTGACCTCCCCTCCATTGGCATCGGCTCCCTTCACATACGAACATCGAAGGCGGGCGCCCGGGTGCTCGAAATCCCGGGCAAGGACAATGGCGGTGCGGCAGAAGCGCTGGCGAATAAGCTCCGCCAATTCTTTGAGCCGGGCGTCGTTAAGGTGACGACACCCCGGAAGTGCGCCGAAATGCGCATTTCCGGGCTCGACGACTCCGTCTCGGCGGAGGAAGTCGCGGAGGCCGTGTCTCGCGTGGGCGGTTGCCCCCGAGACACTATAAAGACCGGGGAGATCCGCGCCGGCCCATTGGGAATGGGCTGCCTGTGGGTCTCGTGCCCGGTGGAGAGCGCCAAGAAGGTCGCCGACGGCAGGCGGCTTTTGGTTGGCTGGGTGTCGGCACAAGTTAAAGTGCTGCCCCAGCGCCAACTTAGGTGCTACCGGTGTCTCCAGGCCGGGCACGTGGCCCCCAGGTGCCAAGCGGAGGAAGATCGCAGCGGAGCGTGCTTCCGCTGTGGCAAGGAAGGCCACAAGGCTTTCCAATGCTCGAATCCCCCCCACTGTGGTCCATGCGCCGCAGCGAAAAAACGGGCGGACCACCCGGTTGGCAGTCGAGGCTGTAAAGCTCCCACCAACAAGGGTAAGAAAAATGCCAAGGCGGGCGGTATATCCGCCGCCGCGGATAACGCTTCACGCGAGGAGGAGATGGAAACGGCCCCGTAATGGACCACGTCCCTTACGTCCGTCTCCTCCAAGCAAACATCAACCACTGCGCTGCGGCTCAGGATCTCCTCCTACAGTCCATGGCGCAGTGGTCGATCGACGTTGCGGTGGCGGCGGAGCCGTATTTTGTACCGCCCCGCCCTAACTGGGCATCGGACTCTACGTCCACGGTCGCGATCGTGGGTGCAGCCGGTTCTGCCCCTCTCCGGGTGGCCGAGAGAGGCCAAGGATTTGTCGCAGTCGAGTGGGGCGCGGTTTTGCTAATCGGAGTTTACTTCTCCCCTAACCGCGCTCTAGCCGAGTTCGAGGTCTTTCTCGGCAACTTGGAGAGAGCGACACTGCGTTCGCGACTCCCGGTCTTGGTCCTGGGGGATCTCAACGCAAAGTCCACGGCATGGGGCTGTCCCGTTTCGGGCGCACGAGGCGACGCCGTCGTGGATTTTTTAGCCTCCGCAGGGCTAATGATCCTCAATCGCGGCACGGTTAACACCTGCGTTCGGCAAAACGGTGGCTCGATAGTGGACATATCGTTCGCCAGTCGGGCCATCGCCGATCGTGTCCGCGTTTGGGGCGTGCTGGAGGGCGTCGAGACCCTCTCGGACCATAGATACATCCGGATAGAGATAGCCGGCTCCTCGCGCGCGGAAGATCTGCCTCCGCGGCGTCGGGGTGGACACTCCCGGCGATTCCCCCGCTGGGCTCTGACGAAACTGGACAAGGACCTCCTCATCGAGGCGGCGATTGTCCAAGATTGGGCATCGCGAGAGTCCAACGAGGTCGAGCCGGTCGAAGACCAGGCGCTCGACATGCGCGTCGCCATGACCGCCGTGTGCGATGCTGCCATGCCGCGTGCCGGGCCCCGCCCGCATCGCCGACAGGTGCACTGGTGGTGCGACGAAGTGGCAGAACTTCGTGCCACGTGCGTAGCTGCCCGCCGCAAGTACGCCAGGTGCCGCAGGCGCAGGGTCAACGAGCACGAGCTGGAGGCGCGTCTTTACGATGAATATCGAGGGGCCCGGAAAGCGCTTCAAATCGCAATCCGGGAGGCGAAAGCACGGTCTCGCGAGCGGATGCTCGAGTCTCTCGACCGAGACCCGTGGGGCCGCCCTTATCGCGCCGCCAGGGCCAAGCTCGGCTCGCACGGTCCACCCGTGGCCGAAACGCTGGACCCAGAGTTTTTACGTGTCGTGCTCTCCACACTGTTCCCCGAACAGGGGGAGCACACTCCACCGCCCATGGGCGGTCGAGCGACCGCGGCGACCGGGGACGAAGACGGAGCTCCACCTATCTCCAGCGGAGAATTAGAGGAGGCCATAGGTCGTCTTCGCGGTAAGAGTACCGCCCCCGGTCCAGATGGCATACCCGGTCGTGCCTGGGTCCTGGCGTCGGGCGAGTTGGCAGATCGTTGGCGGGCCGTCTTCGACTCTGCCCTGCGAGCGGGGTCCTTTCCCCGAATTTGGAAGGAGGGCAAATTGGTCCTGTTAAGGAAGGAGGGACGCCCCGCGGACTCTCCTTCTGGATACAGGCCAATTGTGCTTCTCGACGAGGCGGGCAAGTTATTCGAAAGAATAATTGCCCGCCGCATTACCGGATCTTTGGACTCGGCGGGACCAGGTCTCTCCGACAATCAGTTCGGTTTTCGCGCGGGTCGGTCGACGATCGACGCCATCCTGCGCCTTAAGACCATCGCGCAGGAAACCGTGGAAAGGGGAGGAGTGGCGTTGGCGGTGTCTTTAGACATCTCGAACGCCTTCAACACCCTCCCCTTCAGCTGCATTACGGAGGCGCTTCGTTACCACCGATTGCCCCGTTATCTCCAGCTGATCGTCGGAGACTACCTGAGAGATCGAAAGATCCTCTGTCCTCGCCGAGACGGGACAGTCCTCGAAAGGACCATGTCCTGTGGCGTTCCGCAGGGGTCGGTCTTAGGACCGCTCTTGTGGAACATTGGTTTTGACTGGGCGCTGAGAGGCGCCCTCCCTCCGAACGTACACGTCGTCTGTTACGCCGACGACACGCTGGTCGTCGCGTGTGCAGACGACTATAAGGACGTGTCGAGCTTGGCCACGGTGAGCGTCGCTCTCGTGGCAAAGCGTATCGAGATGTTGGGCTTGCGCGTGGCTCCCGAAAAATCCGAGGCCATGCTTTTCCATGGTCCGCGGAAGGGTCCACCGCAGCAAGCCCACATTAAAGTCGGAAATGTAGATGTCGCCGTCGGAGTGCACATGCGCTACTTGGGGCTCACCTTAGACTCCAGGTGGCGATTCCATGAGCATTTCCGACGGTTGAGCCCTAAATTGATTAAGGCTACCTCGGCGCTGGGTAGCCTTCTCCCAAATCTGGGAGGACCGAGTGTCGGCTGCCGCCGCCTTTTCACGGGGGTGGTGCGCTCCATGGCGCTCTACGGCGCGCCTGTGTGGGCGGACGCCCTGGATCGCCATAACGTCACACTCCTGAGAAGATCTCAGCGAGTGATGGCGACCAGGGTGATACGTGGTTACCGTACAATTTCGTGCGATGCCGCCTGCGTTATGGCGGGCACCCCCCCGTGGGACCTGGAGGCCGAGGTTCTGTCCTCGGTCTACGAAAGTCGAGCGGCAGCTCGCAGTCGGGGCGTTGCTGGTCCCCTGCCGGAGGAAATACGCCGTACGGCGCAACGAGTCGCACTGGTGCGGTGGGCCGAGAGGCTCGCCGAACCTATCGCCGGCGCTTACACCATCCGGGCCATTAGGCCGGCCCTGGAGCAGTGGTGCAGGCGCAAGAAGGGTGTAATCACGTTCAGACTTGCACAGATTCTGTCGGGGCATGGTTGCTTTGGCAGATATCTGTGCAACATTGCCCGAAGAGAGGCCACACCCTCTTGCCACCACTGCGGTGGCCCGGAGGATACGGCGCAACACACGCTGGCGGAATGCCCGGCATGGGACCGGCAACGCGACATACTAACGTCCGTTGTGGGAGGAGACCTCTCGCTGCCGACCGTGGTTCTGTCCATGGTCGAAAGCAAAGAGGCCTGGCAGGCCATGATCTCTTTCAGCGAGGAGGTCCTCTCGCTGAAAGAGGCGGCGGAGCGGGCGAGGGAAGATGCCGCCCTCGCTGACGACATCCGTCGAAAACGAACCGGCAGGCGGAGGAGGCTATATGGCCAACTCCAAGCGCCGCCGTGATCAGCCGGAGGGTGAGTGGATATGGGGATCCGCTCACCTACTAACCCGGCCCTGGTGAAAGACGTGCCCGTGTTCCGGCACGTCTTCCCACACTTCTGTCACCCGGAGAGGAGGAAGTCTACCATTCCTCCCCAACCGATGATTCATTGAGACGCCCTACTGTGGGCTATCGCTGGCGGGAGAGCAGGACGAAATGCTCGCGCTGACACCTCTCTTCCGCCTCATGCGTGCGAGGACAAGGAACACCGTGGGGTTTTAGCGGGTAGAAATCCCGCATATCCTGCCAGCACCCCATTGCTGGCAGTGAATCAGGATCGCTGATTTCCCCACGTAAAAAAAAAAAAAAAAAAAAAAAAAAAAAGGTTCTCCTGCGACGTAGCCTGCGTACTAGCAGGAACACCCCCGTGGGACCTGGAAGCCGAGGTCCTGTCCTCGGTCTACCAGCGGCGAGCGGCAATTCGTTCTGCCGGCGAGGAAGGTCCCTTGCCGGAAGAGGTGCGCCGCACGGCGCAGCGGGTCGCACTCGAGCGATGGGCGGAGAGGCTTGCTGAGCCGACCGCCGGCGCATACACCATACGGGCCTTCCGGCCTGTCTTGGAGATGTGGTGCAGGAGGAAGCGTGGCGTCATCACCTTCCGGCTTGCGCAGATTCTGTCGGGCCATGGCTGCTTCGGCAGATATCTCTTTAGAGTCGCTAGGCGGGAAGCGTCACCTTCCTGCCATCATTGCGGTTGCTGCGAGGACACCGCGCAGCACACACTCGAGGCATGTCCGGCATGGGACTCACAACGGCGCGACTTAGTCGCCGTTATCGGTGGTGACCTTTCGCTGTCGGCCGTGGTCTCGGCCATGGTTGGCAGTGAAAATTGTTGGAAAGCGATGGTCTCCTTCAGCGAGGAGGTGATGTCGCTGAAGGAGACGGCGGAGCGAGCTCGGGAGGACAGCGCCCAAGCCGACGACATCCGCCGCAAGAGACCCGGGAGGCGGAGGAGGCTGTACGGCCAACTCCCGATGCCCCCGTGACCTGCCGATTGGCGACGGATATGAGGATCCGTCGTCCTTAACCCGGCACCGGTGTAAGACGTGCTGTGTGTTTCGGCACGTCTTCCCATACAATTGTGCATATCTTCCGGTAGGTTTTCACCTTACCGAGGGCTACTTATGAAGGTGCCCAATTTCGGGCAGACGCAGGCAGGAGAGTAGGTGATTATGCTCGCGCGGAATCCCTCTCTCCTGTCCTAACGCGTGTGAGGAACACGGAGGGGTTTTAGTGGGTATTCTCGGTGCCTCTCACCGGGCGAGTCCCACACTCCCCCTCGTCGATGAGTCCTCAACATCGACGAGGGATAGTGCGTAAACGCATTTCCCCCCCTAAAAAAAAAAAAAAAAAAAAGGTTAGGTTAGGTTAGGTTCATTAGGCCGGCCCTGGAGCAGTGGTGCAGGCGCAAGAAGGGTGTAATCACGTTCAGACTTGCACAGATTCTGTCGGGGCATGGTTGCTTTGGCAGATATCTGTGCAACATTGCCCGAAGAGAGGCCACACCCTCTTGCCACCACTGCGGTGGCCCGGAGGATACGGCGCAACACACGCTGGCGGAATGCCCGGCATGGGACCGGCAACGCGACATACTAACGTCCGTTGTGGGAGGAGACCTCTCGCTGCCGACCGTGGTTCTGTCCATGGTCGAAAGCAAAGAGGCCTGGCAGGCCATGATCTCTTTCAGCGAGGAGGTCCTCTCGCTGAAAGAGGCGGCGGAGCGGGCGAGGGAAGATGCCGCCCTCGCTGACGACATCCGTCGAAAACGAACCGGCAGGCGGAGGAGGCTATATGGCCAACTCCAAGCGCCGCCGTGATCAGCCGGAGGGTGAGTGGATATGGGGATCCGCTCACCTACTAACCCGGCCCTGGTGAAAGACGTGCCCGTGTTCCGGCACGTCTTCCCACACTTCTGTCACCCGGAGAGGAGGAAGTCTACCATTCCTCCCCAACCGATGATTCATTGAGACGCCCTACTGTGGGCTATCGCTGGCGGGAGAGCAGGACGAAATGCTCGCGCTGACACCTCTCTTCCGCCTCATGCGTGCGAGGACAAGGAACACCGTGGGGTTTTAGCGGGTAGAAATCCCGCATATCCTGCCAGCACCCCATTGCTGGCAGTGAATCAGGATCGCTGATTTCCCCACGTAAAAAAAAAAAAAAAAAAGGTTAGGTTAGGTTGGGTTGGTTGCAACTTTTCTCTCTGATTGCTTCGGCATCTATGAAGGAAAGTTGCGCCTCACCGAGACGAGTATTTTGATGGGTTAATCGATGTGGTTCCCACCATCGGTTTTCGAGTTATCGAATTTAAGGAGTTTTCCGAAAAATTTTCGTGAAAAATATTTGTCGATTTTCCTTCGTTTTACCCTGCAGTCTGAAAGGGCCCTTTTCAGGGCTACTGCAGGTTTGGTTTTCGTTGTCTTCAGTTTTCATTTCTTGGAGTTATTAAACTTTTTCTAATTTTGTTTAAATTTTATTTTCGTTCTCACTCCGTTATTCATTAACGGATTTTGTTGTGGATTGCTTTGTTAGAAGCCTTTCTTAAGGCTCTACAGGGTTGTCCACAACAATTGTTGTTTTTATTTGTTGTTTAATTTTAATTGTTGTTTTTGTTGTTTTGGCAAAAATCTTTAGGTTAGGTTAGGTTAGGTTAGGTTAGGTTAGGTTAGGTTAGGTTAGGTTAGGTTTCCGTGTGCGGTTTCCAGTCCGCCATCGGACGCGTCCCCAGGTTGCGGATAGGGGAACGCCCCCCAGATATGGGGGGTACCGGTTTCGGCCGGCGCGGACAAAAACTGGCATGTGGCTGTCTGGTCTTTTTAAGGGCGGACATTGCACGGCCACATGAACCCGTAGCCCCGCACTGAGTGGGGTCGGGGGTCCAGCGCACTGAGCGTTGGGCCGCGAGGAAGACAACCTCTCTAAAAAATCACCCCAGTGGGCGAAGCGGCGGCTTCTTATTTAAGAAGCCCACCGCTGTCGCCAGTGGACCCTCGCGGGTCGTGGGATGGCCGGGTTCAACCTGGCGGACCGGAAGTCCCGGCTGATGAGGAGGCGCTCTGACGCTGAAGCGCTTCGGCGCGTTTGTGGAGGCCCCGTAGTGGGGCAGTGGAGCTTCGGCTCGTGGGAGGCGGACCTTCAAGGTCCGCGTGCGCGGCGTGTGGTCTAGGCCACCGTCGGGCAACCCGTAACCTCGCACTCTGCGAGGCCGGGGATCCGGCGCATTGTGCGTCGGGTCGCGTGGAAGAAAACCACTATAAAAATCACCCCAATCCTAAGGTTTTGGGTCTGCCGATGGGATGAATGGCTGGGGGGTACCCAGTCCCAAGGGCCCAACAGCAGTGAAGCTGTACAAAAACACACATCATCAAAAAATGAAAAGTGCATCTAAAAGTAAATATACCCAGGAGGGTCCCACCTGCTCCGCAGTTGGGGAATCCCTCCCTGTGCCTTCGGGCACAGGCAGTCCCACGTACTCTGGGGGGGACAAGACTGCACTTGGGGGCAACCCCACCAACGACAATGGCACATGTTTTAAGGTACCCGAGATTGCACGCGATTTGGCAGCGCAGGCCCTGTCGACTCTTCGGCAGGACCTCGCAATGTCCGGCGATTCTTCTTCTGGCAGTGCGAGCACCGTTCGCTCTGCCAGAGTGAAAGTCATGCGAATGGAGGAGGACAAGAGCCTCTCTCGTTTCTTTCTGAAGAGAGGCTCCAAACCGCCCGAATCAGAAACTTCTGATGAGGGCTCTGATCGAACGAATTCTCCGGCTCGCTCGGCCAACAAGTCGAGGAAGCCCGGACGACCGCCCACAACCGGGCAGTATGTCGGCTTGGCGAAAGCTAAGACCGAATATTTGAAGGCCCAACGGGAAGAATTAGAGCTCCAGGCCGAGAAAGAGCTGCTCGCCTCGGTCCACAAGGCTAGAGATACTCGCGCCCGCCTTTCTATTACCGCCGGATTAGACGACGCTGAGACGTCCTCACGATTAGTATCGCGAGTGAGGTCCGGCCTTTCAATCATCGACGAGGTCGCCAAGAAATCAGGTCACCTCAAGGGGGGATTTATTAAATCCCTCAAAGAGGCGATTATGACTATAGAGGAGGACACGGTCTCCCTTTCTAAAAGGTGCACGACGGACGAGACGGAGGCGCAGCAGCGCGAAATTGAGCAGCAGCGGCGCGAAAATGACCAACTGCGGCGTGAGAATGCCCAGATTCGCACGGAAATGGCGGAGCTCCGCAAGGAGCTCACAGAGGTTAAGGCCTTGCTCCTTGCTAGGCAGGGTCCTGCGGCTGCCCCTGAGGTGGGGGTCACCTCAGGACTTCTTAAAGACCTCGAGGCTCGGGTCATGGGCCAAATACTGGACCGACTCGATGTTCCAGAGCTGCGCGCAAGTCGCAAGCCTGGCTCTCAGGCAGAAACAGGGAAGGGATTGGCTCCACCACTGGCACCGGCTTTGAAAAAAGCCGCTGTAGCGCCTAAACCCGCAAGCGGGCAAAAATTCAAGGATCCAAAAGAGAAGCCGTCGGCACTCTCTAAGAGTGCCCGACGCAGGAAAGCGACGCGAAGTCGCAAGACATCCGAGCAGTCTGCCCCGCGTCAACTTCCTCCCGCCCCTCCCTCCATGGATAAACCATGGAGCTTGGTGGTTAAGGGGGGAAAGCATAAAGAGCGACCTCCTGCTCCTAAGCAGAATGTTCGGGCACAACAGCCCGCTCCGCGGAAGGTCAGACCTCCCAAGACGGCAGCCGTCGTCGTCACCCTGCAGCCGGGAGCTGCAGACAGGGGGATAACCTATCGCATGATCCTAGAGGAGGCTAAAAAGCGCGTGGACATAACGGCGATGGGAATACCTTCTCTCCATTTCCGGCGCGCGGTGACGGGTGCCGTTATCATGGAGGTGAAGGGCGCTGACGGCAACGACGGCAACGTTAAGGCAGACGCTTTGGCCGCCAGACTCAAAGAGGTAATGAATGCGGAGTCGGTCCGAATCTCGAGGCCTTTCAAGGCAATCGAGCTATTAGTATCGGGCTTGGACGACTCCGTAACATCAGAGGAAGTAGCGGCGGCCATTGCCAGACTCGGACAATGTCCCCGGGATGCGGTGAAGGTCGGCGTAATCCGAATGTCACTATTCGGCATGGGATCGGCTTGGGCGAGCTGCCCCGTTGAAGCAGCCAAAAAGGTTACGGAGGGAAAACTGCTGGTCGGGTGGACGGCAGCGCGCGTCAAGCTGCTGCAGCCCCGTGAGATGCGTTGTTTCCGGTGCCTGATGACAGGGCATGTCAGGGAGCAATGCACTGCGGCCGTCGACCGGAGCCAGCAGTGTTTCAAGTGCGGAGTAACTGGACATCGAGCGTCTGAGTGCCGGGCAGAAGCCCGTTGCCCACTCTGTGCCGACTCCAACAGAAAGGCAAATCATCGCTTGGGGAGCAAAAAATGTTCGGCCCCCAAGCCCAAGATGAATAGACGAAGGCCTGTGGTTCCTGTGGTTCCGTCCCAGGACTCCACGACCTGCCTACCGGACGGGACTGAGGCACTTATGGACATACAAACAGTATGTCCATAAGATGCCTACAAGCGAATATCAACCACTGCGCCAGTGCCCAGGACTTGCTAGTCCAGACACTGGTGCAGTGGAGAATACAGGTGGCGGTCGTCGCGGAGCCGTACCGAGTCGTCTCCAATGACAACTGGGTCGGTGACCTCGACGGCCTTGTCGCCATTGTTTTGGCCACAGGGGAGGAGGCCCCCACGGTCGATCGAGCGTTCAGAGGTCGGGGGATGGTCGCCGTTTTGTGCGGCAATATTGTGTATGTGGGTGTCTACTTTTCGCCAAACCGTCCGCTCTCGGAATTCGAGACCTTTTTGGCGGAAATGGACACCCTCATGAATTGGAGCCGGCCGCACCTGGTCCTCATTGGCGGAGACCTGAACTCTAAGTCGACGGTGTGGGGTTCCTCCCTCACTGATGCGAGGGGCGAAACTCTAGAGGAGTGGCTCTCCAGTAATAACCTGGTCGTGCTGAACAGGGGCACGACAAACACGTGCGTGCGTTCTCGGGGCGGATCCGTCGTGGATATTACGTTCGCGAGCCCCGCCCTGGCATGCCGTGTTCAGGGCTGGGTAGTCGAGGAGGGGGTCGAGACCTTATCGGATCACCGATATATTCGGTTTTCCGTCTCCCCCCACCCGACAGACCTGCACAGCCCGAGACGTGCCCCTGCGGAGATTGGCCCTAGATGGGCTTTAAAAAAGCTGGAGAGAGACACCCTCATTGAGGCGTCCCTCGTCGTCAATTGGAACGACACCCCGGGAAGTCCGGATGCATCCCTGGAGGCGCAGTGGTTCAGCGAGGCGATGACCCACGTCTGCGACGTGTCGATGCCTCGTCTGAGATCGCTTCCGCCTCGTCGACAGGTGTACTGGTGGTCACCGGAGCTCGATCGTCTCCGAGCGGCCTGCGTCTCGGCGCGACGCCAGTACACCCGCTCCCGTCGACGCCACAGGGATGCAAACACCCAGCGAAGACTCTTCGCCGCCTTCCAAGAGGCCAAGAAGGCTCTGAGAGCCGAGATCGGCGCTTCCAAGGAGCGCGCCTGGCAGGAGCTGCTGGACACCCTCGAGCGTGACCCATGGGGCAGGCCTTACAGGCTTGTCATGAACAAGCTACGCCCCTGGGTCCCCCCGCTAACATCCACGATGGAGGCGGGCGTGCTCGAGAGAGTGGTGGAATCTCTGTTCCCTGCCAGGGTGGCGGAGGATGGTCTTCCCGTACGGGAACGTACGAGGCAGCCGATCTCACCTGAAGAGCCCCCTGAGGTGTCCGAGGGAGAGTTGGACAGGGCGGTTCTTCGTCTCCAGGCGAAGAACACAGCGCCCGGTCCCGACGGCATCCCGGGAAAGGCCTGGGTATTGGCTCTCAAGGAGGGCGGCATGGCTGCGAGATTTCGCGCCCTTCTCACCACTTGTGTGACGAATGGCCACTTTCCTAGCCAGTGGAAGGTAGGCAAGTTGGTCCTCATCCGAAAGTCTGGGCGACCGGTGGACTCCCCATCGGGGTACCGCCCGATAGTGCTGTTGAGTGAGGCCGGAAAACTGTTCGAGCGGGTTATAGCCGCCCGCCTCACTCGGCACCTAGAGGAGACGGGGCCGAACCTGGCTGACGTCCAGTTTGGCTTTCGGCGGGGCAGGTCCACCATGGACGCAATCGCTCGGGTGAGGTCACTTGCGGAGGAGGCGATTAGGAAAGGCGGGTATGCCTTGGCGGTATCGTTAGACATCTCCAACGCGTTTAACACGCTCCCACATCGTGTCATCTCGGAGGCCATGGGGTTCCACGCCTTCCCGGAGTACCTACGTCGACTAGTCGACGAGTATCTCTCGGGTCGGGCGGTGGTGTACCCCACACGCGTTGGAGTTCGTCGACGGCAGATGTCGTGTGGTGTTCCGCAGGGGTCGGTTCTCGGGCCGCTCCTGTGGAACATTGGATACGACTCGGTGCTGCGAGGCATCAACCTGCGCGGGGTCGACGTCGCGTGTTATGCGGACGACACGCTCGTGATCGCCCGCGGTAGCACGTTTCGTGACGCGACCCTGTTGGCAACCGGCGGAGTCGCACAAGTGGTGGCGCGTATAAGACGTCTGGGGCTGACGGTGGCTCTTGAGAAGTCCGAAGCAATTTGCTTCCATGGACCTCGCAAGGTGCCACCGCCAGACGCCCACATAACTGTGAGCGGAGTGACCATCGGCATCGGGTCGACGTTGAAGTATCTCGGCGTCGTCCTTGATAGCCGGTGGAACTTCAGGGAGCACTTTAAAAAGATGGCTCCCAAATTAATAAGGACTTCGTTTGCCTTGGGTAGGCTTACGCCCAACCTGGGTGGGCCAAAGGGAGGATGCCGCCGTCTCTTCGCAGGCGTGGTGCGCTCGATGGCCCTGTATGGGGCTCCCGTATGGGTTGACTCTTTGTCCGCCCATAATCTGGCCATGCTGCGACGTCCGCAGCGGGTCATGGCGAACAGGGTCATCCGAGCGTATCGCACCACGTCCTGGGAGGCGGCATGCGCTGTTGCTGGGACACTTCCATGGGAGTTGGATGCCGAGGTCCTTGCAGCGGTCTACTACCAGACTGCCGACGCAAGGGCCCGCGGCGCGAGTCCAACCCCAGAAGAAGTGACACGGTGGAGGAGGGAGGCCAGAGAAGAAGCCATGGAAAGATGGGGAGACTTGATGGCGCATCCTAGCGCGGGTCACCGCACCGTTGCAGCAATTGCACCGGTGCTTAAGGAATGGGTGAGCAGGCGGACCGGTTCGCTCTCCTTCCGGCTTGTGCAGGTGCTTACGGGGCATGGTTGCTTCGGACGGTACCTGTGCAACGTCGCGAGGAGGGAGCGAACCACCGCCTGTCACGAATGTGGTGCGCCGGATGACACGGCCGACCATGTTCTAGCGGAGTGCCCAGGTTGGGATCAAGAGAGGACGGCTCTGACGGCAGTCGTGGGACAAGACTTGTCCTTACCCGCTGTCGTCAGAGCGATGATCGGTAGCCCTGACGGCTGGTGTGCCGTCAAGGCCTTTTGCGAGGTGGTCCTGAGTGGCAAAGAAGACAGCGAGCGGTCCCGCGAGGAGGACCCGCAGGCTGAACCACTCAGGCGCCGCAGAGCTGGTCGGCGTGGCCGTGCGTACGCCGCGGCCCACGTAACCTAATGACAACCGGGCGTCAGTTTGAGGACAACTGACGTCCGGACATTTCAATAGTGAGGTGTGACGACCTACAGGTGTTCCAGTAGGTCGCCACTAGTGAGGTAGCGGCAAATCCGCCAGTGAGGAGTCCGGCAGCGGACATAGCGGTGCGGGGGGACCATGAGGACAAGGCCCAGCTGTCGCCTCGGTTCCTCCTAACACCGCTGATGTTGGAACACGGAGGGGTTTTAGTGGGTATTCCCGGTGGCTCTCACCGGGCGAGTCCCACACACCCCCTCGTCGGCTGTCCTCGCCGACGAGGGATAGTGCGTAAATGCATTTCCCCTCCTAAAAAAAAAAAAAAAAAAAAAATAAAAAAAAAAAAAAAAAAAAAAAAGGTTAGGTTAGGTTAGGTTAGGTTTCATAGCTGAACGCCTTACTCAGCACCTAGAGGAGACGGGGCCGAACGTGGCGGATGTCCAGTTCGGCTTTCGGCGGGGCAGGTCCACCATGGACGCCATCGCACGGGTGAGGAAACTTGTGGCGGAAGAAGTTGGGAAAGGCGGGGTTGCCTTGGCGGTGTCCTTAGACATCTCCAACGCCTTTAACACGCTCCCTCATAGGGTCATTTCGGAGGCCATGGGGTACCACGCCTTCCCGGAGTACTTGCGTCGACTCGTCGACGACTATCTCACGGGTCGGTCGGTCGTGTACCCCACGAGCGTTGGAGTATGTCGACGGGACGTGTCGTGCGGTGTCCCGCAGGGGTCGGTTCTCGGGCCGCTCCTGTGGAACATCGGCTACGACTGGGTGCTGCGGGGCGTTACCCTGCACGGGGTCGACGTCACGTGTTACGCGGACGACACACTCGTGACCGCCCGCGGTAGCACGTTCCGAGACGCGGCCCTGTTGGCAACCGCCGGAGTCGCACAGGTGGTGGGGCGCATACGGCGCCTGGGCCTGACGGTGGCCCTTGAAAAGTCCGAAGCAATATGCTTCCACGGACCTCGCAAGGCGCCACCGCCAGACGCCCACATTATTGTTAGCGGAGTGTCCATCGGCATCGGGAAGACGCTGAAATATCTCGGCGTCGTTCTCGATAGCCGGTGGAAGTTCACGGATCATTTCAGGAGCTTAGCTCCTAAACTGGTGAAGGCAACATTTGCCCTAAGCCGGTTAATGCCCAACCTGGGTGGGCCAAGTGGAGGGTGCCGCCGCCTCTTCGCGGGCGTGGTGCGCTCGATGGCCCTGTATGGAGCGCCCATATGGGTCGACTCCTTGTCTGCCCATAACTTGACCCTGCTGCGCCGTCCGCAGCGGGTCATGGCGACCAGGGTCATTAGAGCGTATCGCACCACCTCGTGGAGAGCGGCATGCGCAATTGCGGGAACGCTTCCCTGGGAGTTGGATGCCGAGGTTCTTGCGGCGGTTTACCGCCAAACGGCGGACGCAAGAGCTCGTGGCGTGAGTCCACTCCCGGAGGAAGTGTCACGCTGGAGACGAGAGGCCCAAGACGAGGCAATTGAGAGATGGCGCGACCAGCTGACGCAGCCGGGGTGGGGTCAACGCACCACGTCTGCGATTGCGCCGGTGCTGACTGAGTGGGTGAGCAGGCGGGCCGGGTCGCTCTCCTTCCGACTTGTGCAGGTGCTTACGGGGCATGGTTGCTTCGGAAGGTACCTGTGCAACGTCGCGAGGAGGGAGCGAACCACCGTCTGTCACGAATGTGGTGCGCCGGATGACACGGCGGATCATATGCTGGCGGAATGTCCAGGTTGGGATCAGGAGAGGACGGCTCTGACGGCAGTCGTGGGACAGGACTTGTCCTTAACCGCTGTCGTCAGAGCGATGATCAGTAGCCCTGACGGCTGGAGTGCCGTCAAGGCCTTTTGTGAAGCGGCCCTGAGTGGGAAAGAAGCCAGAGAGCGGTCCCGTGAAGAGGACCCCCTGGCGGACCCACTCAGGCGCCGAAGGGTAGGCCGACGTCGTCGGGCATACACCGCGGCGCACGTCACATAATGATTGCCGGGCGTCAGTAGAGGACAACTGACGCCCGGATTACATTAGTGAGGTGTGGCGGCTCATTGATGTTCCGTGAGTCGCCACCGGAAGCAGCAAACAAAGATGACGGGTCCGCGAGGACGTAGCGGTGAGTGGGGCCCGGGGATAAGGCCCTGCTGTGATCCCGGGTTCCATAACCACTGCTGATGGAGGAACATGGAGGGGTTTTAGTGGGTAGGACCGGCGGTTTAGCCCATTCCGCCGGGTGAGTCCCACACACCCCCTCGTCGGCTGTCCTCGTCGACGAGGGATAGTGCGTAAATGCATTTCCCCTCCTACAAAAAAAAAAAAAAAAAAAAAAGGTTAGGTTAGGTTAGGTTAGGTTAGGTTTTTTTTTTTTTTTTTTTTTTTTTTTTTTTTTTTTTTTTTTTTACAAATCCCTCCAGCGTCATGCTGAAGCCTATTTCTGCTACTCATTCAGTCCAGTTCTCGCGTTTTTGCTTCTCGCACATTTATTCCGCATACTGTATCTTTCTTTCATTCTGTCTCCTTTCATTTTGTGCGGATGGGATTTCCGCCTATTCTTATACTGATTATACTGATCATATTTTTCTTATTTATTTAGCTCTCCAGGGGAAATGAGTCTACACGGTTGTTTTATTTATTGCATTATACATAGTGAGTTCCATTTAAAGTTTTTTAACATTTTTCAATAATAAATACAGAATTATTTAAATTAATATACCTTACACTTAAATTCCCTTAAGATTAAAATTATACAATGATAAAATACAAATAAAATATAAAACAAATATTATAATTACAATTAAATACATTTCTCTAAATCTTATTCCTATTTATTGCCTTATTTATTATTTTAATACAACACGTTAAAAACTCATTCCTTTCTTTATTCGTCATTATTTCACTAATATTATCTTTGGTAATTTTTATTCCTAACCTAATCTCTATATCAATTCTATCCGCCTCCGAAGAGGGGCATTCCAGTATTAGGTGCGGGACCGTCTCATTTTTCGATGGGTCACAGATGCACGATGGGCTCTCTTTGCACTTGAACCTATGCAAGTACTCTGAGAACCCACCGTGCCCCGTAAACAGTTGTGTCGAAAGGCGATCGGGTTCCATTGACCTTATAACTTTGTAAGCTGTTTTAGCATTTGGGAAAAATAGTTTGGTTATGCCTCCGGTGTCGCTTTGTTGGTACCTTCGGTCCCATTCCTCAAGCGATCGCATGCGAATGCTTCGCCTGACGAATGAGACCGGGCACAGGTCGTAATTTGGCTTCATTTCGATTTCAGAGCTGCCTCCCTAGCCAGGTAGTCCGCTCGCTCGTTTCCCTCTAGCCCCGCGTGTGCTTTTATCCAAAATAATTTGATAATTTTATTCATCCTAAAAGCTTTTCTAATGTTATTTCTAGCTTCGGTAGCTAGAGGGTGTAAACAAGCGTTCGCCGCGATGGTCTGAAGGGCGGCCATCGAATCACTGTAGATTGCAGAGGTGGTTTCGCTTCGTTTGAGGATCACCCCAGTCGCCTTGCACACCGCCAGAAGCTCGGCCTGATAGACGGTGCAATAGGACGGCAGACTAAGCTTGACGGCCGATGTTTCGGCCCCGCCATTCCATATGGATAGCGCAGCCCCAACCCGGCCGTCAATCTTGCTGCCGTCCGTATAGATGCGAAGATGGTAGTCGCTATTCTCTTTTAATTGTTCCTCGTCTATCAGTCTTCCGAATTCCAGGCTTATATGCTCGGCGGGATGGGGGGCCTCAATAGCCGGGCCCATCCGCTCGACGACTCTGTCCCCCAGCCCCGGCTGGGGTACCCCCCTCTTGGCCTCGTATAGTGAAGCAGCTTCAACTACACGTAAGTCAAGGGGGAGCAGACCAGCCAATAACAGGGCCGAGTTGAGAGACACCGTGCGGTAGGCCTTACACAGCTTTTGAGCGAAACCCCTCTGCACAGCGTTCAGACGCTTGGCCACCCCCAGTTTCCCTACAGCGGGTGCCCATGCACTCGCCGCGTAAGTGATCATTGGTTCCACCGCGGCGACGTATATCGAGCGGATCACTTCCGGGTGTAACCCCCAGCTAGTCTTGGCAGCCCTCCCCAACTGCTTATAGACGCCGATCGCCCTGCGACACACCCTGTCCACGTGGCTGTTGAAGGTGAGCTTACTATCGATGACAAGGCCGAGCAATTTGATTTCATCTTTCATGTCAATGCCAACCCCGCCCATGCTAAGCCGTGGCATGTCGAACTTAAGCTTCTTGGTTAGCACCATAGCACAAGTTTTGTGCGGTGCAAACCTCAGCTTATTCTCGACACCCCACGCCAGAACATAAGCGAGGGTGGCATTGGCACTACTTTCTATGTCCCGAGCTGTCTTTCCGTCAAAGACGAGCACCACGTCGTCCGCGAAGGCCTGGCAGTAGACGCCTCTACTCTCCAGACCCCGCAGCAATGGATCGAGGGTCAAATTCCAGAGCAAAGGGCCAGCTATAGACCCCTGGATGCAACCCCTGCCTGTCGCCGTGTTGTGTACCTCACCGCAGTACCTGACGCTTACCGTCCTGTCGGTGAGGTAACTGTCGAAGACTCGCCTGATATTCACCGGGCATCCCGCTTCCGCCAGTCGGACTCTGATTTTTGGCCACCAGACGCTGTCGAAGGCTCCCTCTATGTCCAGGGACACGAGTGTCACGAGCCTCTTATCATTAAGTTTCCCGCGAACCCGTGACATAAGGTCATAGAGGGAATCTTCCGTGCTTTTCTGGGGCACAAAGCCATACTGGCGGGCGCTTATGCCCGGTAAGATATAATGTTTCAGGCGAGCCACGAGCATTTTCTCGAACACTTTGCCAAGCACGGGCAGCAGACCAATGGGTCTGAATGACTTGGGGGTGGTATAACTATCCCTCCCCGGCTTCCGAAGGACTATCACTGCCGCCTCTTTCCATATTTTTGGAAAGATGTGGTGAGCCAAGCAGCTGTTTATGAGCCCTAAAAATACTTTAGGGTCACAGCCGATGGCCCTACCACAAATGTCGGCAGTGAGCCCATCGGAGCCGGGGGCCTTCTTCGGATTGAAGGAGCTCACCGCCATCTGGAGCTCAGTCAGAGTGAACGGAGGGTCGCAAGGGAAATCTTGTTCCCCAGCGTTCACTCCGTCCGCCGCTTTCCTGATCTCGCGGTGAACCTCTTCATCCGAAGCTGCGTGGTCTTTCGGGTAGAATACCTCCGCAAGCCACTCTACCGATCCCTTCGCGTCCAGAACTCCACCGTCCCGCTCCAACGGCGGGTCCTCGTCTCTGACGACTGTCCTACCGATAACTCTATAAATGCCCTGCCACACACTTTCGCCATCCTGGCGTTCGCAGAAAGACTTCCAGGAGTCCGTCTGAGCTTGCCTCGCTGCTTGCTCATACTCAGCCTTTTTACTGAGATATTGCTCAACGACCCACGACCTCCTAACAGGCGCAGCGTTCCTGATTCTGTTTTTCCTGGTTTTGACCTCCTTCTTCATGGCCTCCAGGTCCCCGGACCACCACGGCAGCGCCAGTCTCTCTTTCATCGATCTCTTTGGAATGGAGTGGTCACACGCTTCCACAATTAATTTAGTATAATTTTGAATTGCCAATTCGGTTTCTTCCCTATTCAGTACAACACCCTCTTCTACTTTGTTTTTATTAATAAATTCTTTAATTTTGATACCAAATTTATGCCAATCTGCCTTCTTGGTGTTGTACTTTCTTGTCGTTCTGACCACCTCCATTCCTCGAGAAGGCTTCAAGTTCAACCTAAGCGCAATGCCGTTGTGATCCGAGCCCGTTAGGTCGATCAAGACTTTCCAGTCATGAACCAGGTCCAACAGGTCATGCGAACATGCAGTGATGTCCACATAACTACAGAAACGCCGTCCCCCCCGGATCGTGTCGTAGGTCGGAGTGTCTCCAGTATTAAGTACTTGGAGGCCCAACTCCTCCAGACTACCTGAAAGCTCCTCTCCCCTGCGATCTATTTTCTTACTGCCCCACCACGAGCTCTTTGCATTCGCGTCGCCGCCCACCAGCCACCTCCCAGCCCCCAGCTTGGCCTCGACCCCCTTCAGATGCCCGATGTAGGGTTCTATTGGTTTGTCCGGCTCGAAGTAGAAGGAGGTAAACTTAGTAATCCAGGTTCCCGTACGGATCCCCACCACCACGATGTTATTGGTGGTGAGTTCCGGGTACTGTATCACCTTTAGACTGCTATCGAAGATTACGATAGCAGCCTTGACAGTACCCTCTCCCGGTGTGGGGTTCTGGAAAACTCGCATCCCCCTCTGACTCCGAACCGTCCCCACCGCGCCCACATAGGGCTCCTGAAGGAGTGCGATAGCCACCCTCCTCTTTTCAGCTTCCACCAGGAGCTCGGAGGTAGCCAGTCTACAGCGCTGCAAATTGACCTGCAAGAGCCCGTAAGTAGGGCCTACCGCAGGGGTGCCCTTAGCAATATTGTGTGGCAGAGCGTGCTATTGCATCCCATTTTCCTCTCACGGGACACACGGAACTAAGAGCGTTGTGCTCGCGGTTCCCCAGCTTGGCCACAGCGCAGTTCCGACAAGATGGCGGCGCCCCAGCACGCCACTGCGGGCACTCCACCTTAAGGTGGGCGTCCCCGCAGTGGCTACATAGGTCCGCCGCCCCCTCACAGAACCTCTTGCTGTGGCCGTAGCCTAGGCACCGCGAACACTGGACCAAAGGCGACTGGTCTGCGACCCTTATTCGCTGCAAGCCTATGTGTAAGAATCCCAGCTCAGTCGCCCTCCCCCAAACCTCTGGTGAGGTACTCAGGACTATGTGTCCCGTGAGAGGGTTCCTAGCCCTTTTCCTATATTTGATCCTTATTCTATTTTGATCCTCGTTGAGGCCTTCAAACAGGGACCCGCCTCGGCTTCGGATTTCTCTGATGACGTCCTCGTCGCTATTAACTAGCAGGACGTCATAGAGTATCAGTAGCGGGTCCCTGTTCTCGACCCCAGCGCAGGCAAGTTTTTTGCCCGACTTTTCGATCCTCTGCTTTATTTTATCTCTTTCTTCCTTTGTGGAACAGCTCAGGACAATTTTTCTGTCTTTAGCCTTCCTGATTCGCTCCACCTTCACCCATCCTTCTTCCGCATTTACAGCGTCCCGCACCTTGTCCAATACTCGTTCCCCGGTGTCGTTGACATCTTCCGATGTCACGACTACCGAGTGTAACGCCGGTCTCGTTATTCTATTTTTCGCTCCCGCGGCCTCCGCATAAGTCCTTCTGGTGTTCTCTATTGTAAAGAGTTTCCAGTCTTCTTTAACATTTTCAATTTTTCTAATTTCATCTTTTAGAGTTTCAGCTAATTTAGTGCTTTCTTCTAACAACTTCGAGTTTTTATTTAATGCCTCTATTAACTCTCGATTGTCATTTTTATCTAATTTACCTTCTTGATTTTCAGTTATACCTAATTTAACACTGTTAATTTTGCTCGAGGGCTCCGCCTCCTTCACAAGGTTATAAAGCCGGTCCAGGGCCTGCACCACGCCGTCTTTAATCTCAGTTTTGAGATTTCTGGAGTTGCTGAGGTGGAGCTTTGCCCTATTCAGATAAGCTCTCGCCTCTGCCACTCTACTGGGATATTTCAGCGTTTGCGTGGCCCTGGGCGGCCTATCACCGTCGCTCGCCATTGAGACCAGGGGGGAGATGGAAACCTTCCCGGTTTCCCACTCCCCTATGCTCCTTCTGACGCTCGATTGCGGGGGCGGAGTTTTCTGCAAGCCTTGGGATTGTGTTTTTACTTTGCTAGCGTTGGCCGAGGGAGAACGTAGCATGATGTCGAGGGATTTGAGTCAAATTTAAAAAGTTTGTAGAAGTTATATATTGAAGAATGGTTGTAAAAGGACCTTATTTAAATTTGGGCTGTATAAGGGCCGCGTCTATTTTAAAACTTATACTAGATCGGCTGTAAAGAGGCCTTGTCTATAAAACTTAAACTAATGTGCTGTAAAGGGGCAATCAATGTACAATTAAAAATTTATAGCAATTAAAATACAAAAGGGATAAATTAAATTAAATTAAAATTAAAATTTGATAAAATTGGGGGGGCTGGGTTGGTACTAATTAGGTAATTAGTCCAACCAGTCCCATAAAATGATTAAAAAGCAATTATAACAATTAAAATTATTAAAACACTAATTAAAAAAAATAAATTACAATTAAAAATATTAAAATAGATTCCTAAATATAGTTATATACAATTAAAATAATTTAAAATGATAAAATATCCCTCAGTCTATATTATTAAAATTACTATTCTAACTTATCCTAACTTAACCTAAGCCGCAATCCTATAAATACAATTTTTTACAGTTTTTTCCCGTTTTTTCCCAGTTTATGTATGGGACCGGGAAAATCCGTTGGGGCCAAAAGATAGGTCTTGAAGAGACCTATCAAATGATACCTATATCGGGTACCCTACGGCCCCTAGTTACCGAGATATTCCAGAGGGGGGGTGGCCACCAGAGGGGAAGGGAGGGGGGAGGGGACTCAGAGGGGGTGCGGGGGTGAGGTGGGGGGGGGCAGGGGTGTGACGTAGCACCGCTACGCCGGCGGGGGTCTACGCCGCGGAGCGCTACGGCGTCTGTAGCGTCTACGCCGCCTACGCCGCCCACTTAGGTCTACGACCTCTACGGTGGGCTACCACTACTACGGGGCTACGACTGTCTACAACGCCGACGCGGATCCGCGGTCCCGTCACCAGCCGGCGCTACGATGGATACGTCACCGACCACTTCCAGTATAACTTGACCTGTTTTGAAAAATATAAGTTCCCAGTCAGAGCTCAAGTTATACTGGAGTTACCCACTATGCTATGGAATATCTCGGTAACTTACGGTTTCCCGATCCCGGAGATTTTTTGCGTCGTAATAGTACTTCTTGTCCTCTATCCTGGTGTAATTTTTCTTTCCTTCTCAGGCTATCCTGGGAGTCAGGATGGTCTTTAACTTTCGATAAACCGACCAGTTAAATTGACCCCGCACTTTGATAAACTTTGATAATTTAATTCGACAGCTTCCGTAGTCCAAAAATTTTTATTCTTTTTACCAACACTATTTATTTAACTACCGCAACACTATAGAATTTTTGTTTTCTCAATTTTTCAAAATTTGGGGGGGGTCATTTTCGGTTTCGAATTACGTAAACGAATAAATTAGAAAACTTTCACAATTTTAGTCACTTGCTATTTTGCTTGTATCTCCGTAACTATAAGGCCTAAAAAAACCAGTTCTTAGTACACCAGATAGCTGAGAGAACGCTCTATCTTCTTATATGAAGTCCAGATTTTCAACACTCTTCCTGGGAAAATTTAGGGGTTTGTGAAAACGATGATTTTTTCCAAAAAACTAATTTCGTGGTTTCTCGCAAACTACTGGTCCGATTTTGACGAGCCTTGCGCCAGCGTGTTCGCCAGCTCAGTCCGCTTCTTATGAACCCCTTGGTTGGCCCACACAGGCCCACTAGTGGGAAATCACTCTTTTGTGGCCCAAACTTTTGATCACCGTGGGCGAACCGTAGACCGTAGGGACCCGCAAAAATAAGCGGGAGATAGCGGAAGGGTCCTTGCACAGGACTTCACTTTCAGCGGTAGGGAATCCGTAAATGGATTTCTCCTCGACAAAAAAAAAAAAAAAAAAAAAAAAAAAAAAAAAAAAAAAAAAAAGGTTAGGTTAGGTTAGGTTAGGTTAGGTTCCCCCCCTAGGTGGGCCATGACCTTGTCGTGGTGGGGGGGCTTACCCTTGGCAATCCGGGCGGTCGCAGGGGTCGGTGCTTTTTTTCCTCACCGGCCTTTGCTCGACCGATCGGATTGGTTTTGGGGACAAAGAAGGCCCACACCGAGGTGGGCTCCGAGCGGGCTCCGTTGAGCGGAGCTCGTGGCGGAGCACTCAGACGAGGAAGGCAACCCCGACGGTCCGGGGCAGGGCAGTATCCCTCCCCTCTGCTGTTCTGTCAGCTGTCGTCGGGGGACTGAGTTCTGGGGACCTGGGCAACCCGGGGGGCGGACCCAGGCCCCTGCTCAGTCGCCGGAGGTGGCACCGGCCCTTGGTCAAGGAAGAGGTCCAGCCTACGGTCCCCGGGAGTTTTTGAGCTCCTCTGGGTGGTCAGACCGTAGGTAAAAATCAGTGGCTGGCTCCGCAGAGGTGTCCGAAGAGATGGTGGGTCCGTCGCTTTATCGGCGGCGGCGCTGTCTGTTTCGGGCGTCAGAGGAGGACATCTGGCGCCTGGAACTTAACAGATGAGAGGTGTGGTTGGCCTGCAGATGTTCCGCAGGTCACCACAGGAGTTTTTATGCGGCTTGCCGCGATGGAGCAGGGTCCGCAAGGACGTGGCGGTGCGTGGGGCCCGGGGATAAGGCCTCGCTGTGATCCCGGGTCCCATTATCACTGCCGATGGTGGAACATGGAGGGGTTTTAGGGGGTAGGACCGGCGGGGCGATTCGTTCCGTCGGGTGAGTCCCTCACACCCCCTCGCCGACCGTCCTCGTCGGCGAGGGATAGTGCGGAAATGCATTTCCCCTCCTAAAAAAAAAAAAAAAAAAAAAAAAAAAAAAAAAAAAAAGGTTAGGTTAGGTTAGGTTTCCGTGTGCGGTTTCCAGTCCGCCATCGGACGCGTCCCCGGGTTGCGGATAGGGGAACGCCCCCCAGATATGGGGGGTACCGGTTTCGGCCGGCGCGGACAAAAACTGGCATGTGGCTGTCTGGTCTTTTTAAGGGCGGACATTGCACGGCCACATGAACCCGTAGCCCCGCACTGAGTGGGGTCGGGGGTCCAGCGCACTGAGCGTTGGGCCGCGAGGAAGACAACCTCTCTAAAAAATCACCCCCGTGTGCGAAGCGACGGCTTCTTATTTAAGAAGCCCACCGCTGTCGCCAGTGGACCCTCGCGGGTCGTGGGATGGCCGGGTTCAACCTGGCGGACCGGAAGTCCCGGCTGATGAGGAGGCGCTCTGGCGCTGAAGCGCTTCGGCGCGTTTGTGGAGGCCCCGTAGTGGGGCAGTGGAGCTTCGGCTCGCGGGAGGCGGACCTTCAAGGTCCGCGTGCGCGGCGTGTGGTCTAGGCCACCGTCGGGCAACCCGTAACCTCGCACTATGCGAGGCCGGGGGTCCGGCGCACTGAGCGTCGGGCCGCGTGGAAGAAAACCACTATAAAAAATAACCCTAAACCTAAGGTCGGCGTGCCGAGGGGTTGAGTGGCTGGAGGGAGTCCGGTCCCAAGCGCTCCTACGGTCTGTTGGGAAAGGACCGTAGGTCTCCTTCCCAAACAAATCATGGAAATGTCGGAAAAATCAAAGAAAGGTATGTCATGCGCTCCCACTGACGCTGGGCGCTCGGAGCTAGCTCGGGCTCCGAGTGAGAAGCTCGAGAAAGAGTGAGAAGAGTGGATTCGATGCCGTCCGCTGGAGGCATGGCCGAAGACCACGCCATGTCGGATTCCTCGGCTCGAAGCATGGGGTCTGCCCTCTCCGCGTCAGGCGACGAGGGCAAGAAGGAAGCAAGACGTGCCTGGCTTAAGAGGCACAATACAGGGCCCGTTGACTCGGACTCCTCGGAGGAGAAGGAGTCTCCTCTTAGGACTCCAGAGAAGAAAGGGAGAGGAAGACCGCCCACGACCGGTCAGTATGTCGGCCTCGCTAGGGCGAAGTTCGACTTGCTGAAGGCCGAACGGGCGGAACTGGAATTGCAAGCGGAGCGTGAGATGCTCGCCTCCTTGTCCGAGGCTAGAGCTACCCGCTCCAGCCTACCCGTAGTTGACGTGGAAAGCGCTGAGTCTTCCTCGCGGCTCATGACGCGCGTGTCGTCCAGCCTCCTTTTGGTGGAGAAGGTGGCAAACACTTCCACGAACCTGAAGGGGACCTATATTAAGACCCTCAGGGACGCAGCCACTGCGCTCCGCGAGGACTTCAACATCCTGTCCACGAGAAGCGCCACGGAGGAAGTCAAAGCGCTGCAGCGGGAGAATGCCCAGCAACGCTCCGACCTGACAGAAGTCAGGAAGGAGCTTGCTGAAGTGAGAAAGGAGCTTGCGGAAACAAAGGCTGCCCTGCTGCTGCAGCAAAGTAAGGGGACAACAAGCCAGGACGAGGTAATCACTCCGGCAACGCTCGAGGCGTACGAGGCACGCCTCTTGAGCCGCCTGAGTGATCGGATGAACGCAAGGTTCGAGGGCCTCGAACCTCGACTCAATCCGGAGCCGCAACTCCGCCCTCCGCTGGCTCACGAGAGAGCCCGGAAGGAAACGCTGCCGCAACAAGCGGCAGAAAAGAGCGTACCCCGTCCCTCTACCGCGCCACCGAAAGCCGCCCCTAGCGGGCGAAATGTAAAGGTGACGGAGGGGAAAGCCTCGAGGAGGAGAAATCGGAGAAGACGCGCGGCTGGGACCGAGAAGTCGGCCCAGCGGGAACCTCGTCCACTCCCCCCCGCCCCTGCCTCCATGGAGAGAACATGGAGCACTGTGACTAAAGGGGGCAAGCACAAGGAGTCACCTCCGGTCCCAAAAATGAGACGGCCACAACGGCCCATACCGAATAGGACAACCAAGCCTCCCAAGACGGCGGCCGTAGTCCTCACCCTGCAGCCCGAAGCTGCCGAGAAGGGGGTGACATACGGCTCCATCATTACGGAGGCAAAGGAGAAAGTGAGCTTGGCCGAATTAGATATTCCCTTCGTTCGGTCCCGCCGCGCGGTGACCGGTGCCGTTATTATGGAGGTCAACGGCACTGAGCCTAACGAGAAGGCGGACGCATTGGCCGCCAAGTTAAGGGAAAAACTGAGCGCGGAGTCTGTCAGAGTGTCCAGACCGGTCAAAATGACCGAGTTATTGGTGTCTGGACTCGACGACTCCGTTAGCTCGGAAGAAGTTGCGGCGGCCATTGCCAAAATCGGCGAATGCTCCGTCGAAACAGTTAAGGTTGGAGCGATACGTTTTTCGCGCTTCGGAATGGGGACTGCCTGGGCGGGCTGCCCGGTGGCAGCCGCAAAGAAGGTCATAGAAGGGAGATTGCTGGTGGGATGGACGGCAGCGAGGGTCAAACTCCTGCAACCCCGCGAGCTGCGCTGTTTCCGGTGTCTGGAATCCGGACACGTCAGGGGGCAGTGCACCGCTGCCGTCGACAGAAGCCAGCTGTGCTTCCGGTGCGGTGAGGCGGGCCACCGAGCGGCAGACTGCCGTTCCGAAGCCCGCTGCGTCATATGCGAAGAAGCCGGGAAACGGCATAACCATCGTTTGGGGAGTCCTAAGTGTTCGGCCCCCAAACGTAAATGGGATAGACGAAGGCCGGTGGGTCCTGTGGCAGCGTCCCGGGATGACACTGACCGCCCTCCGAACGGGAAAAATGGAACACCTATGGACATACAATCAGTATGTCCATAAGGTGTCTCCAAGCTAATATTAACCACTGCGCCAGAGCCCAGGACTTGCTAGTCCAGACACTGGCGCAGTGGAGGATACAGGTGGCAGTCGTCTCGGAGCCGTATCTGGTCGTCAATCGCGATAACTGGATCGGTGACCGGGACGGACTCGTCGCCATCGTTTTGGCTTCGGGAGAGGGGATCCACACCGTCGACCGAACATACAAGGGTCGAGGTTTCGTCGCCGCCTGGTGCGGAAATATTGTGTTCGTGGGTGTCTATTTTTCGCCAAACCGTTCACTCTCGGATTTCGAGGGATTCTTGGCGGAAATAGACATCCTTTTAGGCCGGTGTCGTCCGCATCAGGTGCTTCTAGCTGGAGATCTGAATGCGAAGTCGACGGTGTGGGGTTCGTCTTCCACCGACGCGAGGGGCGCAGCCCTGGAGGAGTGGCTCTCCAGCAACAACATGTGCGTGCTGAACAGGGGCACGTCCAACACGTGCGTGCGGCATCAGGGCGGATCCGTCGTGGACGTCACGTTCGCGAGTCCCGCCCTCGCCCGCCGCGTTCGGGGCTGGGTAGTCGAGGAGGAGGTCGAGACTTTATCGGATCACCGATACATACGGTTTTCCATCTCCCTCCACTCGACAGACCCGAACAGCCCGAGACGTGTCCCGTCGGAGATCGGGCCCAGATGGGCGCTCAAGAAGCTGGAGAGAGACGCCCTCGTTGAGGCGTCCCTCGTCGAATCGTGGGCGAAAATACCGGACGAGACCAATGCGGATCTGGAGGCGCAATGGTTCCGCGAGGCAATGACGCACGTCTGCGACGTCGCCATGCCTCGCGTTGGAAAATTGCCGCCCCGTCGACAGGTGTACTGGTGGTCGCCGGAGCTGCAACAGCTCCGAGCGGCATGCGTGAAGGCACGACGCCAGTACACCCGCGCCCGTCGACGCAACAGATCCGCAACTATAATTGACGGACTTTTCGCAGCCTTCCAAGGGGCCAAGAAAGCCTTGAGAGCGGAGATCGGTGCAGCCAAGGAGCGCGCCTGGCAGGAGCTGGTCGACTCGCTCGAGCGGGACCCATGGGGCAGGCCGTACAAGCTCGTCATGAGCAAGCTTCGCCCCTGGGCCCCTCCGCTTACATCCGAGATGGAGGCGGAGACGCTCGCGAGAGTGGTGGAGACCCTGTTTCCTAGCAGGGCCGAAGGCGACGCTCCCAGCGCACAGAATAGTGCGGCGCTGCCGGTCCCGATCGAGGATCCCCCCGAGGTGTCCGAAGGAGAACTGGATAGAGCCGTTCTTCGTCTAAGCGCGAAGAACACAGCTCCCGGTCCCGACGGTATCCCGGGGAAGGCATGGGTCTTGGCCCTCAAGGAGGGCGGCCTGGACGAGAGATTCCGTGCGCTGCTCACCACCTGCGTGAAGGATGGCCACTTTCCCAACGACTGGAAACAGGGCAGGATGGTCCTCATCCGCAAGCCCGGGCGACCGGTGGACTCTCCATCGGCGTACCGTCCCATAGTTTTGCTGAGTGAGGCTGGGAAACTGTTCGAGCGAGTTATTGCGGCTCGCCTCACTCAGCACCTCGACGAGACAGGGCCGAACCTGGCGGAGATCCAGTTCGGCTTTCGTAGGGGCAGGTCCACCGTGGACGCAATCGCCAGGGTGAGGACCATAGCGGACGAGGAAGTTGGGAAAGGCGGGGTCGTCTTGGCGGTGTCCTTAGACATCTCCAACGCATTCAACACTCTCCCACACAGGGTTATCTCGGAGGCCATGGGGTACCACGCCTTCCCGGGATACTTGCGTCGACTCGTCGACGAGTACCTCTCGGGTCGGTCGGTCGTGTACCCCACACGCGTTGGAGTTTGTCAACGGGAAGTGTCGTGCGGTGTACCGCAGGGGTCGGTTCTCGGGCCGCTCCTGTGGAACATCGGCTACGACTGGGTGCTGCGAGGCGTTACCCTGCACGGGGTCGACGTCACGTGTTACGCGGACGACACGCTCGTGACCGCCCGCGGCGGCACGTTCCGTGACGCGGCCCTGTTGGCAACAGCTGGAGTCGCACAGGTGGTGGGGCGCATACGGCGCCTGGGCCTGACGGTGGCCCTCGAAAAGTCCGAAGCAATCTGCTTCCACGGACCTCGCAAGGCGCCACCGCCAGACGCCCACATTATTGTTGGCGGAGTGTCCATCGGCATCGGGTCGACGCTGAAATATCTCGGCGTCGTTCTCGATAGCCGGTGGAACTTCAGGGACCACTTTTCTAAGTTGGTTCCCAAATTGGTCCGGACTTCGCTCGCCCTAACCAGGCTAACGCCCAACCTGGGTGGGCCGAGGAGTGGATGCCGCCGTCTTTACGCCGGCGTGGTGCGATCGATGGCCCTGTACGGGGCACCGATCTGGGTGGACTCCCTGTCTGCACAAAATAAGGTCCTGTTGCGACGCGCGCAGCGGATCGTTGCGATCAGGGTCATCCGAGCGTATCGCACCGTCTCGTGGGAGGCGGCGTGCGTTATTGCTGGAACACCCCCCTGGGAATTGGATGCCGAGGTCCTAGCAGCGGTCTACTACAAGACTGCGGATGCTAGGGCCCGAGGTGTAGCTCCGACCCCAGCGGTGGTGTCGCGCTGGAGAAGAGAGGCCCAAGAAGAGGCTCTGATGACGTGGAGCGTCGAGTTGGCGAGGCCGAATGCGGGTCGCCGCATTTCGGCTGCGGTCGCTCCTGTCCTCAAGGAGTGGGTGAGCAGGCGGACTGGATCGCTCTCCTTCCGGCTTGTGCAGGTGCTTACGGGGCACGGCTGCTTCGGACAGTACCTGTACAACGTCGCGAAGAGGGAGCCAACCACCGCGTGTCACGAGTGCGGGGCAACGATTGATACGGCCCAGCATACTCTGGAAGTTTGCCCAGGTTGGGACCATGAGAGGTCAGCTCTGACGGCAGTCGTCGGCCGGGATTTATCCCTACCCGCTGTCGTCAGAGCAATGCTAGACAGCACACAAAAATGGAACGCCGTCAAGGCCTTCTGTGAGACGGTGCTCAGGAGCAAGGAGGCCAGCGAGCGGACTCGCGAAGTAGACCCCTTGGCTGTTCCCCTGAGACGCCGCAGAGCAGGACAACGGCGCCGCGCCTATACTGCGGCGCAGACTATATAATGACTGCCGGGCGTCAGTAGAGGACAACTGGCGCCCGGTTCACATTAGTGAGGAGTGGCGGCCTACACATATTCCGTAGGCCGCCACCGGAGTTCAGTGCCAAAAGCACCATGCGGTGGGTCCGTAGTGGACACAGCGGTGTACATGGGGTTTGAGGACAAGGTAACCTGTAACCTCGGCCCCATATACCACCGCGGATGTTGGAATATGGAGGGGTTTTAGTGGGTATTCCCGGTGCCTCTCGCCGGGCGAGTCCCACACACCCCCTCGTCGGGATGTCCCCCCGACGAGGGATGGTGCGTAAATGCATTTCCCCTCCTAAAAAAAAAAAAAAAAAAAAAAAAAAAAAAAAAAAAAAAGGTTAGGTTAGGTTTCCGTGTGCGGTTTCCAGTCCGCCATCGGACGCGTCCCCAGGTTGCGGATAGGGGAACGCCCCCCAGATATGGGGGGTACCGGTTTCGGCCGGCGCGGACAAAAACTGGCATGTGGCTGTCTGGTCTTTTTAAGGGCGGACATTGCACGGCCACATGAACCCGTAGCCCCGCACTCAGTGGGGTCGGGGGTCCAACGCACTGAGCGTTGGGCCGCGAGGAAGACAACCTCTCTAAAAAATCACCCCCGTGGGCGAAGTTTCGGCTTCTTGTCAAAGAAGTCAGACGCTGTCGCCAGGTGACCCACTGTGGGTCGTGGGATGGCCAGGTTCAACCTGGCGGACCGGCCTCGGCCGGCATTGGTGGAGGCGCAATAGCGCCACAGCGCATCTGCTCTTTAGCGGAGGCCCCGTAAGGGGCAGCGGAGCTTCGGCTCGTAGGTAGCGGACCTGCTAGGTCCGCGGACGCGACGTATGGTTTCGGTCAACGTCGGGGAACCCGTAAACTCGCTCTGTGAGTCCGGGGGTCTGACGCACTGAGCGTCGGGCCGCGTGGAAGAAAACCACTATAAAAAATCACCCTAAACCTAAGGTCGGCGTGCCGAGAGGTTGAATGGCTGGAGGGAGTCCGGTCCCAAGCGCTCCTACGGTCTGTTGGGAAAGGACCGTAGGTCTCCTTCCCAGAAATCATGAAAATGTCGGAAAGATCAAAGAAAGGTATGTCATGCGCTCCCACTGACGCTGGGCGCTCGGAGCTAGCTCGGCTCCGAGTGAGAAATCGGTTACGAGCGGCCAATGCGCCCCGTCTGGCCAACGGCGCCAAGGGATTACCGGGTCCCTTGGTGTGAAGTCTACTACCGAGGAGTTTGAGGGAATGCGCACGCGTGCGCGAGCGAAGGCCGGGTCGACGCGCGACCTCGCCGATGGTACGAGCAGCAGGGCATCTAGCCCCATAGTACTGCTCCGCCGTACAGAGACGTCCTCGCCGTCACCACGGGACTTGAGTCCGGTTGGTGAGTTGAGTCCCGACCGCAGTGTGGATTCGACGCCGTCCGCTGAAGGCATGGCCGAAGACCACGCCATGTCGGATTCCTCGGCCATAAGCATGGGGTCTGCCCTCTCCGCGTCAGGCGACGAGGGCAAAAAGGAAGCAAGACGTGCCTGGCTTAAGAGGCACAATACAGGGCCCGTTGACTCGGACTCTTCAGAGGAGAAGGAGTCTCCTATTAGGACCCCGGAGAAGAAAGGGAGAGGTAGACCGCCCACGACCGGTCAGTATGTCGGCCTCGCTAGGGCGAAGTTCGACTTGCTGAAGGCTGAACGGGCGGAACTGGAACTTCAGGCTGAGCGTGAGCTGCTCGCCTCCTTATCCGAGGCTAGAGCTACCCGCTCCAGCCTACCCGTAGTTGACGTGGAAAGCGCTGAGTCTTCCTCGCGGCTCATGACGCGCGTGTCGTCCAGCCTCCTTTTGGTGGAGAAGGTGGCAAACACTTCCACGAACCTGAAGGGGACCTATATTAAGACCCTCAGGGACGCAGCCACTGCGCTCCGCGAGGACTTCAACATCTTGTCCACGAGAAGTGCCACGGAGGAAGTCAAAGCGCTGCAGCGGGAGAATGCCCAGCAACGCTCCGACCTGACAGAAGTCAGGAAGGAGCTTGCTGAAGTGAGAAAGGAGCTTGCGGAAACAAAGGCTGCCCTGCTGCTGCAGCAAAGTAAGGGGACAACAAGCCAGGACGAGGTAATCACTCCGGCAACGCTCGAGGCGTACGAGGCACGCCTCTTGAGCCGCCTGAGTGATCGGATGAACGCAAGGTTCGAGGGCCTCGAACCTCGACTCAATCCGGAGCCGCAACTCCGCCCTCCGCTGGCTCACGAGAGAGCCCGGAAGGAAACGCTGCCGCAACAAGCGGCAGAAAAGAGCGTACCCCGTCCCTCTACCGCGCCACCGAAAGCCGCCCCTAGCGGGCGAAATGTAAAGGTGACGGAGGGAAAAGCCTCAAGGAGGAGAAATCGGAGAAGACGCGCGGCTGGGACCGAGAAGTCGGCCCAGCGGGAACCTCGTCCACTCCCCCCCGCCCCTGCCTCCATGGAGAGAACATGGAGCACTGTGACTAAAGGGGGCAAGCACAAGGAGTCACCTCCGGTCCCAAAAATGAGACGGCCACAACGGCCCATACCGAATAGGACAACCAAGCCTCCCAAGACGGCGGCCGTAGTCCTCACCCTGCAGCCCGAAGCTGCCGAGAAGGGGGTGACATACGGCTCCATCATTGAGGAGGCAAAGAAGAAAGTGAGCTTGGCCGAATTAGATATTCCCTACGTTCGGTCCCGCCGCGCGGTGACCGGTGCCGTTATTATGGAGGTCAACGGCACTGAGCCTAACGAGAAGGCGGACGCATTGGCCGCCAAGTTAAGGGAGAAACTGAGCGCGGAGTCTGTCCGAGTGTCCAGACCGGTCAAAATGACCGAGTTATTGGTGTCTGGACTCGACGACTCCGTTAGCTCGGAAGAAGTTGCGGCGGCCATTGCCAAAATCGGCGAATGCTCCGTCGAAACAGTTAAGGTTGGAGCGATACGTTTTTCGCGCTTCGGAATGGGGACTGCCTGGGCGGGCTGCCCGGTGGCAGCCGCAAAGAAGGTCATAGAAGGGAGATTGCTGGTGGGATGGACGGCAGCGAGGGTCAAACTCCTGCAACCCCGCGAGCTGCGCTGTTTCCGGTGTCTGGAATCCGGACACGTCAGGGGGCAGTGCACCGCTGCCGTCGACAGAAGCCAGCTGTGCTTCCGGTGCGGTGAGGCGGGCCACCGAGCGGCAGACTGCCGTTCCGAAGCCCGCTGCGTCATATGCGCAGAAGCCGGGAAACGGCATAACCATCGTTTGGGGAGTCCTAAGTGTTCGGCCCCCAAACGTAAATTGGATAGACGAAGGCCGGTGGGTCCTGTGGCGGCGTCCCGGGATGACACTGACCGCCCTCCGAACGGGAAAAATGGAACACCTATGGACATACAATCAGTATGTCCATAAGGTGTCTCCAAGCTAATATTAACCACTGCGCCAGATCCCAGGACTTGCTAGTCCAGACACTGGCGCAGTGGAGGATACAGGTGGCAGTCGTCTCGGAGCCGTATCTGGTCGTCAATCGCGATAACTGGATCGGTGACCGGGACGGACTCGTCGCCATCGTTTTGGCTTCGGGAGAGGGGATCCACCCCGTCGATCGAACATACAAGGGTCGAGGTTTCGTCGCCGCCTGGTGCGGAAATATTGCGTTCGTGGGTGTCTATTTTTCGCCAAACCGTTCACTCTCGGATTTCGAAGGATTCTTGGCGGAAATAGACATCCTTTTAAGCCGGTGTCGTCCGCATCAGGTGCTTCTAGCTGGAGATCTGAATGCGAAGTCGACGGTGTGGGGTTCGTCTTCCACCGACGCGAGGGGCGCAGCCCTGGAGGAGTGGCTCTCCAGCAACAACATGTGCGTGCTGAACAGGGGCACGTCCAACACGTGCGTGCGGCATCAGGGCGGATCCGTCGTGGACGTCACGTTCGCGAGTCCCGCCCTCGCCCGCCGCGTTCGGGGCTGGGTAGTCGAGGAGGAGGTCGAGACTTTATCGGATCACCGATACATACGGTTTTCCATCTCCCTCCACTCGACAGACCCGAACAGCCCGAGACGTGTCCCGTCGGAGATCGGGCCCAGATGGGCGCTCAAGAAGCTGGAGAGAGACGCCCTCGTTGAGGCGTCCCTCGTCGAATCGTGGGCGAAAATACCGGACGAGACCAATGCGGATCTGGAGGCGCAATGGTTCCGCGAGGCAATGACGCACGTCTGCGACGTCGCCATGCCTCGCGTTGGAAAATTGCCGCCCCGTCGACAGGTGTACTGGTGGTCGCCGGAGCTGCAACAGCTCCGAGCGGCATGCGTGAAGGCACGACGCCAGTACACCCGCGCCCGTCGACGCAACAGATCCGCAACTATAATTGACGGACTTTTCGCCGCCTTCCAAGGGGCCAAGAAAGCCTTGAGAGCGGAGATCGGTGCAGCAAAGGAGCGCGCCTGGCAGGAGCTGGTCGACTCGCTCGAGCGGGACCCATGGGGCAGGCCGTACAAGCTCGTCATGAGCAAGCTTCGCCCCTGGGCCCCTCCGCTTACATCCGAGATGGAGGCGGAGACGCTCGCGAGAGTGGTGGAGACCCTGTTTCCTAGCAGGGCCGAAGGCGACGCTCCCAGCGCACAGAATAGTGCGGCGCTGCCGGTCCCGATCGAGGATCCCCCCGAGGTGTCCGAAGGAGAACTGGATAGAGCCGTTCTTCGTCTAAGCGCGAAGAACACAGCTCCCGGTCCCGACGGTATCCCGGGGAAGGCATGGGTCTTGGCCCTCAAGGAGGGCGGCCTGGACGAGAGATTCCGTGCGCTGCTCACCACCTGCGTGAAGGATGGCCACTTTCCCAACGACTGGAAACAGGGCAGGATGGTCCTCATCCGCAAGCCCGGGCGACCGGTGGACTCTCCATCGGCGTACCGTCCCATAGTTTTGCTGAGTGAGGCTGGGAAACTGTTCGAGCGAGTTATTGCGGCTCGCCTCACTCAGCACCTCGACGAGACAGGGCCGAACCTGGCGGAGATCCAGTTCGGTTTTCGTAGGGGCAGGTCCACCGTGGACGCAATCGCCAGGGTGAGGACCATAGCGGACGAGGAAGTTGGGAAAGGCGGGGTCGTCTTGGCGGTGTCCTTAGACATCTCCAACGCATTCAACACTCTCCCACACAGGGTTATCTCGGAGGCCATGGGGTACCACGCCTTCCCGGGATACTTGCGTCGACTCGTCGACGAGTACCTCTCGGGTCGGTCGGTCGTGTACCCCACACGCGTTGGAGTTTGTCAACGGGAAGTGTCGTGCGGTGTCCCGCAGGGGTCGGTTCTCGGGCCGCTCCTGTGGAACATCGGCTACGACTGGGTGCTGCGAGGCGTTACCCTGCACGGGGTCGACGTCACGTGCTACGCGGACGACACGCTCGTGACCGCCCGCGGCGGCACGTTCCGTGACGCGGCCCTGTTGGCAACAGCTGGAGTCGCACAGGTGGTGGGGCGCATACGGCGCCTGGGCCTGACGGTGGCCCTTGAAAAGTCCGAAGCAATCTGCTTCCACGGACCTCGCAAGGCGCCACCGCCAGACGCCCACATTATTGTTGGCGGAGTGTCCATCGGCATCGGGTCGACGCTGAAATATCTCGGCGTCGTTCTCGATAGCCGGTGGAACTTCAGGGACCACTTTTCTAAGTTGGTTCCCAAATTGGTCCGGACTTCGCTCGCCCTAACCAGGCTAACGCCCAACCTGGGTGGGCCGAGGAGTGGATGCCGCCGTCTTTACGCCGGCGTGGTGCGATCGATGGCCCTGTACGGGGCACCGATCTGGGTGGACTCCCTGTCCGCACAAAATAAGGTCCTGTTGCGACGCGCGCAGCGGATCGTTGCGATCAGGGTCATCCGAGCGTATCGCACCGTCTCGTGGGAGGCGGCGTGCGTCATTGCTGGAACACCTCCCTGGGAATTGGATGCCGAGGTCCTAGCAGCGGTCTACTACAAGACTGCGGATGCTAGGTCCCGAGGTGTAGCTCCGACCCCAGCGGTGGTGTCGCGCTGGAGAAGAGAGGCCCAAGAAGAGGCTCTGATGACGTGGAGCGTCGAGTTGGCGAGGCCGAATGTGGGTCACCGCATTCCGGCTGCGGTCGCTCCCGTCCTCAAGGAGTGGGTGAGCAGGCGGACCGGATCGCTCTCCTTCCGGCTTGTGCAGGTGCTTACGGGGCACGGCTGCTTCGGACAGTACCTGTGCAACTTCGCGAAGAGGGAGCCAACCACCGCTTGCCACGAATGCGGAGCAACAATCGACACGGCCCAGCATACTCTGGAAGCTTGCCCAGGTTGGGACCAAGAGAGGTCAGCTCTGATGGCAGTCGTCGGCCGGGATTTATCCCTACCCGCTGTCGTCAGAGCAATGCTAGACAGCATACAAAAATGGAACGCCGTCAAGGCCTTCTGTGAGACGGTACTCAGGAGCAAGGAGGCCAGTGAGCGGGCTCGTGAAGAGGCGCCCGGTTCACATTGGTGAGGAGTGGCGGCCTACACATATTCCGTAGGCTGCCACCGGAGATCAGTGCGAAAAGCACCACGAGATGGGTCCGTAGTGGACACAGCGGTGTACATGGGGTTTGAGGACAAGGTAATCTGTAACCTCGGCCCCATATACCACCGCGGATGTTGGAATATGGAGGGGTTTTAGTGGGTATTCCCGGTGCCTCTCACCGGGCGAGTCCCACACACCCCCTCGTCGGGATGTCCCCCCGACGAGGGATAGTGCGTAAATGCATTTCCCCTCCTAAAAAAAAAAAAAAAAAAAAAGGTTAGGTTAGGTTAGGTTAGGTTAGGTTAGGTTAGGTTAGGTTAGGTTAGGTTAGGTTAGGTTAGGTTAGGTTAGGTTAGGTTAGGTTAGGTTAGGTTAGGTTTCGAGCGATGGCGCGACCAGCTGACGCAGCCGGGGTGGGGTTACCGCACCACGTCTGCGATCGCGCCGGTGCTGACGGAGTGGACGGGCAGGCGGGCCGGCTCGCTCTCCTTTCGGCTTGTGCAGGTGCTTACGGGGCATGGATGTTTCGGAAGGTACCTGTGCAACGTCGCGAGAAGGGAGCGAACCACCGCCTGCCACGAGTGCGGGGCCGGTGAGGACACCGCCCAGCACGTCTTGGAGGCATGCCCAGGTTGGGATTCGGAGAGAGCGGCTCTGACGGCAGTCGTGGGACAGTCTTTCGGGTAGAATACCTCCGAAAGCCACTCTACCGATTCCTTTGCATTTAGGGCCCTTCCATCTCGCTCCAGCGGCGCGTCCTCGTCTCTGGTGGCGGTCCTACCTATCACCCTATAAATCCCGTCCCAGACGCTTTCCCCGTCCTGCCTCTCACAGAAGGATTTCCAGGAGTCTGTCTGAGCCTGTCTCACCGCCTGCTCGTACTCCGCCTTCTTCTGGAGATATTGCTCGACAACCCACGCCCTCCGGACGGGCGCAGCGTTCCTGATCCTGTTTTTTCTGGTGGAGACCTCTTTCTTCAGGATCGTCAGGTTTTCAGACCACCACGGCAGCGCCAGCCTTTCCTTCGTCCCTCTCTTTGGAATGGCGTGATCAGACGCCTCAATAACTAATTTAGTGTAATTTTGAACTGCCAAAAGTGTATCATTTTTGTTTAGTACAACACCCTCCTTCATATCATATTTTTCCAATAATTCTTTAATTTTGATGCCAAATTTTTCCCAATTCGCCTTCCTGGTGTTGTACTTTCTGGTCGTTCTGATCACCTCCATTCCTCGTGAGGGCTTCAGTTTCAACCTTAGCGCTATGCCGTTGTGGTCCGATCCCGTCAGGTCCGTGATGACTTTCCAGTCGTCCACCAGATCTAACAGGTCATGTGAACATGCTGTGACATCCACATGACTACAGAAACGCCGGCCCCCCCGGATGACGTCAAAGGTCGGAGTGTCTCCAGAATTCAGCACTTCGAGACCAAGCTCCTCCAGACTTCCCGAAAACCCCTCGCCTCTACCATCAGTACACCTACTACCCCACCACGGGCTTTTGGCGTTCGCGTCGCCGCCGATCAGCCACCCCCCAGCCCCCAGCTTGGTCGCAGCCCTCCCCAGTTGGTCCAGGTAGGGTTCAATCGGCTGGTCCGGCTCGAAGTAGAAGGAGGCCAGCGTTATCCTCCGATTTCCCGCCTGGATCCCCACCACGGCGATGTTGTTTGTGGTGAGTTCTGGGTACTGTGTGACTTTAAGGCTGCCGTCGAACACAACTATGGCAGCCTTAACAGTACCCTCTCCCTGGGCGGGGTTTTGGAAGACGCGCATCCCCCGTCGACCCCGAACCGTTCCAACCGCCCCCACATAGGGCTCCTGAAGGAGGGCTACGGCCACTCCTCTCTTCTCTGCTTCCATTAGGAGCTCGGAGGTAGCCAACCTGCTGCGCTGCAAGTTCGCCTGCAATAGCCCGTAGGTAGGGCATTCCACCGAGGTGCCCTTAGCAGTATTGAGTGGCAGAACGGGCAATAGCGTCCCATTTTGCTCTCACGGGACACACAGTGCTGAATGCGCTATGCTCACGGTTCCCCAGCTTCGCCACAGCGCAGTTTCGGCAGGAGGGCGGCTCGCCCGCTTTCCATTTGGGGCATTCCATCCTAAGGTGGGTGCCCCCACAATGGTTGCAGAGGTCCGCCGCCTCCCCGCAGAATCTCTTGCTGTGCCCGTAGCCCAGGCACCGCGAGCATTGGACGAGGGGCGATTGATCCGCGACCTTTACACGCTGTAAGTCGACGTGCAGTGCCCCGGATTCAATCGCCCTCCTCCAGACCTCCGGAGAGGTGCTCAGCACTACGTGCCCCGTGAGGGGATTCCTGGCTCTCTTCCTATATTTCACTCTTATCCTTCTTTCCTTTTCTGCGAGGCCTTCGAACAGAGACCCGTTCTGCTTCTCAATAGCCTTTATGACGTCACTATCACTATTTATTGATAGGACGTCAAAGAGGATGAGAAGCGGGTCCCGGTTCTCGACCTCCTCGCACCTTAATCCTTTGTCTTCTTTGCCTATCCTTTCCTTTATCCTATCCCTTTCCTGTTTCGTCCGACAGCTCATGACGATCTTCCGGTCTTTCCCCTTTCTCACTCTTTCGACCTTTACCCATCCATCCTTTGCGTTGACCGCTTTCCTCACCCGGCCCAACACCTCCTCTCCGCTGTCGTTTTCGTTTTCGGACGTCACAACAACCGAGTGGAGTGTGGGCCGTCCTGCGAATGGGATCTTAGCCCCTGCGGCCTCCGCATACGACCTAGTGAGGGGAGCAGATTCTTTATTTTTGACATGTTCTTTTATATCTTCTGTATTTTTATTATTTTCAATTGTTAATTTTATGCCTTCTTTTACATTTAAGTTTGTTTTGTCTAATTCTCTCTTTAATATTTCTAAGTTTTCCGCATTGTTTTCTAATAATCTCGCGTTCCTTTCTAGTATTTCTATAATCTTTCTTTCGTTTTTATTAATTTCCTTTATTTGCTCCCCTCCAGTTCGCGTGATAACTATTTGTCTGTCTGTCTGTCTGTCTGTCTCTTTTACTTTGTTTGCTGACTCAGCCTCTTTTACCAAGTTAAAGAGTCTATCAAGGGCCTGAATTACTCCGGTTTTTATATCCGTTTTTAAGTTCCTAGAACCACTGAGGTAAAGTTTTGCCTTTTTTAGGCAAGCCCTCGCCTCAGTGACTCTGTCCGGGTAATCTATTTTATGTGAGGCCCTTGAAGGTCCCGCGTCCCTGCTTGTCGAAGGAGCCAGGGGAGAAATGGAGATTCTCCCTTTCTCCCACTCTCCTATGCTCTTCCTAACACTTGGCATAGAGGGGGAAGACTCCTGGGTTCCTGGAGAGTCTTGAGGCTGAGCCCGCACTGCCTTTTTGGCCGCCGGAGACCGCAGTCCTAGCATAATGCCGGGGGAGTTTGAGTCAGGTATTATTAAATAAGGCTGTATAGTGGCCTTGTTACTTAAGTTAACGCTGTATAGGGGCGTTTTCTATTTGGCTGTAAATGGGCCGGTCAATAAAATTAAATTTAACTAAATCTAAGGTAATTAAAATAATGGCTGTAAAGTGGCCGTGTCAAAATTTAGAATTAAAAGTATGAAATTTACAATAAAATGGGCTGTATAAAGGCCTTGTCAATAAAACAATTTAAATAAAATTACTATGCAATACAAATAACTTAAAATTAGATATTTTAAAATTTACAATAATAGGCTGTATACAGGCCTTGTCAATAAAACAATTGAAATCAAAAATAATATACAATACAATAGAGTTAAAAATTTTGAGTTTTTATACAATAAAATCAATAATTGAGCTTAATCAATTTTAGTTAAACAACTAAATTGACAAGCTCAGTAAGACCTTAGTAATCTTAGCCTAACTTAACTCTAAGTCTCCGTTCTTCAGAGCCTGATCAACTTTCTCGTGGAGTTGGGGAAGGTTTAGGTTTTAATTGGTCAGGGGATCTTAGGAAAAAATTTGGGGTCAGAGGTTCTTAAAGGGGTCAGGGGGTCGGGGGAAAAAATTTTTGGGTTGTGGCCCTTGGAGTTCCAAGGTGGTTGAAAAGTGGTCGGGGGGGGGTCAGGGGAAGTTTTTAAGTTGGTGGCCCCTTGGGGTCACAAGGGGTCTTAGGAAAAATTTTTGGGTTGGGGGCCCTTGAGGGTCCCTAGGTGGTCGAATGGGGGTCGGGCGGGGTCAGGGGAAGTTTTTAGGTTGGGCGGCCCTTGGGGTCACAAGGGGTCTTAGGAAAAAATTTGGGTTGGGGCCCTTGGGGGTCCCTAGGTGGTTGAATGGGGGTCGGGCGGGGTCAGGGGAAGTTTTTAGGTTGGGGGCCCCTTGGGGTCACAAGGGGTCTTAGGAAAAATTTTGGGTTGGGGGCCCTTGAGGGTCCCTAGGTGGTCGAATGGGGGTCGGGCGGGGTCAGGGGAAGTTTTTAGGTTGGGGGCCCCTTGGGGTCACAAGGGGTCTTAGGAAAAATTTTGGGTTGGGGGCCCTTGGGGGTCCCAAAGTGGTCGAATGGGGGTCGGGCGGGGTCTGGGGAAGTTTTTAGGTTGGGGGCCCCTTGGGGTCACAAGGGGTCTTAGGAAAAATTTTGGGTTGGGGGCCCTTGGGGGTCCCTAGGTGGTCGAATGGGGGTCGGGCGGGGTCAGGGGAAGTTTTTAGGTTGGGGACCTTTGAGGGTCCCTAGGTGGTCGAATGGGGGTCGGGCGGGGTCAGGGGAAGTTTTTAGGTTGGGGGCCCCTTGGGGTCACAAGGGGTCTTAGGAAAATTTTTGGGTTGGGGGCCTTTGGGGGTCCCTAGGTGGTCGAATGGGGGTCGGGGGAGTCTAGGGGAAGTTTTTAGGTTGGTGGTCTAGTGGGGGTCCACTCGGGGGGTCCACTCGGGGTGGGGGTCCACTAAGGGGGTCCACTCCAGGGGTCCACCCGGGGCGGTGGTCCACTGAGGAGGGGTCCAATGAGTGTTGGAGGATGGTCCAAGGTGAAGGAACGAGAGAAGTTGGTGCCCTGGGAGTCAGGTTATGGACACAGCACACGGATCTGTGGCACCGACCCGTCTACGACGCTACGGCTTCAGCCGGTCTACGGTCTACGAAGGCTACAGGTAGGTACCACAGTCACCAACACAGTCCCATACAAAATAAATCAATATTTTATTAAATAAAAACAGTGTCCATATATGTGTCACCGCCAGATGGGTCCAAATCCCATCTGGTTGTAAGCTGGAGTTTCACTCGTCTTTGCCGAATCAAGAAATTTTTAATTTAAACAATAGCTTTTAAAAAGCCAGTTTAAATAGATTGGCTAGTTAAAATTCCAAAAAGTTGTTCCAGAATTTTCCTATTTTCCTTAATTACCTATACAACAGCAAAATTTTGAATTTTGATACTTTTGGCTATTCTTTAATAAAAATTTTTAAATTAAATACGTCGAGTGAAACTCCAGCCCACAAGGTTAACACTGATGTATGGGGGGATCAATTTACACAAGACATAAACAACTACTGCGATTTTCGTCACTTGTGTCCGTTTGGGTTTCAATCCAATCTTCAGCGCCTGGAGGATGTAGACAGATCTTGCTATGCCCTTTCTTTTGGTACTAAACACTATATTTTTTGGAGCTTCCAAAGCTATTATATACGCTTTGCACGAAATTGGTAACCAGTCAGGTTGACCCCGCACTTTAATAAACTTTGGTAATTAATTTTGGTTGCTTCTATTATCCAAAATTTTTTGTTCTTTTTCTCAAAACTGTTTTTTTCGCTACCGCAACCCTGTACTATTTTTATTTTTCCAAATTTCCCAATTTTGGGGGGGGTCAATTTTATTTCCAAATTACGAAATCGAAAACTTTAACACTTTTAAGCACTTTTAATTTTGTTTATAACTCCGACCGCAACCCAGCTCAACCCTGGAGAGGTCGTATCCAAGCGCTGAAAAGTGTGCTCCGCGCGAAGAAATATTTAAATAATATTTTAAAATATTTTTCCGTGGCATAACCATCGAAAGTATATAGTGCCGCATACCATTCGACGCGGCTCGTTGCGAGAAACCGAATGGTGAAAACCGCGTGGAATTTGAGCCAAAAATAAAAAAGTTAACACCAAAAAACTGAAAATTTTTTGTGATTTTTAACTTTGAGCGCGTACGCCGCAAGATTTTGTGTGGATTAAAGTGTATCTGAAAGTGCAGCACTGTAGACGAATTCTCCTGCTATCACCCGCATATTTTCGCGGGTCCCTGTGACCTTCGGTTCGCCCACAGCGAGTAGAAGTTTGGACCCCTAAATTGTGCTTTCCCACCAGTGGGCCTGTGTGGGCCAACAAAGGAGTCCAAAAGAAGCGGATAGAGTGGGTGAACATTTTGGTGCAAAGTTCTTCAAAATCGGCCGAATAGTTTGCGAGAAATCGTAAGTTTGGTTTTTTGGGAAAAATCATCAATTTTCTGAACTTGAAATTTTTCCCAAGGAAAGAGCTGGAAAATTGGACTATATACCAGAAGAAAGAGTGTTTCCTTAGCTATTTAGTGCACTAAGAACTAAAATTCTAGGTTAGGTTAGGTTAGGTTAGGTTAGGTTAGGTTAGGTTAGGTTAGGTTAGGTTAGGTTAGGTTAGGTTAGGTTAGGTTAGGTTAGGTTAGGTTAGGTTAGGTTAGGTTAGGTTAGGTTAGGTTAGGTTAGGTTAGGTTAGGTTAGGTTAGGTTAGGTTAGGTTAGGTTAGGTTAGGTTAGGTTAGGTTAGGTTAGGTTAGGTTAGGTTAGGTTAGGTTAGGTTAGGTTTTTTTTTTTTTTTTTTTTTTATGATTTCCCGCGGAGGGTACACCGCCCCCGCGGGGAGTATATTGTCAGTTAATCACATTATTTGCCTTATTGTTAACGCAGAGTTTAATAGTGCTTATAAGATAATGAGAAGGGAAGGAGGCCTTTTGCGATTTGATACAGCGGGCCTCCTCCCTCCCAAGGGCGCTTATAACTAGTAAGGGGGGGAGGGAGCCTGAACACAATGGGCCCCCTGTCCCCCCTGTGGGGACTTAATTCTAAACAAATACTTAAATCTAATTTATGTCTTACTAAGAGGTGACATGATTGGGAGCAGAAGAGATAATATTATATTAGGAAGAAAGGACTTATGAGTAACATTGGCTGGAGATTGATTACAAACTACTAATAATTAAAACTAAAAGCTTAAAATTAGATCTTAAAACTAACAATATTGAGAATACAGTAGCAGAAATAAGTGAAATCATTGTGAAGAGAGAGGAAGTTATAAATTTAGTACTTAGAGATGGATTATATGTGATGACAAATTTTAATTTACAATTAGAACTTAGAATTTTAACAAGCTGAGAAATAGCAAACAAGAGTGTTATGATATAAAGAGAAGGTAATGAAATGTTAATCGTAGTCTACCCTGTTTGTGATGCGCAACTTCATGGAGATGACTTTGGGGCATAGGGGAGAAGTAGCAAAATGGTTGGTGTCGGTGTTGTCCTTAAATTTGTTATTGTGGGTTATGCAATTATGGCATTTGTGCTGTGTGGGTTCGTTTTTTATCGGGCAGTTGTCAGTGTCGTGTGTGTTTTCGGAACAGTATCCACAGTTCGTAATTTGTGAGGAGCAATGAGTACGGAGATGGCCGAATTGGAGGCAACGTCGGCATTGAATAAACGGTGAAAAGTCCTCAACGTGGACCCGCTGGTGATCCACGCAGATACGGGCCATGTTGAGGATTTGTCTATGAAGTGTGGGGGTAGCTGAAAAAATGGCGTTGTAAAGGTTGGGGTTGCGGTTGTTCCTTTTGAATCGGAGTTGGAGATCGGAGTCATTGTTAAATTTATCGTTAATGCATTGGTTTTGAGCACGGATGAGATCTATTAATTCGTCGGAGGGGGTATTGATAGATATGCCTTTAAGAATTATTAATGGTTTGATTTTTTTGGCTGGTTCGGCGGTGATATATACTGAATTTTGGAGGCGCTGGAGGGTTTCAGTGGCTTGGTCTTGAGTATCAAATTCGACACGGAGTTTGTTATTCGACACAGGTTGGACTTTAGCAGGGGCAAATCCGGCGGTGCGGAATGAAATACTTTTACGAAAAGCTTCCACCGCATCTTGCCGGGATTTGGGAGTTGTTTTAGGGGTAATTATTATTGCGGGTTTGTTGGAGGAAGGTACAGTGGAAGTGCTTTTGGGGGCGGAAGAGGGAGAACTTGTGGTGAGTCCGGTGGCAGTGATTTGGGAGTATGAGCGAGGGTTTGGGCTGGTTTTTTGAGCTGTACTAGATTTGATTTGTTCTTTAAAAGCTGTCAGCTCGCTTCTGACGGCTTGAATGATTTCATCCTTAAATGTTTGGACAGATGTATCTGGTGGTGCCATGAGATTGGGGAGATCCAAAGTTTGCGATGCGATTGAGCTAGACACGTGGGATGTGGCAGGTGTTTTGGTTCGGAGAGTGGTTTGTGTTGCTGCTGTCCGGGTATCGTGAGTTGAAGTGGATGTTGTGGGCAGGTTGGGGGTTTGAGTAGATGTTGTCCGGGTATCTTGGTTTTGGGTGGGTGTTTTTAGTTGTTCGGCTTGACGGACGATGTCAAGGAGTTTGTCCAGAGCTGATGCGATGCCTTTTTTGAGATCGTTACGTAAGTTACAGGACTGGTTAAGAAGGGACATACCTATTTTATGCTGTCCACGTGCTTCGAAAGTGAGATCATCGATAGTGGGTGGGGGAGAATTTGAGGATGGGTCCATTATGTGCCATATTTCGTTGGAGGTGAGTTGAGTTGAGGTACCGGGGAGTGTGGCAGAGTCGCGAGATGGGGGAGGGGGGATTGCTAAACCATGTAATCTGAATGAACAGTTATGTAACTCGGTAACAGCCAGGATAACGAGTTCTTTGTTTTCTCTGGTGACAGATTTGCCTTTTTTGATGGCGCGGACAATGCATTGAACAAGGCTATTGACGGCAGATAGATAACTTCCAAAGTTCGTTATTGATTTGGCCGTGACCGGGAGCAGGGCCTGAGCCACTGGTCTGTCGGGGGTAACTGATCCCGTGAGGGGGATACAGAGTTCATTCCCGTCGGGTGTGGAGTGTAGTAAGTCATGTAATCTGAATGAGCATTGAAGTAATTCATCAGCAGCTAGAGTGACGAGTTGTTTGTTTGCTTTATTGACAGATTTGCCTTCATTGATGGCGTGGAAGATGCATGAAACAAGACTATTGATAGCGGATAAGTAACTTTTTAAGTCCGTTACTGACTTGGCAGTAACCGGGAGCTGCCAGGTCGGCACTAAAGGGGACCTGGTAGGCATCGTTGTAGCGGCATTGTGCGAGGAAGTATGCTGAATAGAGGGTGGCGGTGGTGGTACATCGGGGAGGCTAGAGTCAGACTCCTCGAACATGTCGTCGGGGTCGTAGAAGTCAGGATGAACATTAGGATAGTATTCTGAGAAAGAGCTGTCAAGGGTCTGTACTGGGGTTGAAGAGTGTCTAGTCGTTAATGGTGGGGGTGGTGAAGAAGACTTCCGGGGTTGCCCCGGAGGGGGGGTCCTGGCAAGGGGCATTGGCAACGAAGAAGTCGTCTATGTAAATGAAATTTGTAAAAAGAGCATCCAGGGTAAATAAGGGGTATGCCAATGGATAGGCCTTGTCGAGACCTATCCAATGACGTGTCGCACGTGTTGATACGATGAATAGAACCGGAGTTATGAATAATTGAAATTTTGAACAAGGTAAAGGCAGGTGAAGTCGGGTGTGGGCTCCTATATGTTGGATTTGTGAGGATTGAGTATGGTAGGTCTTTTAGTTGAGGTTTGTTGAAAATTTGGTCAGAATTGACCTATCTGTAGCGGTTTCGGAGTTACGTGAGGTTTTGTGTTTCAAGGATTCTTGGAACACAAATCCTCAAGCCGGATTGAACGAACCTTATAGTGATAGATAGAAGGCACACAGAGGTATGGTTAGTTAATGGATGGGTGGCCGGGGTCAGTGAGGTAGAATTAGTAATGGTTTATCATAGAAAAATGAATGGCGGGGATCAGTTGACTGGTTTTCAAGATGTAGGTGAGGGGTCTATTACTTGCTTGCTTATGATGGTTACTGTAAAGAGATGTATGGTGGAGGTCTATTAACTGGTTATTGAGGGGTCGATCAATAGTGATATACTGGTTATTAGTATGAGATGATGTATGGCGGAGGTCTTATTAACTGGTAGGCGAGGGGTCAATCAATAGTGATGTACTGGATATTTATATGAGATGATGTATGGCGGAGGTCTTGTTAACTGGTGGCTGAGGGGTCTATTAATATTGATACCCTGGTTATTTATAAGAGA